>CAUYUJ010015018.1:36223-166223 GCA_963575745.1 Prorocentrum cordatum
CTACTACTACTACTACTACTACTACTACGACAAAAATACTACTATTACTACCACCACCACTACTACTACTAATACTACTACTACTACTACTACCACTACTACTACTACCACTACTACTACTACTACTACTACTACTACTACTACTACTACTACTACTACTACTTACTACTACGACTACGACTACTACTACTACGACTACTACTACTACGACTACTACGACTACTACTACTACTACTACTACTACTACTACTACTACTACTACTACTACTACCTATACTACTACTACTACTACTACTACGACTACTACTACTGACTACTACACTATACTACTTACACTACTACTACTACTACTCCTACTCCTACTCCTACTCCTACTCCTACTCCTACTCCTACTCCTACTCCTACTCCTACTCCTACTCCTACTCCTACTACTCCTACTCCTACTCCTACTCCTACTCCTACTCCTACTCCTACTCCTACCCCTACTACTCCTACTACTCCTACTCCTACTCCTACTCCTACTCCTACTCCTACTCCTACTCCTACTCCTACTCCTGCTCCTACTCACTTCTCCGCCTGCCCCCCGTTCCGTTCTTCGCATCCCCGCCCCCCCCGTCCCCCGCTCCCCCCTCGACCCCCTTTCCTGCCCTCCCCTTGCCTGGGTGCCACTGCCCCCCACCCACCCTCTCCCGCGCGGAGAGCGAGGCCGGCCTGCCTCTGCTACATTGGTCGAACGTGGACGTCGGGGAGCTGCGCGACCTGGCGAGGCGGCCCTCCCGCCTCGGAGGGGCCCTCCCCACCTGCCAGCCTGCTCCTTCCGCTCTCCTCCTCCTTTTTCTTCCCTGCTCCTTCCTCCCTGCTCTCCTGCTGGTCCTCCTCCTCCTGCTCCTGCTCCTGCCCTTGGTGCTGCTCCTGCTGCTGCTGGTGCTGGTGCTGCTGCGCACGAACATCGAAACCAAAGGGTTGCAGCGACCACGGCGCGCACACGCATTCACATGCACGGACGCGGGGCAGGAGAGGGGGGGGGCAGCTTGCTCCGCAGCCTCGAAGTACTCGTCGACGGGAACGAAAGTCTGCAGGGCTTGCGAGGCTTGGCGTCCCGATCGACCTCGGGCGTTGACGACGGCTTCGCCAGGCTGCAATGGGCGCCCGCAAGCGCGTGGGCAAGGGTCGGGGAAGGCGGTGAACATCCAAGCTGGGGGAAGCCTCCGAACCACTTCAAAAGCGTGGTGAATATTAGCTGTGAGCAGGTCCTGACGGGTAAGAGAGCCGTGGCGCGAAGACGAGAACGCACTGGCCCTGCCCTGAGCACTCTGAAAGCGACTGCATGAATGGGCGAGTTGGGAGCAGGATGGCAGCGCACGAACCACCCCCCGTTCATTGGCCCACATGCTGACCCCCAGGGAGGTAATTCCTTTGAAAAGCCAGCTGTGATCACACATACACACTGTTCCACGCATTAGGAGCAAACCATGGCCAACCCCACGGGCGAGCAGCGTCTGTCAGGATCAGAGCGCAAGCTTTCGCCCCAGGTCGCTAAGAGCTCCTTGTCTGCGTGGCCACGACGGCCATCACACGTCCCGCCCGAATGGCTTGCAGGATTGTCCCTCCTCCTCCTCCGTTGCCATTTTGGCTCAAGCCATGTTCGCTCAAGATGCGCGTGTGCCCGTGGCAGGGCACGGATACTGCTATTCCACGGCGGGCAAGGTTGCCTTGACTGCGGGGTGGGCACCTTCACTACTTCGCCTGCGCTGCAAGTTTGGGCTCCCGCTTCCAAAGGTTGCCATCCATTCCTGCGCGACCACGAGAGTGACGCCTTTCAATATGTATCCCAGCAAGCATAAATATCGATACGATGCCTGTTCCCGACTGTGTCAACAAGCGTGTTCGGAACATTGACAGGCCGAATGGTCGCCGTGCTCGGGCTTCTCCTGGTGCTGGTGCTGGTTTGGACGGTACCGTTCCTGCCGCTCCTGAGACACGCCGGATGGATGGTAATGGTTTTGATTACGGGCCGATGTCAGAACTACATGCGCATGCAGTGTGTGTAAGTGTGTAAGTGTGTAAGTGTGTAAGTGTGTAAGTGTGTAAGTGTGTAAGTGTGTAATGTGTGAGCGTGTGTGTGAGCGTGTGTGAGTGTGTACGTGTGTAGGTGTGTAAGTGTGTAAGTGTGTAGGTGCATAAGTGTGTAAGTGTGTAAGTGTGTAAGTGTGTAAATGTGTAAGTGTGTAAGTGCGTAAGTGTGTAAGTGCGTAAGTGCGTAAGTGCGTAAGTGTGTAAGTGTGTAAGTGTGTAAGGGTGTAAATGTGTAAGTGCGTAAGTGTGCAAGTGTGTAAGTGTGTAAGTCTGTAAGTCTGTAAGTCTGTAAGTGGGTGAAGTATGTAAGTGTGTAAATGTGTAAGTGTGTAAGTGTGTGAGTGTGTGGGTGTGTGAGTGTGTAAGTGTGGAAGTGCGTAAGTGTGTAAGTGTGTAAGTGGGTAAGTGGGTAAGTGTGTAAGCGAGTAAGCGTGTAAGTGTGTAAGTGCGTAAGTGTGTAAGTGTGTAAGTGTGTAAGTGTGTAAGTGTGTAAGTGCGTAAGTGTGTATGTGTGTAAGTGTGTAAGTGTGTCAGTGTGTAAGTGTGTAAGTATGTAAGCGTGTCAGCGTGTAAGCGTGTGTGGGTGTAACTGTGTGTGTGTGCGTGTGTGTGTGTGTGCGTGTGTGCGTGCGGGCGGGCGGGCGGGCGGGCGGGCGTGCGGGCGTGTGTGTGTGTGTGTGTGAGAGAGAGAGAAGATATCTCTCGCCCACATCCAAAAGACGTTCGGCGAGGTGGTGGGAACCACGGGTGCTGCCACAGTCAAGGCCGAGTCGACCTGCCGCCACCAACGTCAACGCGTGCCTCGCCAAGAGCCCGCAGGACCTGCAGGCCTGCCCCGCGAAGCTGGACAAGCATATCACCGCCGAAGATGGATGAACTTCGACATGAGCTGGTCGTTCGCATTGATGATGTCGATGCTCAACTCCGTGAACATACCTCTCGCCTGTCGGACCACGACGCGCTCCTGGCGCAGATGGCGGCACAGATGAAAGCTCTGGAGGAGGCGTTGGCCATGGCGAATAAGCAGACCCCGAACTCGATCCAGATCTCGACAGCGTCCCAGTTCGATCGAAAGACTCATTCGTACCAGGGCCAACTCTTCGCTCGTGCTGATGCCAAGTCTACGCTCAAGGAGTGGATGGCGGAGATCGCGGTGGCCGTCGACCAGTACGAGCTGACCTCCACGGACCCGGTGTCGAAGCAGTTCGTTCTCAAGGTCCTGGGTGCACCATGCTTGGCTGCTCGTCGCGCTGGCAAGGCCTTATGGAGCGTTCGCATGTTTCGAGGAGAATGGCGTCAATTCGAAGTATCTGCTCATGCTGGAAGTGGCGATGTGCGACTTCGAATTTCACGCGACAGGAACCCTCGCAATATCAAGATGAATAGCATCGACTAAGAGTGCCGTGCATAAGCACTTGCCAGATGTCAAAGTGTTCTTCGACCGCGATCGGGGCTGGGTCTCGCTCGGGCGGGATGTGTTGTGCAAGATCGGCCCGAAGCCTGGCCGCGACTAGACTGATGCGCTGTGCAATCTTGCCACTGTTTGGAAGCTCGGCCTGGACAAGGCAGGCCTCGCGGCTGCTACCCGTGGCGCCCTCGAGCCCGATGCGGTGAGGTTGTTTTAGGAGCTTCCAAGGGGGCATTCTTAGAGCCTCTTTGGGGGGGGGAGCCTTCTGATGGTTCTTGTGGGGCGCCTCCTGAGGCCTCATTGGGGCCGCGTGGGGACCTCGTGGGGGGCTTTGGGAGGCTTCTTGGGGGCCGCGTGGGGTCCTCGTCAGGGGCCTCGTGGGGGGGCTCGTGGGGGCCTCGTGGGGGTTTCATGCGAGGCCTCTTGGGCGCCTCCTGGGGGCTTCTTTAAAAAAAGGGACTGCGGCCTGCAAAGAGAGGCCGTCACTTCACTCTTTGTTTTTTTTTTCTCTCTCTCTCTCTCTCTCTTTCTCTCTCTCTCTCTCTCTCTTCTCTCTGCCTGTCTCTCTCTCTCTCTCTCTCTCTGGGCGGTCGTGGGCCCCCCCTTCTTTGGGCGCTTTTGGGGGGCCGTCTCCTGGAGGTCTGCGCGGCCGTCTCGTGGGCCACCTGGGCCGCCTTGGCGCTTTTCATGACCAGTCGTCATGTGGTGTCGGGCCCTCCTTTCCACCACCCACCAAACCACCCCAACCCAACCCGAAGCCCTCAATTAGCCTTCCATTTCCAGTGGGGGGGGGGTCGGGGAACGTTGAAAAAAGAGCGAGCGGCACATACAGTGGCCCCCGGCCCATCCCTTCACCGCGCCAGGGTTGCAGGTCAGAGGCCTTTTTTCGGATGCATGTTGGGATGGATTGGGAGGCCTCTCGGAAGCCTCCCGGAAGTAGTTTTGGAGTGTCTCGGAGCCTCGTGGGACGTTTTTTGTTTGACCTCTTGGGGCCCTGTGGGGCTTCTCGGTGGCGGCTGGTCCGACACATGCCTTCGCGATTCATCATCGTCCGCGGACTCCTCCTCCTCCTCTTCCTCGTTCCACAGTTCGTTCGGCTCCAGCTGTTTCTGTTGACCAGCCTTGCCACACCGCTCCTCACCAGCGCAATGCCCCGCCGCTCGTCGTCCCACATCGCCGCCGCCGCGCTTTGCGTGGCGGCCGTGATGTGCCTGGCCAGCCTTGCAGCGCCCGCGTTCGTGCCAGCGCCGGCCGCCCCCGCCGAGACAGCCGTCACGCCGGCACGCGTGGCTCAGATGGCGGTGCTCGGCGCGGCGATCACGGCACCCGAGGCGGCACACGCGGCGAACCAGGGGTACGCGGTGCTGCAGCTGGGCTGGGCCGTCTTCATCATCGGTCTGGGCCCCGCGGTGCTGTTCTGGATCTACTTCAACAAGCCGGAGCTGCTGTGAGCGGCCTATCGCCTCGAGTCCCTCGCGAGGTTCTGCTGCCACTTAGTTTGCGGGACACGCCCGGGGCACACAGCCTGTCCGAGGCGGGGATTTATACATAACCACCGCCTGGAGGGTCGATGTTCGCCGACCTCCGCAGGCGGTGGATCCGCACATATTCTTGACGTTTCCCGCAACCACACCAGCCCATCCAGCAACGATTTCCAGACGAGTTGCCTTGATCAAAAATGTGGGAAAGCATGCAGAGGAACAAAGGGCTGGAGAAACCGTCGTACCCGAAGAGGGGGAGGATGGAGGAGGAATTGGAGGAGGAAGAGGAGGAGGAGGAGGAGGAGGGAGGAGGAGGAGGACGAAGAGGAAGAGGCGGAGGAGGAAGAGGAAAATGGCGAGCTTGGGGGCCTCTCGGGGCGTCTTGGGCGCCTCGTGGCGGTCCCGGCGGCCTCTTTGGGTGCCTCGGAGAGCCGCTTGGGGCCTCTGGAGGGTCTCTTGGGAGTCTCTCGGGGGAGTCTTGGGGGCATCTTGGGGCCTCCTTGGCGCCTGTTGGGGCCCTCTTGGAGCGCTTTTGGAAGCCTTGGAGGCGCTTTTGGAGCCATCTTGGAGGAGGTCGCTCAAAAAAGGGGGGGTACCTAATCAGCCCTGCCCCTCTAGAGCACCAGAATTGCCTCTTGGACCCTCTTGGAGCGCTATTGGGCGCTCTTGGAACCGTTTTGGGGCTCTTTCGGTGCTCTTAGGGGCCCCCTTAGAGCTTTCTTGAGGCCTCGGAAGGCCATCGAAAGCAAAACGGCGAGAAGGCCAAATTCATTGATTTTCCCCAGGTGTTTGAAGGATGTTTTCCTCTTGGCGGCCTCCTGGGGAGGTTTCATGGCCACTTGAAGCGGTCTTGGGGCCTCTTTGAGCATCTTTGGAGCCATCTGGAGCCACCTTTGGCTATCTTGAGCCATCTTGGAGGTCATCTTGGGCTTTCTGAGACCCTCTTGCTGCCATCTTGGGCCATATTGGACGCACCAACGCCTCGCGACCCCCCCCCCTCCAGGTCCAAGGGAGGGGGTAGGGGGAGGGGTCAAGACCCTTTCCCGCCCGCAAGCCGTCTCGCTCACTCCCACCCGCCCTCCCAACACATACGTAGCACCCGAGTCTGGCCTGAGCCTCAACATATTCAGCAGTCGTCTTTGGATGGGTAGCTACTGGGGGCCAATCCGCCGCCGCCACCGCCGCCTCCGCCGCCGCCGCCGCCGCCGCCGCCGCAGCCGCTGCCGCTACCGCCGCCGCCGCCGCCGCCACCGCCGCCACCGCCGCCGCCGCCGCCGCCGCAGCCGCCGCCGCAGCAACCGCCGCCGCCGCCGCAGCCGCCGCCGCCAAGTGTACTCTGTATTGTTTGTTGACAGGGATGGTGGGGGGGGCGCACCAGGTTGGCTGCGCCTGTTCCGAATGTGGAGGCAGAGTGTGGTTTGCATTGTTTTGTTACAAGGGATGGGGGGTGGGGGGGTGTCGTCATGGACCTGGGTTGGCCCCCAGTCGCCTGGGGGAGGGGGTGTATATTCATAGAGAACAGTGATCAAGAGTCCCCCGTCCCGCCCGCAAGCCGTCTCGCTCACTCCCACCCGCCCCCCCCAACACATACGCAGCACCCAGCCTGGCCCGAGCCGCAGCATATGCAGCAGTCGTCTTTGGATGGCTAGCTACTGAAGGCCGATCCGCCGCCGCCGCCGCCCGCCGCCGCCGCCGCCGCGCCGCCGCCGCCGCCGCTGTCCGCCGCTGCCGCCGCCACCGCCGCCGCCGCCACCGCCGCCGCCGCCCCCGCTGCCAAATCGTCGCCGCCGCAGCCGTTGCCGCCGCAGTCGCTGCCGCCACCGCTGCCGCCGCCGCCGCCGCCGCCGCCGCCGCCGCCGCGGCCGCCGCCCCCGCCGCCGCCGCCGCCGCCGCCCCCGCCGCCGCCACCGGCAGCCGCCGCAGCCGCCGCCGCCGCCAAGCGTACTCTGTAGTATTTATTTGACAGGGATGGTGGGGGGAGGCCGCATCGGGTTCGCTGCGCATGCTCCGAATTTGGAGGCAGAGTGTGTTTCGTAGTGTTTGTTACAAGGGATGTTTGGGACAGAGTGTGTGTTGTACTGTTCTTTTACAAGGGATGGTGGGTGGGGGCCCGCATGGACCTGGGTTGGCTCCCGGTCGCCTGGGGGAGGGGGTGTATATTCATAGAGAAAAGTGATCAAGACCCCCTTTCCCGCCCGCAAGCCACCTCGCTCACTCCTACCCGCCCTCCCAACACATACGCAGCACCCAGCCTGGCCCGAGCCGCAGCATATTCGGCAGTCGTCTTTGGATGGGCAGCTACTGGGGGCGAATCCGCCGCCGCCGCCGCCGCCTCCGCCGCCGCCGCCGCCGCCCCGCCCCGCCCGCGCGCGCGCCGCCGCCGCCGCCGCCGCCGTTGTCCGCTGCAGCCACCGCGGCCGCCGCCGCCGCCCGCCGCCGCCGCCGTCGCCGCAGCGCCGCCGCCGCCGCCGCGCGGTTTCCGCTGCCGAATCGCAGCAGCCGCTGCCGCGCAGCCGCTGCCGCCACCGTTGCCGCCGCCGCCGCCGCCCGCCGCCGCGCCCCCGCCGCCGCCGCCCCCGCCGCCGCCGCCGCCACCGCCGCAGCCGCCGCAGCCGCTGCAGCCGCCGCAGCCGCCGCCGCCGCCAAGTGTATTATGTATTGTTTGTTTTTGTCAGGGATGGTGGGGGACGCCGCATCGGGCTCGTTGCGCATGCTCCGAATTTGGAGGCAGAGTGTGGTTCGCGTTGTTTTTACAAGGGATGGTGCGGGGGGTCTCCATTGTCTCGGGTTGGCTCCCAGTCGCCAAGGGGAGGGGGTGTATATTAATAGGGAACAGTGATCAAGACCCCTTCCCGCCCGCAAGCCGTCGCGTTCACCCCCACCCGCCCTCCCAACACATACGCAGCACCCGAGTTTGGCCCGAGTCGCAGCATATTCAGCGGTCGTCTGTGGATGGGCAGCTACTGGGGGCGAATCCGCCGCCGCCGCCGCCTCCGCCGCCGCCGCCGCCGCCGCCGCCGCCGCCGCGCCGCCGCCCGCCGCCGCCGCGCCGCCCGCCGCCGCCGTCCGCCGCCGCCGCCGCCGCGCCGCCCCCCGCCGCCGCCGCCGCCGCCGCCGTCGCCCCCGCTGCCGAATCGCCGCCGCCGCGGCCGTCGCCGCCGCAGCCGCTGCCGCCACCGCGCCGCCGCCGCCACCGCCGCCGCCGCCGCCCCCGTCGCCGCCGCCGCCACCGCCGCCGCCACCGCCGCAGCCGCCACAGCCGCTGCCCCCGCCGCAGCCGCCGCAGCCGCCGCCGCCGTCAAGTGTATTTTGTATTGTTTGTTTTGTCAGGGATGGTGGGGGGAAACCGCATCGGGCTCGTTGCGCGTGCTCCGAATTTGGAGGCAGAGTGTGCTTTGTATTGCTTTTGTACAAGGGATGGTGGGGGGGGGGGCGCATTGTCCCTGGTTGGCCCCCAGTCGCCACGGGAGGGGGTGTATACGAATAGGGGACAGTGATCAAGACCCCCTTCCCACCCGCAAGCCGTCGCGCTCACCCCCACCAGCCTTCCCAACACACGAGTAACACCCAAGCTTGGGCATGTTCATCGGTCGTCTTTGGATGGACAGCTATTGGGAACCAAAGCCGACCCCAGGTGCGCGACGTTTGGGCGAGGTGCGCCACGCGTGCCAGAGACGCCACGCGCGCCAGGCACCCTCGGGGCCCGAGCGTGCCAGGCACGCCTGGTGCGCCAGATGCGCCACGTGTTCCGAGTGCGCCAGGTATGCCACACACACACACACACACATTCCAGCCGCGCCAGGTGCGCCACGTTCGGGGCACGTGCAGAGTGCGTCAGGTGCGCCTGCGCACGCGACACCACACATCATCGGGAAACATGTCGGCCCCCACCATCCTTGTCGGAAACCACAGCCCATCATTGTGTCAGGTGGGCCTGCGCACAGCAGGCCACGCGCCACCACCCCCGCCGTCCCTGTCAAAAACCACTTGACAGTGATCGCGGGGTGGCCGCGCACCATCCAAATTTAGCCGCGAGGTGCATGTTATATTGTTTTTGTGGATCAGACATGGTAGCCCTGTGCACAGCAGGGAATATGCTGACACCGCCAGTTTTGTCAAAACAATACTAAGTGCTCGCGGGCCTCACGACCTGATTCAAGACGTTGCCCAAAAGTGTATGTTGTATTGTTTTTTTACAAGGATGGTGAGAGGGCGCATCGGGTTGGCCGCGCATGCTCCAAATGTGGAAGCAGAGTGCGTTCTATACTTTTACATACATATATGTATATAGATATACATACATACATATATACATACATACATGCATACATACATTCATACATTCATACATACATACATACATACATACATACAGACAGACAGACAGACAGACAGACATGCATGCATGCATGCATGCATGCATGCATACATACATCGATACATATGTATAATTATATGCATATATATATATATATATATATATGTTGACAGGAATGGTGGGGGGGTGGCCCGCATGGGGTTGGCATGGTTCCGGGTGGGCCGCCGCCCGGGTGGAGGAGGGGGTGCATATGTATAGGGAACAGTGGTAAACCCTTCCCCGAAGGGGAAGAAGGGGGTTGGAAGAGAAACCGCTCTAGACCACCTACGCCCAGAGGGCTGATGGGATTCGGGGCCCCGGGTTCCAAAATATACCCATATCCACAGCTCGTTGGGCCCCCAGGACGTCGATTCCCAGGCGGTGGATCTGGATAAATCCGCGCCTCGCGCCTGGGGCACGTAGCCTGAACGCGGCTGCGATGTGTGAAGTGTTTTTTGTCCACCAGTAAGTAGGCCCTCTGTAAGCAAGCAGGCTCGCGCTGGACAAAAGGTGCGTGTTCTCTTGCACTGATGTGTTCTGGAGCTCGGAACCCTTCACTTTCGTCATCTTCTTCGGCCGTCGCGAAGCTCTCTGGCCCGAGGCCCCCCCAGCCTGCCTCGATAGGCCCGGAGAGACTTGTCCGAACGTCGTCGTCCCCTGCCGCCTGCTTCCCTCATTTGGTTGCCTACATGGCTGGATTGGTTGTGTTGATTGATTGACCAGTTCATTGGCCACTCGGCTGGATGGTTGATTGGCTAGCCGGTTTGCAGGCTGGCTGCTAGGATGGCTAGCTGGAATGATGGCGGTTCGCTGAAAAGAAGGACACCAAAAGAAGCGAAAGACCCAGGGCGTGTTGTATGAGTTATTGTGGTTGGTCGCGCAGGGTCGTTGCATGTTGCGAGTGGTCGTGTTTGCGCGAGCACAGATCGCGTTACTAGGGGTGTGGTTGCACGTGCGGAAACCCATCATGTGCTTGTTCAAGAGAATATGGCATTGGGAACACGAGTCCGTCATCGCTGCGCTTTGTTACAAGGACCGTGGCTTCGGACAGCGGACCAGCAGTTTCTTGCTGCGTCGTTGTCTCGGGAGCGCAGAACCATTGCAACAGGTCCTCGTCGCCGTCGGCGGCAGCGGATGGGGTTGCGTAGGAGGAGAAGGAGGAGGAAAGGCAGGAGGAGGAGCAGAAGCAGAAGGAGCAGGAACAGCAGTGCGAAGAAGAAGAAGGATCAGGAGGAGGAAGATGAGGAGGAGGAGGAGGAGCAGGAGGAGCAGGAGGAGGCAGAGGAAGAGGAGGAGGGAAGGATAACCAGGAGGAGCAGGAGGTTGAGCAGGAGGAGGAGCAGGAGGAGGAGGATGAGGAGGAGAAGGAGGAGGAGGAGGAGCCAGAGGAGGAGGAGGAGAAGAGGAGGAGGAGGAGGAGAAGGAGGAGGAGAAGGAGGAGGAGGAGGAGGAGAAGGAGCTGGAAGAGAGGAGGAAGAGGAGGAGGAGGCGGAGGAGGGGAGGAGGAGGTGGAGCAGGAGGAGGAGGCGGAGCAGGAGAGGAGCAGTAGGAGGAGGGGGAGGGAGGAGAGGAGGAGGAGGAGGAGGAGGAGCAAGGAAAGGAGATAGAGAGCAGGAGCAGGAGCAGGATCCCAGGAGGAGAGGATCATCTGGAGGAGGAGGTCGCAGCAGGAGGAGGAGGAGGAGGAGGTTGAGGAGGAGGAGGAGGAGGAGGGGAGGAGGAGCAGGAGGCGCAGGAGCAGCAGAAGGAGGCAGAGGAGGAGGAAGAGGAGGAGGAGGAGGAGAAGGAGGAGTAGGAGAAGGAGAAGCAGGAGGGGAGTGGAGGAGGAGGTGTAAGAGGAGGAGGAGGGAAGGAGGAGGAGGAGGCTGATCAGGAGCAGGGCAGGTGGAGGAGGAGGTGGAGGAGGGAGGAGGAGTGGAGGAGGAGTTTGAGCAGGAGCAGGAGGAGGAGAGGAGGAGGAGGAGGAGGGGGGAGGAGGGGCGGAGGAGGAGGAGGAGGCGGAGGCGGAGGCGGAGGCGGAGGAGGAGGGAGCAGAAGGAGCCCCAGCCCGCCGCCTCTCGGGCGACCGCCCCCCTCGTCCGTAAGGGGAAGGAGGAGGAGGAGGAGGAGGAGGAGGAGGAGGAGGAGGAGGAAGGGCCCAGGCGTGGCGATCTGTCGATCAACGTCCGAGCAACGTATCAAAATGAGGAGGAGGAGGAGGAGCAGGAGCAGGAGGAGGAGTAGGCTTCTTGCCTGATCAACGTAAGAAGGAGGAGGAGGAGGCAGGAGGAGGAGGAGGTGGAGGAGGAGGAGGAGAAGGAGGAGACGGTGGAGGGAGAGGGAGGAGTCCAGCTTGTCGAGTGCGTGTTGGCCTCGGGGGGGCCACGAGAGAGCGTGAGCGTGCTCCCTCAAGCGAGTGGGTAGGTTGGGCAGGCCGTTGTGGCCGCGGCCTCCCCGCCGCGGCGCGCCCGCGCTGCCGCGGCCGCGCCTGACCGCCCCAAAGCGTCGAAGAGCTCGGAGAGGAGGAGGAGGAGGAGGAGGAGGAGGAGGAGGAGGAGAAGGAGAAGGAGGAGAAGGAGGGCGATAATGAGGAGGATCAAGGGCGATGCCCAGAAGGATCAAGGATGAGGAGCAGAAGGAGGGCGGCCCCCCTGGGCTTTCGACCGCGGGCGTTCCAATGCACCAGGAGGCTCAGGCGTGGGCATCGTATCGCAGGTCGGGGACCAGTCAGCAGGGTGTCCTCAGAGATGCTCTGCGGGAGGGAGGCCGGCACCCGCCCTGCACGTCAGTCTGTCCCTTCACAGCAAGCATCGCGTGTCCATTCCACCGGCTTGCATCCCTAGCCCGAGCCAGGCGGGTCGCCGAGCATTTCGGGCTCCCCACCACGTTCACGCCGGAGCAGTCTGTGAGCTTCTTCGACTTCTCAGACACCCACAGGCACGAGCAGGCGATAATATTCAAGCAGGACTTGCGCCATCCACTGGGCAAGCAGGAGGCGGAAAAGAGCGGAAGGGATGGAAATCCGCCGACCTTTCGGCGTGTGTGAAACGCTTTTCCGCTTAAGTCGGCGTCGTCGCCGTCGCCAGTTCCAAGGAAATTGAGGTACGAGGAACGCGAATTTCGTAGTTAAGTCGATCCCATTCCCTCTTTCCCTCCCCTGACGGGGAAGGGGGGTGTCCTGGGTCAGAAGGGGCAGACAGCCCTCTCCTCCCCCTCCTCCCTCCTTCCCTGCTCATTCTCGTCTTCCTCCTCCTCCTCCTCATCCTTCTCCTCCTCCTCCTCCTCCTCCTCCTCCTCCTCCTCCTCCTCCTCTTCCGCCTCCTCCGCCTCCGCCTCCTCCTCCCCCACCCTTGCCCATGGGCACCGGCGAAGTGCAACGTCATCCGCCAGAGAACGAGGGCCCAGGCCCCACCCTGGTACGCAGCCGGTTGATGGCGCCCCCGTCTCTTTTCCAGGCTCGAGACGGGGGTCACTGCAAACGGGGGTCAGCCAGAGCGCCGGACCTTGCAGGATCTTGCAGAGCCAGGGTTGCACTGACCCGTTGTGGGCGCGGGATCCTGCAGGATCTTGCAGGATCTTGCACAAAAGCCTGACTGGCCGGGGTCTGGATTGACCCAGGTCAGTGATTCCCCGATCGTTCCCTTCATCCGCCCCCTCCCGCGCCTCCGCCCCGCCATCCAGAGATCCCCTTCCCCGCCCCGTTCCGCCTCCACGGCGCATTCTGGGCAGCTGAGCTGCCCTGATACGCCCGTTTTGAAACGTAACGCGTGCCGTGTTCAAAACGTCCGTGTTGACTCGGTGAGCGTTGGCTCCACGTGTTGGCCCACGTGTTGGCGAACCCAACGCGCCAAACGTACGTGTTCAATCTACGTGTTGAGCTGCGTGTCGACACGCCACGGGTTGCATGTTGCGCATCGGGGCGGCCAAGCTGGGCAGTCACCACGGACCGCCTCCCGTTCACGTGCAACTACTGCGTGAGCGGCCAAGCGACAGTCAGTGGTACAAGTCTGTCGCGTCCAAGGAGGAGAAGGCGTGCAGGCAGTAACGCGGCCTGCAGATTACGTTCCCGATTCAGGCAGGGGAGCACGAGCACAGAGGACTTGAGCCTCAGAGTGGGGCTTCCTGAACTTCCCAGACACGTGACATCCTGTAGCCATGGAGTGCTCCACGCATGTTGGCCTGCCCTGCGCTTGGAGCAACAGAGTGTCCATCCGTGGAAGCTGAAACTCGTGCACGCACCATCCCTCATCAGCAATCAGATCAGGCCGAGACGGCGGAGCGCTCGTGTGCTCCGTAGCTGTAGCATCGTCGCATCGTTCATGTGTGTCCTCTGCTGCGGCTGGTCGGTCTCGAGCATGCAACGGACGAGCCTCTGCTGCAGAGAGGGCGCGGGGGGTTACCACCCACGGCCTCCCCTGAGGCGTCCGAGCGGGTCCTGGTAGGCCTCGAGCCCGAGCGTGCCCCGCGGTGGGCCAGCGGCACGATCGGCCGTTCAACCCTCGTCCGAGCCTGCCGCAGAGGTGTTGCAGGCTCCGAGGATGACGCGGGTCTCATAGCGGGTTGGCTTCGGTGGGCGGCCAGGTCAGGGGTTCCGATTCGGGGTCTCGGTAGAAGGAGTTGGTGAAAGCTGCAGGTCGATGGTTTCCAGTTTCTTGGATTATCGGTCCGGGTCTCGGTTGAAGGAGTTGGCTCCGATCCAGCGCCCGAGTGAATCTCAGAGATACACATCGTCCGTTCAGGCATGTGATTGCACGCGGGCATGTGTCACAGGCACGAGAATAATAGGGTCACAGAGCGAGTCAATCGCCATCAGTCTGAGGTGCGCAATTTTCACACTTTGGCACGAGCGTGGGAGAGCGCACGATAGACCAGAAGCATTGGCTCATAAGGCTTTCGCCACGTCCGCGCGCCCTTTTCGCACGATCGTGCGCTTAATGTGTCGTGTAGGTTGGCTGTGTCTTTTCGTGGGGGTGCTGGTTCTGTTACGGTCGGACCGAGGTATAAGATCGAGTTCGCTTGAGAGAGGGTACCCTAGTGTTCGCGTTTATAGAATGTTCGTGTGCACCCTGGGGGAGGGTACCCTCGAATGTTCTTCAATTTGGCCAGCGGAGCATCTCGCATTTTTGAAAGATGTGATTATGTCCTATGCTTGGCCCTACGCAAGGGCGCATGCACTCGGCGCAGAGGTGCAACATCCTGGCCTCTCCGAGGCTTCTTCTTTGTATGTAGAGGCCTCAGGCCGGTGCTGCCGATCCGGGACGATCCCGCTGTCAGAAGGACGCTTTCGCCCCAGCGCGCTTGTTCAAACGTAAGTGGTTTGGAAACAGCTTGGAGGCACTGCGTGTGCTTCTTGATGGGGCCTCTACAACGCATCTTCGAGGCCTCCAGGGGGGGCGTCTTGGAGGTGATTGTTGAGCCTCTTGGGGGCCTTTTTGGTTTTTTGGGGGACATGCAGGAGGCAGCCTGGAGGCCTCCTGGGGGTGTGTAGGATGTAATTTCCAAGCCTTTGGGAGCCTTTTGGGGGCCTCTTGAGGGCCACGAGCCTCTCGGGGTTCTTGGGGACTCCTAGGGCCATTTTGGTGCCTCCTGAGCGCCTCTTGGGCCGTCTTGGGCCCCTCTGGGGCCGTCATGGAGCCCTCTTGGGCGCTTCTTGGGCCCGTCCTGGGGCCCGCTTGGGCTGTCTTGGGGGCCTTCCGGGCCGTCTTGGGCCCTTCTTGGGCCGACTTGGGGCCCTCTTGAGAGCCTCTGGGCCTGCTTTGGGGGTCTCTTGGACACTGCGAAAGCCGAAGAAGCAATAATGCAAAAACAAAAAAATCCCAGTGCGACCCTACCTAGGAGTCAGAGCCTTTCGGAAAGCAACACTAGTGATCAAAGTCGCTAATGGTCGGCGTCGTCTCTGATCTTTCTGTCGCACATTCCATGAACAGCAGATAGGGGACACCTCTTCCTGTCGAGGGTTGGGCGTCTTCGTGAGCACCGAAACTGCCGCACGCAGTTTTTGAAAGTCTGGTGTGTTACACGCAGCACCTTGCACAGTCAACCGCCGATTCACGGCCGCGATGGAACTGAACGTCCCTGCAGGTTGTTCAACACTGCTTGGAACATTGTTCTCTGCAGGATGTTCAACACTGCTTGCTGGGTCTCGTGCCTCGCCACTCGAGGTCCGTAAGAATGCCCGCATGACGCAATACACTGCTGCACGCTCTTGCGTGGCTCTGCGAGTCACGGACTTGAGGCTGAACGGCAGCGAGGATGAAAGGCATTACGACGCGGTGCTGAACAAATACATGCACACACACACACACACGCACACACACACACACACATGCAGCGTTCCACATGGGTGTTATGTATTTAAACACATATATTTGCATATAGAAAGACATTTAGGTCATGCGATAATACGTCGGGTGTCATGTCTCCCGGCCGGTGCTATGTGCGAAACCTTCGTGGATCCCAAGTATTCAAGCTGCCCCACTAAGGGCTCAAGATGGCCCACAGACGGACAACATGCATGGAACATACGTGCGCACACACACGCACACACACACACACCTATATATATATTATATATATATATATATATATATATATATATATATATTGCAGCAGCAGCAATAGTGGATGTTGTGCTGCGCTATGCTGCGCTGTGTTATGCTATGTTCTGCTATGCTATGATATGCTGCGCTATGCTACGTTGCGCTATGCTATGCTGCGCTATGCTATGCTATCATTTTGATTTGCCTACGCTTTTGCCTTCACTGTTGCCTTTGCCATTGTTTTTGCTTGGCACCCAGGGAGCGCAACTGGGGGAACCGCGCGTTTGCTTTTACCTTTGCTGTTGCTTTCGCTTGGCTCCCAGGGGACTGGGGGAACCGCCCGGGGCGATTTCCACTGCCCACCCCTTTAAGCAAAGACAGTAAGAACCCTTCTAGGCAGAGCCTAAGTAGGGGAAAAACGTTGTCCTAAGGGATCAGGACAGATTTTCCGTCACTGGGCACTCTTAGGAGGTGTCGGGAGGGTACGTTGGAGGCTTCTGGAGTAGTCTGAGGAACCTATTGAGCGTCTTGGATCGATGTTTCGGCCATGCAGGGCCCTCTTGGGCCGTCTGGGCGGCCACTGGGTTTTTTATGAGCCCGCGTTCGAGCTCTCCGGGGCGAGGGGCCGACCCGGAGTGGGCTGGAGCTCCGATTCTGCCACCAACATTGACTCGGAACCACCCCCCCCTACCCTGGCAGAGCTACCCCGGCACCCCCCCCCCAGCAGAGTTGAAGCTCAAGAACTGAAGTTCAGGCTATATTTGAGGGTCTTTGAAACTCACACGCCGGATCGGCGGATTTAGTAGGCTGGGACGACGAAAGGGAGGAGGAGGGAGAGGAGGAGGAAGGCGAGGAGGAGGAGGACGGAGGAGGACTAGGATGAGTAGGCTTCGGGCTCCCGCGGACAATGAGGACCCAGTTTGGTCCAGTCCTGGCTGCTCTTGTGGCGCCTGCTTGGGTGTTGCTGCCAAGGCTCTTTTCGTGCCGTCCGCCGTGAGCTGGTCGACGCGTGGTCAAGACCAAATTGGCCGCGCAGCCCGCGTCCAGGACTAGGATGAGTCCTCCTCCTCTTGGGCCAAAGCGTCAGTTGCTGGCTGTTTCGGCACATGCGCTACAGCGCACTACGAAGCGAATGCCAAGAGATGTCCTCGCACATCCCTCCCTCCCCCTTCCCCCTCCTCTCCCTCCTCTCCTTCTTCCTCCTCTCCCCCCTCCTCTCAACACGGCCTCCTCCTCCTCCTCCTCCTCCTCCTCCTCCTCCTCCTCCTCCTCCTCCTCCTCCTCCTCCTCCTCCTCCTCCTCCTCAGCTGCCGGTTCAGACGTGCACCGCGCGCGGGCAGCCCGCTCCAAGGTAGGAAGCCTTCCCTTTTCAGGAGCGAGGATACTGTACCTCACTTCCCTCTCTTGCAGGAGGCCCACTGCTTGCATGAATCGCGGTAGGAGTCGACTGACAGCTGTGTTGACGGTGTGGACCATCATGCGCGTGTGCACATACAACCCGTTGTCAGCATCGCACGAGCGGCACGAAGACATATCCAGCGAGCTGGGCTCGTGGGGCGTAGTGCTCGTATCTGGAACATGTCAAGTTGCACAGCCCGACCACGGAGCGCAGCAACACGCACACGCACGACATTGGGGAGTACACTTTGGGAAGAGGAAGGGAAAGCTAGTGTCGGACGCGCGCGGGGTTACGATATTGGTACAGAATCGGATACCTAGTCGAGCTTTGCACACAGTATTCGTACCACCAGTGCATATTCGCGGGCGTGTGGGCGGCATACGCATTCAGACCAACGAGGTTGGCTTCGTTGCCTGTTGTATCTACCTCGCCCCGATGAGTGATGCGAAGCACACACTGATGGCTGAAAGGGTCTTTAAATGGATTGACCAGCAGCTGGACGCACTGGGGGTTAGATGTGCAATTATTATAGGAGGAGGCGTGAACAGCGGGCTAGGATTACACAGAGACGATGATGGTACCATGCAGCGCGCAAGAAGTGTGACCTTAGGAGGAAAGAATCGCTGCTGCGAGAACGAGAACGGTCGTGCATATAGAGAGTTCTGCTACAAGAACGGACTGGCAGTGGTCACTACATTCTACGAGCACGGGCCCACCTACTACGGCCCCAAGGGGCAAGAGTCACACATTGATCACGTGGCTGTCCCGTTGGGGGCCATCCCGCTTGTTTCCCAGTGCAGTTGCCTGTGCAGAGCAGCCAAGAGGCTCCAGATGATCCCTGATAGAATGTTCAGGGACCCTATCCCGATAGGAATGCACGTGGAGATGTCAATCACCAACCACGGTTACCCGACAGGTGACAATGACAAGATAGATCGGGGGTGCGTGATGAGGTGCTTGCAGAAAGGTTGTAGACAAGAAGAGCTGTTCACAAAGATGGATGAGCAGATTAAGAAGGTACCTCAAGATATCTGGGATCAGCTGTTTCCGAAGAAGCCTCTGATTTCTTTTGGAAGAAGTACGTGGAGCGTGTGAATGCGGCGTTGCACAGCACGTTCAAGCAGGGCGCGCGCGGCACAGACAGCACATACTGCATGATGCGCACGAGGAGGAGGCAGCTGCTGGAGGAGAGGAGGCGGCACAGAGAAGGACTACATGAGGAAGGCTCGGAGGCGAGCAGGATGGAGGTGGAGCAGGAGCTTAAAAGAGGGACGGCAGCACTGAAGGAGCTGAGAGTGGCACACGTAACAGCAGAACAGGAAGGCATCGTTCGAGAGATTTGTGAGGCTTACAAGGAGAACAGGTTCGATGAGATGCACAGGCTTAGGGTAGAGCATCAGCGAAACGGGCGAGGGCCAAGAAGAGGTTCTGCTACAGCCACCGTTGTCACTGGTCCGGAGAGCAGTGGAGAGAGGGGCTAGGTCGCGACCCGCACGGCGGAGGGTTAGCGTGCACCCCGCTCGACTGAGAGCGGACTGGGCAGGATTACGCGAACGACTGCGAGCTCGACGATGGTGACTTTCCCTTCTTGCCCTCTGATGCTGATCTACAAGCAAGAGTGCAGAAGGGTCTCTGGGCCATGGAATCATTCTGCAGACAGGCCAACAAAAAAAACGACGTGCATATCCTGAATGGGGGCTCCCAGTGGAAATGGCGCGGATGCTGATTGAGCCAAATATATATCTGCCTGGGACGACTGAGCAAACAAAAAGACTACAAACAAAAAAGACTAGAAGCTAAGCGGATCAGAGAAGCTGGGGAAGAAGAGGATGAGGAGGAGCCCGAGAAGCACAGCCCGCACTCCTCCTAGCCAAAGGGCGAAAGCTTCTCCAGAAGTTAGGTTGGAACCCAGGTGAAACAGTAGGAGCACGCCAGCGCGCTGCAGGCGAACCAGCACAAGAAATTACAGTTGATTCCCAATGGCAGTTTGGCAGAACGGAACTATCGGGAGTTGGAATGCCTCTATTTAGAGTTTGAGAGTACGAGGCACCGAAGATGCTGCTGAAGTTTGTGGAGCACTTCAGACAATGCCAGACGATGCCACTGGACATGTTACGACCGCACAGTTCTGCAGCGGAGAAAGCGAATAAACATATAGGTGTTGCGGGGGGGCGCATCATGCATGCACGCTGCGCAGCTAGCATGGCATGGCGCAGCGGGATCAACCGAAGAGCGTCGCCTATTGTTCGACCCCACTTTGCGCACGGAGGGCTAGCGCATCTGTCGCGTGTGCGAACAGGCAGGGAGATCGTTAACCATGAGCAATTTTGGCTGCACAAACGCATTCGCTTCGACCGACAGAGCGCTACGTCGTGGACAGATCGGCTGCACCGCCGTAGAGTGTGACCTCCCGTGCGCCTACGGAGCGCTGGAGCACGCAGCTCTGCCCCTACAGGCAGCCGACGGAAGAGTTGACCTGAAATGCAACAAAGGGGCCCACATGGGCTTCACGCTGGCCCCGCGTGACTTTAACGATAGCTACAATCCAATCGTCACAGGCTGGCTAGAGGGGGAGAAAGAACCGGAAGGACAGCCGGTGGATGATACCCAGCACCCCATAAATGAGCGGCACTGCGACTTGAGCACTAGCACCTTCGTGGACGATCTCACTAAGATTACGACACTGCTTATCGCAGCAAGAAAAGAAGAAGCGGTGGAGCAGGTCAACCTGGCAAGCGGTAGACTCGAGAAGGCACTAACAGCAGGAAGCTGGCGCCTCAACCCTGGCAAGGCAAACCGCCTTCTATTTTTAAGAGGTGGGCGAAGCTATCAATGCACGCGGGCACTGAGGAAGCAGACGAGTGGACTCAGGGGAGAGGCCTTGCGAGAGACGAGGGCGCTAGGGCCCTACGCGCCGTCGGACCAGGGACTGGGAAGCGAGATAAGGAGACGCTGCGATGCGGCAAGAGCAGCATGGAGGCAGTGTAGCACGTTCTGGCCGTCCAAGACTTCGAAGGCAATCAAGCGTAGCGTGTTTATGGCTGTTACCGTGGGTGCAGCATTGAGCGGGTCATCATGCTTTGTCATAAGTCAGAAGTACACGGATGCGATCGACACTACCCTGCGCGAGCTACTCAGGTACTTGTCGAAGGGGGGAGAACTGTTGGACAGGCGAGCAGGGAAGGAAGAGGACGACGACATTGGAGGAGGTGTTCAGGGATTGGAGGATCAACAGGAGCGCAGACGAGCTGAGAGTCAGAAGACTAAAGTGGTATCAGCGCTGGTCGCAATTCCCGAACGATCATGAAGCAGTCATAGCAGCAACATTCGGCGCGCCCAAGAGTGACCAGATCATAGGGGCGAAGCGCATCACAGAGCACAAGAACATTAGACAGCCCACACCTTTGGCCAAGCAGCGTCTCGAGGACATGCGTTACTTAGCTAACCATGACGAAGAATTCAAAGAATGGCACGGTAAAAGGTCGAGCGACACGCGTTTATTTACAGAGGGATCGGACGAACAAGAGAAATGGCTTAAGACGGACCCTTCAGTGTTGAACAGCGTTGCTAGAGAATGGAAACATAGTAGACCACAGCCAGTATCTACATAACCAGAAACTGGATAAAAAGATTTTGTGATTTCAGGAGTGTAAACTCGGAGGGGGCAGATGTAGTGTGCGGATGTAGATTTCGGGCAGCAGCGGCTCTGGCAGCACGCAGGAGAGCACAGCATAAGATAGAGCCGATCATCCCTAAGCTTGTGATCACGAATCAATGCCCGTGGTGCAGATCGAATTTTTCCAGTAAGAGAGCAGGGGCAGATCGCGCAGCAAGAGCGGCAGAGGGGACGGGCATCTGTTACATTGCTTTCTCGAAATGGGGACACAAGCCGATGGAAGTAAGCGAGAGCGAGTCGATCTGCAGTGGTTGCCAGTATCAAGCCAGCAGGGTCGACGATTTCCAGTCACACGCCACTGGCCACCATCCTGGACCTCACACAGTACGATTTGGCAGAGATGAGGATGTCTTGGGCGTCGGCGAAGAAGAAGAGGGCGGCGGAAGGGACAGGCGGGGCAGACAGCAGCAGCGGGGGCCGGCAGCTATCTGGGAAAGGAGGAGGTGGCAGGGGGCACAAGCAAGTGAGAGCAGACAACGTCGCCGCAGCCCCCGAACTCCAGCAAGCCTTGGTCACTGCCCAGAAGTTAACCCTCCGCGTAGCAGCAGAGCAGAGAGACATGGCCAACATATGCACCGAGTTCTGAATCCTTCCACGCACAGCCTCGATCGTTCGAGAAGGTATCGAGGCTGGTCAGGGCAAGGGACACAAGCTGCCCCCCCCCCCCCGCGCACATAGCGGCCGGGGTGATTTGGGCGATGCGCGACGCGTTCGGGGACGATGGGGGCCGAGGGAGAAGCCAAGAAAGTACTCGCGTCGTGGATGGAAGCAGCAGGACCAGAGGAGTACGGGAAAGCATACGTGGACGAGTTGTTTCAGGGTGTTCCGACTGCGGGAGTGTTACAGCCCAGACGGAGCGCCAGAGCAGGAGCGCAAGGCAAAACTTCAGTATTCGCTCAACATGAGCCCCGGCCTCAGGACGGTGCTCCACCTGGCCACGGGACCCCCAGCTCAAGTTCCCACGGTAGACATGAGGGCCTTCCAGAGCGCCTTCACCTTGGGGTTGACCAAAGCGGGGGATACCAAGCCGACGGGAGCGGGACCCAGGACGGGGTCGGAGAGGACAGTGGAGCGCCAGCTGAGGAATTTCCAGAGAGCGTGATGCAGCACGCGCGCGTGTTGGCCCGTGATCCTCGTAAGCTCGCGAGTCTCTACAAGATGCGGGACAACAGGGTGCAGAGAGTCGGGCAGCTAGCCAGAGCAGTAGAATTCGTTAGGCGTCAGATGTCCCAACAGTTGCAATATACGTATCTAAGTGGACAATATGTTTTACTGAGGACGCACAAGCACAACACGAATGGGGAGAGAAGATGTATTTTTTGTCGAGAGTAGCCGTCTCTATCGAGCTGCAGGGGGACTTGCACTGCGCAGATTGCCAGCACATCTGTATTGCTTGTACTGCTTGGACGCCATGGCGTCTGGACCAGCGCGCTCCACGGGGACAGCTGCCACGGCGGGGACGGCGCCGATTGCAGCTACGGGAGCGAACGCAGTGACTGTCCCACAGCCGCCGAGCGTGAGCCCACCAGGGCCGATTCGCTCGAAGGCAGCACCGACCCGCAGGAACCGGACTGACCAGGGGAGGGCGCAGTCGGCACAGCAGGCCCATCTTACGACGAGCCGCCTGCTGCGTGAGCATTACTCTACGATTCTTGGCCAGTGCAGCCTCCTGAACAGCCAGCTCAGCCGCCTCCAGCTCCAGAGGGATAATATTATGACCCCAGTCGTGAATGATACGCAGCTCGAGGCTGACTGCATCACCACGCGTCGCAACATCGACAGCCATATACACGACTTGCATGATGAGCTAGACCGTCTGCATGACTGTATACGTGTGCTTGATGAATCTCACATGGGAGTGCAGCGTTTCGACTGGGAGATCTCGAGGCCGAGTGGGAGCAGCGAGCGGGAGGAGGGGCAGTAGCTGGCGCAGCTCGTGTCGTCCCCCCCCCTCCTCCAGAGAGCTTGCTGCTGCTGCTTGCCTCCCCCGCCACTCCGAATGGGCTGCCCCCCCCCCCCGACCTGCACGGGCTGTTGTTCGGCCTGCAGAGCACGGAGTACGTGAGGCAGGGCCGCCCACGGATCCGCGTTGGGGATGGCAGGGTCGGCCCCTCCTTCCTCCACCTCTTTCCCCGATTTTTTTAGACTCCCAGGCCTCGTGAGGCCAGAGATCCAGCAGTGTTAGGTGCGTGGCTCGCCCTGAAAGGGTAACCATGCACCTCCCGAGTTTGAGGTTTAAAATGCGACGGGATGCCTCTGCCGACGCGGCAGCGCTTGCAGCGAGAGGCTGCGGCGTCCGCCGTAGGCGGCAGTGGAGGGACAGGCACACGTCCCATCCTTGATTCCTTCCATTTCTTTCCTAGGGGCCCGATGCGATGCGAGCGAATCGGACAGGGCCCCCAACGGCTCCACCACCACCACCACCACCTCCCCCTCCTCCTCCTCCTCCTCCTCCTCCTCCTCCTCCTCCTCCTCCTCCTCCTCCCTCTCCTCCTCCCCACCTCTCCAGCTCTCCTCCCTCCATCCCCCCCTCCTCCTCCTCCTCCTCCTCTCCTCCTCCTCCTCCTCCTCCTCCTCCTCCTCCTCCTTCCTCCTCCTCCTCCTCCTCCTCCTCCCAGGATGGCCTCCTCTCCCCCCTTCGCTCAGGACGACCTCCTCTCTCCCTCCCTCCATCCTCTCCCTCCCTCCCTCCTCTCCCCCCTCCTCCTCTCCCCCTTTTTCAGGAGTGCCCCTCGCAGGGGGGGCGGCCGCTGCCCGTCTGCCTGGCAGGCCCCCGCGGGCGCGCCCGGGGCAGGGAGGGGAGGGGGCAGGAGGGAAAAGGGAAGGGGAGAGGGAGGAGGCAAGCCTGGTGCGCTCCCAGACCTCCCCGCACTGCGACAAAAATCACGACCGGGGAGCCTCCCCGGGCCCCAGGCCCGACGAAAAACGACTCAGGACGACGTCGGGGATCTGGGCTCGCGCTTCATCTGGCATCCTACCCCTCCCTCTATCCGCGGATGCGTATCATAGCCGACCTAGAACTACACACACACACACACAAGAAAAACATCGTGTGATGCGCAATCGGAAAAGGGGATCTGCGTGCACAGGAGGAGGTGGCGGGCGAGCGGGAGGACGAGCAGGAAGAAAAGGAGGATGGGTAAGGAGGAGGAGGACGAGGAAGAGCAGCAGAAGTAGCAAGAATTGGAGTGGAAGGAGCGGGAGGGGCAGGAGGACCAGGGG
The DNA here is from genome assembly GCA_963575745.1 of Prorocentrum cordatum. Taxonomy (NCBI): domain Eukaryota; class Dinophyceae; order Prorocentrales; family Prorocentraceae; genus Prorocentrum; species Prorocentrum cordatum. The sequence goes on from CAUYUJ010015018.1 coordinate 60,361, forward strand.
AAGGCGGAAGAGGTGGAAGGAGGTGGGCGACACCGATGAGGAAGAAGTCGGGTCAAGAAACGTGGCCCGCGCTGCGGCGAGGGCGCAGTTCTTACCAACGGGAGCAGAGCTGCGATTCTAAGATGAGGCCCACGCTACAGCGGGAGCGTTCGGACGGGGGCAAACGCGGATTCACACGTTGAAGCGTAGTTAGTCTCTCTGCCCCCTCCCTCCGCACAGGAGGGATTTGGAGGATTAGGAGCAGGAGCTAACACGTAAGGAAGACCGATTCGCCCACATCATGCGTGTTAAAACAAATATACGCAGAGGAGGGGCGGACACGGTCAGAACATAGGGAGAGGAGAGCAGTAGTCAGATTGTGTACTTGTAGAGGAGGGAAGGGGGGGAGGGAAGAGGAGAGGAGAGGAGGATGAGGGGAGGAGAGAAGGAGGATGAGAGGAAGGGGGAGAGGAGCGAGGGAGGATGAGGGGTGAAGGGGGAGGGGAGGGGAGGGAGATGAGAGCAGGGAGGGAGAAAGGGAGGCAGGGAGGAAGGTAGGGGAAGAGGGCGGGCGGGCGGGAGGACGACCAGGACCAGCACAAGAACTAGGACAAGGACCAGGACGACGACGAGGAGAAGGAGGGAGGAGGAGCAGGTGGAGCAGGAGGAGTAGGAGGAGTGGAAGGGGGAGAAAGATAGAAACACCAACGGCAGGGAGGGAAGAAGACGCAAATGAGGAGGAGGAGAGGGGAGAAGGGGAAAAGGAAGGATTAAAAAGAAGGAGGAGATAGGGCATGGTGGCATGATGATGGTGATGGCGTTGATGCTGCTGTCGGGGGGACGATGATGATACTGATGAGGATGGTGATGATACTGATGATGATGATGCTGATGATGATGCTGCTGATGATGATGATGCTGATTGTGAGGATAAGTATGATGAGGATGACGATGATGATGATGATGATGATGATGATGATGATGATGATGATGATGCTGACGATGAGGGGGAATGAGGATGATGGTGATGATGGTGTTGCGGATGATGATGATGATGCTGGTGATGGTGATGGTGATGGTGATGGTGACGGTGATGGTGACGGTGACGGTGACGGTGATGGTGATGGTGATGTTGTTGATGGTGATGGTGTTGATGATGCTGATGATGATAATGATGTTGGGAATGAGGATGATGGCGATACTGATGATGGTGGTGCTGCTGCTGCTGCTGCTGCTGATGATGATGATGATGATGATAATGGTGGCAGCGATGGTAATGATGACAATGATGAGGATGATGCTGATGACGACGATGATGACAATGATGCTAGTAATAATGATGGTGGTGATGATGGTGATGCTGATGATTGTGATGATGATGATAATGATGCGGATTACGATAATGATGACGATGAGGAGGAGGAGGAGGAGGAGGAGGAGGAGGAGGAGGAGGAGGAGGAGGAGGAGGAGGAGGGGAGGAGGAGGAGGAGGAGGAGGAGGAGGAGGAGGAGGAGGAGGAGGAGGAGGAGGAGGAGGAGGGGGGGGGGGGGGGGAGGAGGGAGGAGGAGGAGGAGGAGGGAGGAGGGGAGGAGGAGGAGGAGGAGGGGAGGAGGAGGAGGAGGAGGAGGAGGAGGAGGAGGAGGAGGAGGAGGAGGAGGGAGGAGGAGGAGGAGGAGGAGGAGGAGGAGGAGGAGGAGGAGGAGGAGGAGGGAGGAGGAGGAGGAGGAGGAGGAGGAGGAGGAGGGGAGGAGAGGAGGAGGAGGAGGAGGAGGAGGAGGAGGAGGAGGGGGGGGGGGGAGGCGGAGGAGGAGGAGGAGGAGGAGGAGGAGGAGGAGGAGGAGGAGGAGGAGGAGGAGGAGGAGGAGGAGGAGGAGGAGAGGGGAGGAGGAGGGAGGAGGAGAGGAGGGCGGAGGAGGAGGAGGAGGAGGGGGGAGGGGGAGGGAAGAGGAGGAGGAGGAGGAGGAGGAGGAGGAGGAGGGAGTGGAGGCGGAACGGGAGAGGGAGGAGGGGGAGGAGAAGATGGGATAGGGGGGGGAGGGGGGGGGGGGCGCAACAGGAGGTTAACGAGCAGGAGGATGTGGCGGAGGAAGAGGGTATTCGCACGCCACGATAGGGGATACTACAGAGACCGAGAGAAGAGAGAAGAGACAAGTGAGAAAAGAGAGGAGATAAAAGAGAAAAGAGAGAGAGAGAGAGGAGAGAGAAAGAGAAGAGCAGAGATAGAGAGAGAGAGAGAGGGAAATAGAGAGAGAGAGAGAGAGACAAAACGAGCGCCACGAGAGCAGAGCGTTCCTCAAGGAAAATTAAGGGGCAGCGGAGAAGAGGAGGACGCTGGAGACGGAAGAAGAGGAGGAACGGGTGCAAGGTGTAGGAGGGTGAGGCGGTGGAGCGAATATAGCTGGAATAGCAAGAAGAGGCGTCGGATGCGGTCGGTGTAGTCGGCGATATCCGCATGTAGAAGAGCGGATCCATGTGATGACGCCTGGCGAATATGGTTGATTCACATCTTTCGCGTGAAAGGAGTCTCACAGCCAGACACTTCACCTGGAAGACGGGGCTCGCCAATTCGGTGGGCAATGTGTGGATACGTACCCCCAAGAACTGCATGTGACGGGATCTTCGACAAAGGCGACACAAGCAGGAGGAGGAGGAGATAGAGGAGGAGGAGGAGGAGGAGGAGGAGGAGGAGGAGGAGGAGGAGGAGGAGGAGGAGGAGGAGGAGGAGGAGAGAGGGGAGGGAGGAGGAGGAGGAGGAGGAGGAGGAGGAGGAGGAGGAGGAGGAGGGGAAGCCCTCCGCCCCCAGAGGGTCTCATCGCGCATACGCATCATGACCGCCGCTGAATGTATGTTCCGGGGTTCGGGGCCCTTCGGACCCCCCCACCAGATGGGACCGCAGTCTTTCACCTCCGCCCAAGATGGGATGGGGGCAGATGACGTCGGCGACGTTGACGACGACGACGACGACGACGTCGACGACCACAGCGTCGGCGACCACAGCGTCGACGACGGCGACGTCGAAGACGCCGACAACGAAGGCGAAGACGAGGACGAATACGAAGACGAAGACGGTGATGCCGAAGACGACGACGACGACGACGACGACGACGACGACGACGACGACGGCAAGGACGTTGACGTTGACGTCGACGACGACGACGAAGAAGGCGACAACGACAACAACGGCGACAACAACAACGACGACGACGATGGCGACGACGACGACGACGACCACGATGGCACCGCAGCACCACCCAACACCTGTTCGGAACCGCAGCATCACCCCACACCCATCCACAGGGGGAGGGGCCATGCCACTAGCATGGTGGGGTGGACTGGCTCAGACCCTGGACCATAGATATGTGTATATTTAAGGATGTGCGCAGATGTAAATGCATCATTGTCGGGGTATTGCTTATGATTGGCGAGCTGTATGTGAATATCGTGTGCGGATGCACACATAGAGGCGCGTCATAGTACCGGTAACGATCTGGGGCGATTTGGTGTTGTTGTCGGAGGATTGTTGGGGAAATGACCACAGAGACACAGCCATGCCTCGGGCGTGATGCGTGTCGCACAGTAGCTCGGTGAGGACATTGCGAGCGTGCCTGGCGTTAGCTCCTCTGCGTCCTGAGTCTCAGTCGAGAGCTTCGTTCGACAGAAACACAGCAGCTTTTTGCGATACATCTCGTTGTCGTTTGCGATGAACGGCTATCCAGTTGGATCGGATCCCGTTCCCTCCTGCCAGCAAGAATGCGGATGTCCGTCCTGGCTGGCGCCGATACTGCAGCGCTGCGGCGCGACCCTCCGACCCCGCCTGCTCGGACCAAAGTTGGGAGGCCTCTGGAGGCGTCCGATCGCCTCCGCAGCCCTGGAGGCACACGCGGGGACCTGCTGCCTCTCGGCTCACCATCGACGCGCGCCTCTGAAGCAGGACCCGGGCGCCCCAGATGGCACGGCTGACCTAAAGTGGCCCCCGTGTCGCCCCGCCTCTCCTCCTCCTCCTCCTCCTCCTCCTCCTCCTCCTCCTCCTCCTCCTCCTCCTCCTCCTCCTCCTCCTTCCTCGCTCCCTCCTCTCTCCTCCCTCCTCTTCCTCCCCCGTCCTCCCGTCCTCCCCCCCCTCCTCGTTCCTGCCTCCCCCCTCCAGTTCCAGGATTCGGAATCGAACAGGTTCCGGGATTCCGGGGATTCGGTGGGAACGCGCCGAGTTCGATCAGAGAGTCCCGGGTGAGGCCAGAGATTTTGGCGTTCCCAGGAATCCAATTGTTCTTGGACGCCGCCGACGTCGACAAGGCTTGATCCCGCCCGTTGTGGGCGTTTCTTCGGCACCTTCCAGCTTGGCATCGCTTGGCCCGTCCGAGCGACGGCAAGCCAGGAGGTTGGCTCAGTCGCCAGCACCCATGCGCACGGGGCCGTGCTCACAGGACTGACCCAGCGTTTGATCAAGATGCCTGCAGAAAATAGCCCAGAAGCCGAAGCCCAGGGAGTGCAGCGGCCACCGCAGTTGTCCGTGCAGCCCTGGCGCATGCTCTGGGGCTTCGTTCGCCAGGATGACGAGCAGATATAGGCAGCTCCCCATGGGTCAGGTCAGCCGACCGTTTCGTGCTCGTCGCCTCGACTGCCCTGTGCCCTCCGGCCCGGCCGCCCTCTCTCCTCCAGCACCCCGCGCCCCCCCCCTCCGTGCTCAGGCGACGCCCTCCTGGAGCCCTTCTGGCCCACTGGGCTGGGGTGCATCCGCGGGTTCATGAGCGCCCTGGACCGCCGACCGGGGGGGGACACACGCGTGCAGAGGGGGGTAGGGGGAGGGGGGAAGGCCTCTCAGAAGCAACCTTCTTCTTAGAGAGCGGGCCTTATCTATAGATGTAAGGCCTGCGCCTTCTAAGAAGCAGCCTCCTTCCAAGAAGCCTCCCCCCCACACTCCCTGGTGCGCACAGCCAAGGGTGGGGCGCCTGAGCAGCGGGGCCTGCGGCGCGTTCCTCCTCCTCTTCTTCCTCCTCCGCCTCCTCCTCCTCCTCCTCCTCCTCCTCCTCCTCCTCCCCCTCCTCCTCCTGCTCCTCCTCCTCCTCTTTTTCCCCCTCCTCCTCCTCCGCCACCACCTCCTCCTCCTCCTCGTCATCCTCCTCCTCCGCCTCCGCCTCCGCCTCCGCCGCGCTTCCCCAGGCTCCTCTGATCGCCGGCGACTGCTCTCCCCCCATCCCACCGAAAAATAGTACCGTTCAGAAAGTCTGGGGCGGCCAGGAGGAGGGTTTGGCGGCACGCACAAGGGGGTGGAGGAAGGGGAGGGCTTCTTAGAAGGAGGCTGCTTCTTAGAAGGCGACGCCCGTGCCTTCTAAGAAGCAGGGGTGCTTCTAAGAAGCCCTCTCCCCTCCCCCCACCCCCCTCTGCGCGTGGCTGAGGGGTGATGACCAGGGGGGGTCCCCATATTTCATGGCGGCCCTTCTTCTTTCACCACGTCTCCTGGCCCCCAAGTCGATTCTACGTAAGAGTGACCCTTCGCCGGAGTGCCCTTTGGTGCGGGCCCACGGGGACCCCCTGATCGTTGAAAGGGATGCGATGGCAGCGGCTTGCAAGCTTGGTTGTTGCCCCTCTCGCCCCCTTGAAGCCGCGCCCCAAAGGTCACTCTTGCCCAGGGTCACTCTTGCGTGCAGCCGAGACAAGGGGAGGAACTCTGGGATACACCCCAAGGCAGGCTGTTCGGACGCACCACTATCGAGGATGGACGCCCCCCCGTTTTGTGTGATTGTCCCTGGGTTGGGCGCCAAATTCCTGGTCCCGTCGAAAGCCCCCCGGTCGGGGCTTGGGATCGCCACATCCCCCGTGATCCGAGTGTCTGGGGCGTCTGCTCCACCAGGCGCTTCCGCGCCCGTGCGCGGCCTCGCCCCGGTCGGGGTGGGGCCTCTGCCGGGCACGCGTCACACCGCCGGCCGGTGCCGGTGCGGCTGCGGCCGGAAGCCCCCCTCCCCAGGCCACCCCGGGCGAGCTCCCCGCGAGAGTGTCGGGTGGACCCAAAAGGGGGTCCAGCGACACGGGGCAGGTGCAATAGATTTGGTGCAATAGATTTGTGGGGTTGCAGCACATCTGGGGGCTTGCAACACACTCCAGGGCGTAAATGTATTGTTGGACATTCACGTGCAATACATTACCTGCAATACAAGGCAATACAACTCTCCGGCGCAATACGTTTGCAATACAATTGCCCCAAATATATACTGCACCACCCCCTTTCAGCTGGACCCCCTTTTGAGTCACCCAAAGAGTGCCCCCCAGACCTTGATTTCAGATGAGTGCTCCCCTTTCTTCGGCCTCCTGGGAGGCCCTCGTCGCCACGTCTGGATTCGCCTCGAGAGTCTCGTCAGGACACACCCCGGGAGAGGTCCGGCGAGTAGCGGTATCGGCACCGATTGCCGTCGCTTCAATGCTAGGAGTGGCCCCCAGACCCCGATTGCCGTCGCTTCGCTGCAATCTGTAAGATGGCCATGTAAAAAAAATGGGGGAAACGATTAACAAGATAGTTCCCGAGTCCTCGGCTTCCGCTTCGCTGCGGCTCCGTCTGGCCCGTCGGCCGTCCAGGCGCGTGCCAGAGGAGGGCGGCGGGGAACGATTACAGTCAACCCGCATAGTAAGGATGAGCGACTGTCCAAGGTTACCTTTGCATCCTTCCTCTTCGGCCCATCCTTGGCCGCTTGCGCTGGCCGCGCCCCGCTCGCAAAGTGCCGGCATGGCCTTCCAAGGCCTTTGCATTATTATCGTGCGTCCTTATCATACAAGTTGTCTGTCAGAAATAGCTTCTGCTCGGGGCAAACGTTTCCAATCATCATCCCGAGCGCCGCCGCGTGAACACGACCCCTGGTAATTGCTGAAACACCAAGCTGCATAAGGCACGTCAATCAAGAGTTCGACCTGCCATGGGTGCCTCAGGTGTTAGTTCTCCTTTTTTGCCTCGGTCCCAACTGAAGTTCTGGGGCACCCTGCGAAGCTTAAGATCTTCTGTCTGCCGCCGCCCCTCCTAGGACTGCATCTCCAGCTTGCAGCTCTGGTTCTCCACCTACGACCAGGAGCTCGTCGCCAGGCACAGCGAGCAGGCGTACAAGGACGCCAGCCTGGCATGCTGTCCCCGCTGCCGCCCTCCGCAGCGGAGCTCGCTTCGAATCTGAGGGCGAGGTGGGGGACGGGGAGGGGGAGGTGGAGAAGGAGGAGGAGGAGGAAGAGGAGGAGAGGAGGACCCGGCAAGACTATCTATGAGGAGGGGAGGAAGAGGAGGAGAAGGAGGAGGAAGAGGAGGAGTAGGAGGAGGAGTAGGAGGAGGAGGGGAAGAGGAGGAGGAGCAGGAGGAGGAGGAGGACGACGAGGAGGAGGAGGAGGGGATGAGAAGGAGGAGGAGGAGGAGGAGGAGAATCGCTCCAGAGCGTTCCAGAACGGTATGGAGCGGCTGCCGCGCCCGGCATAACCTCCAGGCCCGCCGAGTCTCAGCCATCCCAATTTTTCTCTGTCCGATATGGTATTCTTCCTGCCAACGCCTGAGAAGCGAAAGGGAAGTAGAAGGGGGTCCCTCAGCGGTGAATAGGACTGGTCTTAAAACCTCCTCCTCCTCCTCCTCCTCCTCCTCCTCCTCTCCGCCTCCTCCTCCTCCTCCCCCCCCTCCTCCTCATCCTGCTCCTCCTCCTCCCTCCTCCTCCTCCTCCTCCTCCTCCTCCTCCTCCTCCTCCTCCCTCCTCCTCCTCCTCCTCCTCATCATCATCATCATCATCATCAGCAGCATCAGCATCAGCATCAGCATCATCATCATCATCATCACCACCACCATCATCATCATCATCAGCATCATCATCATCATCAGCATCATCACCATCATCAGCATCACCACCATCGTCACCATCAGCAGCATCATCATCACCATCATCATCCTCGTCATCCTCATCATCATCATCAGCAGCATCATAATCATCGTCATCATCATCATCATCAGCATCATCATCATCCCTCCTCCTCCTCCTCCTCCACCTCCTCCTCTTCCTCCTCAAGCCTCCACTGCTCGAGGTCGGCCGACTGCGTTCGCCTCGCGCCGAGGGCCCGCGCGCGGAACCGATGGATGTGTGCGGCTTGAGGGGCGCCGAGTTTCTAATGCTACGGGCACAGATTCTTGTTTGTTTGCGTGCATGCGAGTGTACATTCCAGGTCATGTGGCGAGCACTGACTTCCTGGATCGGGTGAGCTACAGCAGCTACTACGATGCCGACGTCATCATTTTCTCTGCCAGGGACGCCTCCCAGTTGATGGCTGGGGCAGGCGGCCGTCCTGATCAAGACCCCAGTGGGCTTCCGCAAGGTCCCCTGCCCGCCCGTAGCGCCGTCTGCGCCCCGGGCACCTGGTGGCCCTGCAGAGATGTTGCTGGACAGGCTGGTTCGTCTGCCGCTTCTGCCATCACTCCCGAGGCCTACGGCATGTTGGGCTGGATTTGTGGTTCGTGCCCATCTGCACCACAATGCCCGTATGAAGACGCACCCGCTTTTACAGGGCAAGTTCCCGAAGATGAGGTACTGGGCCGAGTCGAAGAAATACGTGAACAGGAAGAAGTGTAAGAAGTTCGCGGTGAAGCTGGTGACTCGGGACGTCACGTTGAGCCTTGCAAGGACGCCGCCGTCGATTCGGACACTGCCGCCCCCATGAGTCTTCAAGGTGGTGGACCCGTACTTCAAGCCCGCCCTGCTGACGTCGTTCGCCAACGTTGGGCAGGCCGAGGACGCCGCTGCGAAGATCGCGACCTCCGCCACCACCGCCGAGGCGTACTACATAGGTGACACTCCTGGTCACCATGGTCGCTCTCCGGAGGAGGTTAAGGCGCGGGAGAGGCTCAACAGGGAGAAGAAGAAGGAGAAGAAGCAGTTGAAGAAGGATACGAGGCCCGTTTGGGGAGGTTCCGACGACACCGGTGTCTCGCAGGATAGTTTGGTGAGCGCCGGGGGGTCCCTCGAATGCGCGGGCCGTGTTTCTCATGATGAAGATGGAGGGCCTGACGTTCCCGCTGACTGTGGCGCGCCGGTGGCCTCTATCTCGGATTGTCGGGATCGCGGAGTGGATGAAGCAGCCGTTCCTGAATGCGTGAGTGCACGTGTTGTTCATGATGGCGGGGATTGCGCTACCTCCGGCAGGTAGTCGCGGGACGACCTGGACTTCCTCGGGCTTGACCATTTGGAGTCGCCGCGGAAGTTGGGACGCTTGCGGGATTAGCTTGCTGGCGATGTTTTGCTTCACCCGAGGTGGATTTCTGCGGCTTCGTAGTGCACCTGCTGTCGCAGGCCGGTGTGTTACGACGTTTCGGCGCCTTTGGCGTTCCATCCCCCTGATGCTCATCTTCCAGGTGCGGGATCGTTACGGCACTGCGCATGCCAACTTCGTCGTCGAGTCAGGTGCCAATGACATATTGTGCTAGGCGCGGTTCACGGATTCGGCTTCTTCATTGGCGTTTTTGGTGATGATCGCGCCGTTTCGGCTCAACCACCCCTGCTCTCATTTTTTTTCGGCGCCGGTTAGTTTCTCATGAACTTCCTTTGCAAATAGAGGCCCGTGCCCCCGTCTTGTTCAGCCTGTTGCTGCGTCCCCGCGAGAGCCGTATCAGCAGTGGCCCACAGAGAAGGGAAAATTCGGATCCTTCTCCTTCTCCTCCTCCTCCTGCTCCTCCTCTGGCGGGTGCCACCTCAGTCCTTCAATAAGGCCGCCGAAAAATAATTTGTTACCCCCGATTGGGAAGTTCTAAAGACCTTTCAGGGTTATATGGTGCACTGGCGCGTCAAGACTGCCTACCAGCCCCTTTTGGCCCTGGTGCTGGCCGTGGCGGACCTTTTTTCCGCCTGCAGGCGCTCACCCCCCGCCGTAGGGTGCCTCGCTAAATGTGGCGGACAGAGCGTGGAGCTCAAAAAAACCCAGCTTGGGTGCGCCACACGCTATCCATCCATAGCTGGACCGATGCCCAAGGACTGGGTCATTCAGATGAGCCCCGCGTTGGTTCGGATGTACTTGGCGATGGGCGGCACCCCGAAGCCAGGGCCACCACCGCCCAACACGGGGGAACGCAAAATCCACACCAGCCTCGATACGATGCTGCGCACAGCGGGGACGAAGTGTAGCCCGCCATTGGGCTGATCAAATGTGAAAGAGACGAACTACGACTACAAGGCAGCTGGGCCTCGCCAGGTAGCCAAGACGCCCCAAGGAAGCCCATGAGGTGAGCTTTTGGTCGAGGGCCGTGCTGCTAAGCAACAGATTGTGCACACCACACGCACTCTCGTTCGCTCCATATGCGCGTGGTGTCGCAATCCCTGCCTGCCCTCTGCGCTGCGTGCTTGCGTCCTCGTGGCCTCTCGTCTCTCCCGCTGCTCGGGTCTTCTCCTGGCTCCGTGGCCTCCCTCGCTGCTGTGTTCGCTCCCTTCGGTGCCGCTCCTGTTGCTCCCTTTCTGGCTGTCGCCGTCGTGTGCTGGGCTGCAACACTAGCAGCTCAGAAAGACAACGATTGGGTTTGGAGGGTGGGGCTGGGAGAAATGATCAGATCATCCACATGACCGCGTGTGTTGAGAGGGCTCGCTACACAGTCGTGCCCTGCATCTTCCCAGCCCCTTCCTCCCAACACGATACTTGCCCTTCTGGTGGCAGCGGGTGTCCCTTCGTCGCGGGAGGGGCCGCACTGGCGAGTGCTGTTCTGGCGAGCGACAGCGCGCACGCCACCACAGGCTGCACCACGCACGAGGTGGATGGGCGCGTCAGCCCAGGACGGCCCTTGGGCCCGTCCCCTTCCCGCTTCGCTCCTCCATGGCCCCCGTCGCGTCGTTGTTTTGTTTTTTGTGTAGAAAACAGGAGGAGAAGAAGGAAAGAAGAAGAGGAATAACAACAAGAAAAAGAAAAACAGGTCGAGGGTGGGCCCCCTGCCTCCCATTCCCGTCGCTTTCGAAAGGAGCGCTTCCGCGGGACTAAGGGCGCACGCGGGTGGGTCGCGGTTCGCTCTACGCGCGAGCCGGGAATGCGGGCGCATGACAGGAGGGAGCCAATTGATTGGTCTAAGAGACACTGGAAATTGGTCCCTTGCCTCCCACTCTTGTCGTTTTCCAACGGAGCGCTTCCGAAAGGACCGCGCCACCAGTTAAGGGGTGGGGGGGAAGTTTTTTTGCGGCGGCTGGGTACCTCCTCCCTGACTTTCCAGAATGCTGGCGCTCCATATCTTTAGAGTTATTCGGACCGCTCAGAACCTCGACTCGGATTGAGATGTCGAGGTCCTGGAGAGATATTTTGCCTCACTAGACGGTCAGGGTTCAGAGCCATAGGACTGTCACAAAACGACTATGGACAAAAAGCCTGTCCGCGGCACGACGTCGAGGGTCCGGGCTCCTCATCCGCTGTGCGCCAGCATTTCGACAACGTGCGGTCTGCCCCTTATGTCTGGCGTCCTCGCGTCTTCTCCCGAGCTTGGCATCGAATTTGAGTGCGGGGTCCTGTAGATTTGCCGTGGTCGCACGCGCTGCGCAGAAGCTGCATGTTGCTGGCATTCCGGCCAAGTGTTGCCTTATTGGGTATTTTCGGGTGGGGGGCATCATCTCGATTTTCGATATCTCGGGCGAGAGTCAGCACTCCGAACCAAATTTTGTCTACACACCGAGAGAGTAGGATCAGATGGCGAGTGTGATTGACCTCCTCTTGCTAATAAAATCCGATCGGTTGCCATGTTCAGCTCAGTTTCTAAATGGTATGTATGGAGACCCGTATACATTCCCGAGCGCAGTATACGCGACGCTGCGTACGTAGCCTTTCGAGTTTTTTGATTATGTTATATGTGTATTGTTCCACGCCGTGCTTCTTCCGAACCTCATCATCATCATCGTCATGACGATCTGGCAAGCACCGTCATCATAGTCATCAACAGCATCAGCATAATCAGTGTCAGCAGCATCATCATCATTATCAGCATCATCATCATCAGCAGCATCAGCATCATCATCATCATCATCATCATCATCATCATCATCATCAGTTTCATCATCACCATTACCATCAACAGCATCATCATCGGTATGTTCATCATGAATTGCATCCGCACCTTGATCAGCATCACCACCAACAGGGTCAGCATCGTTCTCATGGCAGCACGATTTATCATCATCACAGCAGTACCATTTGCAATCATCAAAGCCCAGCATCATCACCCTCATCATCCTCAACATCATCATCAGCATCACCATCATCATCACCTCATTATCCCCTCCCCCACCATGGCGCTTGACTTCTCTGACAGCTTTCGTAAGCTCAGTGCGTCGTACCAGATGGCCGATCATCGGGACCCTGCTGAAGTGGTGCCCTTTCGCGTTCGTCGTACGCTTTCTTCTTAGCACCGTCTGCTGTTCTTCAAGATGGGCAAAGTTCGTCATGCCGTCGAGGAAGAACTGAGCAAGCAGGGCCTTCAGGCCTTCAGGCTAATTCAACTTCGCCGCCGATTCGTGCCCAGCGTTGGCAAAACATGCGGTTGAGGCAGAGGGTTGCGCCTCTGTCAATAGTCCTTCCAGTAGGTCGTATTCGGATTCGGGTGAGTCCAGCTCGATCCGACACGATGGCGGGGGCGCGCCATTTGAAATATCTCTTCCCGTCCCTCGTCCGCTTTCTGCCTCTCTCTCCGCTTTTACCTGAAGCACCAGTGGACTCTTCGCTGCCATCACCTCTTTCTGTCTGCGTGCCTCTCGGCGTTACCAGGAGACCTTGGCAGACTCTCGTTGAGCTAACGCTCTCTTCCTGCAAGGAACTCGTGGGACTGCTGGTAATGCGGGCGCATTGCGCCACGACCTTCGTGGAGTGAGTCTTGGGTTCCCTGAGTCTGTCATTGAAATAACTGGTGGAGGCCTGACTGTCTGGTCCGGTTCTCTCTGCTCCATGTCCACTGACGTTCGGCATTGTGTTAACCCTGGAAGAATGTTCCTATCGAGTTGTACTGGTCTGCATGGGCCTCTCTGGATGCTCCATGTTCATCTCCCCACCACTTGCGAGCCCACATGGGCTTTCTGTCGATCTGCACGGCATGTCAAAAAGACGATCGAAGGTGCTGGGAATGCCTTGGTTCTGATTGGGAGTGACTTCAACTGTGCTTTGGAGGAAGACGGGAGGCAGTGCGGCGACGGCTCTTGGTGGCGTCCGGGGGAGCGGTACTGGCGCGACCTGTTTGTTTGGGAATTTGTTCGTTGGACGGAAAGATTCAATCTAATCCGACTCGCCGAGAGATACACATTGGGGCGCTGTCGCTCGCGAGCCGCCTGGACAGCCTTTATCTCGCCAATCCTGGTGTCCTCTCCGAGTTTTCTGTCACATGCTTCTTTTAGGAAGGCCAATCGTTTTGGGGACGTGTCTGACTATATTAAGGTGGTTGTTTCGTCCCGTAAGCACGGGTCAGCAGAGTTTCCGAGGGTCCCTCCCTGAATTGGTTCGCATCCGATAGTACATGCAGAGATTGCTCAATGATTTTGACAGATCAGTTCTCCTGGCCGATCAGCTCGCTCTGGTGGAGATGCATGTGGGAAGCCTGTGCGCAAACTCAGAATCGGATGGCAAACGCGTTGGCGACCAACGACGTTGATGAGAATATTCGCGATGCTCTTGCGCGCTTGCGGCATTGGGGGTTGGAGCGCGCTCGGAATATCGATGCGGTCCCCCGTGCTGTCCGCTGCTAATATTTGCTCGCTCGCTTCTTTGATATCGACGCTGGCATTTCTCATTATTCCCCGAACTTCTGTGACGACATTCAGTCCCTGCAGCTAGATGAGCCAGGAAACAGATCAGGAGTCCGAGGCTGCAGCGAGGGCCAAACTTTGATCCAGGATCCAGAGGCGAAGAGAGCTGTGGGGTCCATTGAACAAGCGGACCTCATTGGGCTCGATTCTGGACTCTTCAGGGGCCCCCACACGCGTCCCCGGGTGACTGCGGGGAGGCGCTTGCGCGGAGGAGGAGGAGGAGGAGGAGGCAGGAGCAGGAGCAGGAACAGGAGCAGGCGGAGAGGAGGAGGAGGAGGAGGAGGAGGAGGAGGAGGAGGAGGAGGACGAGGGGGAGGAAGAGGGGGGGGAATCGGGGCCGACGCCCTCCACGCCGCCTGCCGCCGGGACCTCCCCGCCCCCCCCGCGTGCGGCGGCCCCGCCTCCCCCAGCTGCTGAAGTCCGTCGAGGGCCAGACGAAAGACAAGTCGCTACGGCCAGACAAGGACTGCCACGCGGGGGCCGGCGCTCAAGAGACGGAGGAGTGCAAACGGGGGCCAGTCAGGGCGACGGACCTTGCAGGATCCTGCAGGGCCAGGGGTACAGTGACCTGGGCTTGGGCGCAGGATCTTGCGGGGTCCTGCAGGATCTTGCAGGATCCTGCAAGGCCTGACTGACCCGGGTCTGGATTCACCCGGGTCTGTAGATCCCCGAGGGGGGGGTCCCCAGACCCCCTCGGGTCATGAAATCATGACGGGAGGCTTTTGTGCGACGTACGGCCTCCATGGGGCCCCTTCCCAGGCCTCGGGGGCTCTCAAAGAGCGGCTCGGTGTGGGATGCCGGTCTTGGGGAATGGGCCGCGACTTGCGGGGGTCGACGCCAAGAAGAGGTGCTGGCGTGGGGGGTCTGGGTCGGGGGGTCTGGCGTGGGGGGTTTGGCAGGCTCGCCCCAGGAGGCGGTCGCCCACCTCCCCCTTGGCCGACCCGGGTGCGGCAGCCTTTTGAAGGCGAGTCCTCCACCTCCCCTCCCTCGGCTGGCCCTGGCCTGGGAGCTCCATGGGGCGTTCCAAAAAAGGCTTTGCCTTCGAGGAGCTGCAATCTCTTCCTCGGAGGAAGGCGGCAGGTCGGCGGTAGTGAAACGAGGCCGCCTCCTCCAGTGGAGGCCGGCGGAAGGCGGCGGAGGTAAGAAATGCGCCCCAAAGAGATGACAAGGTTTGGGGGGGTCAGGGTTTTCGGAATCGCCCACATCGTGGCCAGCCCCAGGTGCGCGGCCGGGCCCTGGCTGACCTGGGTGAACACTGGCCCAGGTCCTCGGCATCACTCGGACGTGTGCCTTCGTCTCGGCGAGGACCGTCGAGGAGCATCCTGCATTCTCTTGCGAATAACCAAATGCAGGAAACCGAGAAAGACAGAGGGAATAGACGTCCGAGCGACGGCAATGGTCAGCGCGTCCCTGAACTGAGGAGGAGGAGGAGGAGGAGGAGGAGGAGGAAAAGGAAAAGGATGAGGAAAGCTGCTGGGGAGAGGGGGGATGAGCGTTCCGCCAGCGCTCCCAGGGCGTCGGGTCAGTGGCGCCCCGCCCCCCCTGGCGATCCTACTTCTTCGCTGCTGATCGTACAGTGCCGTTTTTTATACATGCTCCGCGTGCGGATCATGTATTAAAAATGCAGGGATTTAGTATTAAGAACAACGATGAGCTCATGCATAAAATTATTCATAAATTAACCATGCATTAAAATCTTACGTTTTTTAGTAAAAAAATCTTACGTATTAAAAATTGCCCTGTGCGAGGAGGGAGGACGGGGGGGATGGCGGGGGGTGCTGCCACCTCGACCCCCTCCTGGAAGGCCGCGGGCGTCGCAGCTGGGAAGCGACAGCGGATTCGCCAGCGCGTGCGCAGCAGCAGGAGGAGGAGGAGGAGGAGGAGGAGGAGGAGGAGGGTGGTGACGTGGACGATCTCGCCTTCTGTCTTCTGGCTTCGGGGGGGGTATCTCTGGGGCCGGGCACCATCGCCTCGGCCAGGCTCGCTTCGAAATGTTGGTCGGAATGCGCTCTGGGAAAGGTATGGGGACGATTTTCAGGGTTGGGGGGGAAGGCCTGGACGTCATTACAGTGCCATCATGTCCAGACCAGTGGTGAATCCGTTGGCCCCACTGGGGGCGGGTAACAGGTGGCGGCAGGCACCGCACTGCCGCGAGATCCTCCGTGATGAGGTCTTGCGCTTGCTGGGTCCCTCTCTCAGCCCCGCCTGGTACTAGTACGCGACCCCTGCGGCCCCGTTCCCGATGAGGCTCTAGAGCTGACCCTGGACGGACCAGCGCAGCGCCCGCCGCCAGCTCGGCCGCCTCAACCTCGGTGTCGGCCCATCGGCCCGTCAGGCGGGCCCAGGCGCGCTCGGCCCCCGCCTTGCACTTGGCCGCCTCGCGGCGCACTGGGCCGCCAGGCCCGCGCCCGCGCCTTGCGGCTGCGGCCCTGCGGTCGGCCTCTTCTTGCCGATCGGCCACTGCACGGCAGCCCGCCGCCCCACGGCGCCTGACCTCCGCCGCGGCAACCGCCTCTGCCTCCGCGCGGCGCTCGGCCTGCGCCCCGAGCTCGGCCTCCGCGCGGGCTACTGCTTCGGCCTGGGCCACGCGCGCGGCCCCAGCCTTGCGCAATGCCGCCCTGGCCCGCCTGCCCAGCCGACGAGGGGGCGCCGTGCTCCCGGCCACCGCCGCATCGCGCAGCACGAGCTCGGTCGGGTGGATCGTCGTGCCCGTCTCCGCGTCAGCAGCCTCAGTGGGGGGATCGTGAACATTGGCCCCGTCACTCGGTACAGACTCGATTAGCTGGATGTCCCAGCTCACCTCCGCGCCGTCGATTTTCAGAGTCATCTCCGTGACATCCACGGAGGCCATCTCCAGCTACACCTCAGGCGCCTCGCCAGCCTCTGCGGGGAGCCCATCGCCGCAGGCCGCGTTGGGCAGTACGAACTCGACTGGCTGGCCCTTCGATGGGGGAGTTGTGAACACTGCCCCCGTCGCCAGGCAAGGACTCGATCTGCTGGATCTTCGTGCTCACATCAGCGCCGCCCACGGTCGCCACAATCAGTTTCGCCGCAGTTGTCTCGCACTGTGCTCACCTCCGCACCGTTCGCGGTGGCCATCTTAAGCGTCGCCTCGGACTCCGCGCAAGCCTCGGAGGGGATCTCGTCGTCACAGGCCAGTTCGCACGGCACGCGCTCGATCAATTGGATGCCCGTGTTCACCTCCGCACCGTTCGCTGCGGCCTCCAAAAAGTCCTGCATGGGCAGGGGCTCGAGCAGTTGGGTCTCGCCCACCTCCGAAGGGCACTCGTTGCCGCAGGTCGCGTCATTCGGCACAACGCGACCTGGGCAGCGCTAAGTTATCAACGACAGCGGTATTCGAGATGGCCGTGCCGGCGCAGGCAAACAGCGCGATTATCTCAACGCCGTTGCCCATTAAGCAAACTTGAAAACAGCTTCTTCTGGGATGGTGACAAAAACAGCAGGGTACCTCTCCAGCAGGAGGAGGTCGTCGAGCGTGCACGCCCAGCAGCGAGCACGGTTTGAGTAGTCGTGCTCACGGCCACGATATTCGCGGTGGCCAGCACCATCTCCACCGCGGGCGCATCGGCAGCATCGGCGGGGACCTGGCCGCCGCTGCTGGCGCGTCGCTCCTCGCGCAATCGTCGGCCGAAGCCCACTCTGGGCGCCATCCAGCGCGCGCGCGGCGCCGGAGCCTGGGGAAACCAAAAGGCACCGATACCGCTACTTCCTGGACCTCTCCCAGGGTGCGTTCTGACCCGAACTTCGAGGCGAGTCCAGCGGTGGCGACTAGAGCCTTCCAGGAGGCCCCCAAAGGCGAAAGCGGGCGCAGGGTAGCGGTATGGGCACCGCTTCCGCCTCTGAGAGCCACTGCCGCGCCCGCGGTGGCGGCCGCCGTGGGCATCGCGGCACCTGCCTGCACGGCCGCGCGGGCCGCCCCCGCCACGAGGCGCGCGGCGTTCCGCGGCTGCGAGAGCACGGGCCGCGCGGCCGCCCGCACGCGGCCCCCTTCACGCAGGCGAGGCCTGCCGCGCCACCCCACGAGGCCCCGGAAGGGGGAGAGACGCGGGGCCCAGGCCCAAATGGTTGCGGAGGCCTCGGAGGGGAGGAGGCTCTCCTCCTCTTCATCCTCTTCCGCCTCCTCCTCCTCCTCCTCCTTCTCCTCCTCTTTGATCCTCCTCCTCCGCCGCCTCCTCCTCCTCCTCCTCCGCCTCCTCCTCCTCCTCCTCCTCCTCCTCCTCCTCCTCCCCCTCCTCCGCCCCTACAGTGTGGACTCATGCCAAGAAACACCCTGCTTGCCTTCAGGGTGTCCTGGGTTTCTTGGCTTTCGATGGTTCTGCTGGAGAAGGCGCGACTTTCCCACGCCAGGAATCCATGGACGGGCTAGGTTCTTAGGATTGGGTTTCTTGTGAAAGTCATCTTGTGGTCGAGCTCCTGCTGCGGACACAAATGGCTGCTGACGCCTCGGAGGCGTGGGAGGGAGATGGGCGGGGAGGAGCAGCAGCTGGACGAGGAAGGGGAGGAGGAGTGCTGCGTGCCAGCGGCGCTCATGTGGAGCATCTGGGTTGCTCCCTTGCTGCGGTGCGGGGCGTTCTTCAGCCCAGGAGGCTTCAGACTCTGGAGGATTCCTTAATATGGTAATGAAGGGCGGCGGTGGTGTCCATGGCCGATCCACGATCTGGGTTCCACTGGCTTCCGGGCCCTGGATTCCTCATCTCAGGGTTCTTGATCCAATGCCTTCACCGTGTGCAGAATTCCCTTTGCAAGAGGACGCGAAGCAGGAGGAGGAGGAGAAGGAGGAGCTGGAGTAGAAGGAGGAGGAGGAAGAGGAGCTAGAGCTGGATGAACACAAGGAGTTAAGTTTCATTTCCGCCCCAGATCCTGACCCCTCGAGTTCCCCAGAGGCCCCCAGAGGCTTCCGGAGGCCTTCGGAGGCTCCAAAATGACGAAGAACTTCATAGAAATTCCTAACAAAAAAAAAAAACCTTTCTACAATCATGGCCCTTCGATCCTCGAGAGCCGAAGTCAAAACGCCAAAACCGCTCAATATGTGTCCCTGGACCCCACACGGGGTTCCGTCTGACCAGTCTTTCGAGCCGCGTCCAGCCGTGGCGACAACAACTGTCAGATAGTGCATGTGTCACGTGCGTATATGCACCACTCGCTGCCGTTTGACCTCTAGGGGCCCCTTTTTGCCATTGCGCTAAAACGCATCATAATCACACTGGTAGCGGAGCTACCACACGATCCCCGTATCGTACCAGTGCGCGCACGTCTCTTCAGAGAGTGTCGCACTACCTCTCTTTATTTTCTGTACTGGCAGTTTCCCTCGCGGGGACTGAGCCTTGCGCCATGGCACTTCTTTATTTTCGCTATCGGCCGAGCGCCGACGCGCTGGCGCGGTCCGAGACGAAGAGTGGCTCCTACATATATGACGGCACTGTGAACTATTTTCAAGAGTGGGAATTCCGCACATCAAGAGACGGGTGCATCACAGCAACACGTGATCACCGCAGCTGTCAACAAGGTTGTAGAAGGCGTCAGAGGTGACGCACTCGATATTGTCACGGCTATAGGCAAGGTTGTGCTTCTGACTCCGAATAGGATCGACCAGCTGGTGCTGGCGATTCGTACTTCACTCTTCCACATCGTGGCGCAGGAAGCGAAGATCCTGTTCCAGGCGGGGCGGAGACCATCTGGTCCACTGTCTCGGCAGCACGGTGAATCTATGGTCTCGTACACATCCTGGAAGAAGCGCCGGTTGAAACGTTTCTCCTAATTAAACATCATAGGATATTGATGAGCGACGACATGTTTGTTTCCCTCCTCTTGGACCGCGCAGGCCTCTCACCTTCGGAGAATATGACGGCGTTGGCATCCACGGGAAATGTGACAACCTTTGACAATATCAAGAACGTCTTTATCCTCCAGCACGCCCGCATACACATCCGCCAAAAAGGCAAGGGTGAGTCTGGCAAAGGCTCCAGCTCCAGCTCTTCGACGTGGACGCAGCTCAGACCCTGCTACCAGAACAGGGGCAATGGCAAGGGCAAGATGCGCTTCCCCAGGCCGCAACACGCCTTCTACACTGCTGACGAAGGATGGTACGAGCAGGAGGAGCATGACCCTGAGGAGCTGAACCCCTATGGGTACTTCGCGTCTGGCTATGCGCCAGAGCACGGCTGGGACGACGCGGCCTGAGACGACTACGCCGACGAAAACACTTACGTCGACGAGGAATCGCATGCCCATTGGGCTCCTGTCCAGGATAGCAGCGAGCTCGACGTCGAGGTGGTCGACGAGATGGTCATGGCCGGATACACGGAGGGAAAAGCTGCCGACGCGATCCAAGAGGATTTGGTCGCCAACCTTGGCACCAATGGGAGGAGCAAGGGCAAAGGAGCGGAGGCAAGAGTTACCAATTTAAGCCCTGTTCGCCCAAGGGAGGCGGCAAGGGAGGACCTTCCATGGAAGATCGCAAGAAGCGGCTCCAGGAGATCAAGAAACGTTCGAAATGCAAGACCTGCCACGAAACAGACCACTGGTCCAGGGACCCCGAATGCAATGGCAAGCCCAGGGCGGCTATGGCAGCGCACGCAGAGGACACCGGCGAATCCCATGTCCAGTTGCGCGTGGGCGATGACGAACGAGAGTTCGCATCCGTCAGTTCTGTTGCTGCATCATCATGTCATGAGGAACAAGGAGGAGTCGATGAGGATGGATCCCGGTGTTTCTCGTTGCTGGTCTCCTTTCTTTTCTCGCGTCATGTGCCACGGGGCACGCGTGCATGAGGGGGGGAACTTGCGACGGACAGTGTAGTTTGCAGTGCAACCACGTTGAGCGTCATGTCTGCGTGAGTTGCATGGGAATGACCGAAGCCGCTGCGGTTCCGGGATCTCCAGAGCTCCAGGAGAAGAGCCTTCAGACCTTTGCAGAGGCTGAGGGAGATACTCTTGGGTTCGCGGCCGTTCGCTCGACCGAGTCTTACTCTATGGCTAGCGCTTCTGATGGGGAGTTGGAGAGTTGGAGGAGGTATCTGTTTCGGATCCTATCTCTGTTGCTGGTCAGGATACTGCGTTTGCCTCGGGTCAGCGCAACGGGCTCAGCGAAGGTCGCGTTCTCAGGGGCGCTCCAGATTACGTGGATTGGGGTCGCAAGGTGAGGGAACCAAGTGAGGATATGGTTCTGTTCCTAGGATGGGTCGATGGCAATTTTCCTCGGAAGGAAGACGGACTGTTTGCGAAAGCGTCGGGGCCGAAAGTTTCCCGTGGCAAAGTGTTTGCCTTCTTCGAGTTATTCCGCTGGCCTGAACAGGAAACCCCCAGATCCCCCGTCGCCTCATCCATGTGCTCTAGGTTGCAAGAGTCTATCAGGGCTTTGGTTCCAGCGCTCGTTCCAACGTTCGCACCTGCAAGGATTGCGGGCACAAGGCCAAGAAGGAGAGATACGCGGCACTGCGCTCCCCGGGTGAGTGCCCGCGCGATTTCGTGGACAATCGCGGTGGCGCTCCAGATGTCGTTCGCGCGCATTGCGTTCGTTGCCTGACGCGCGTCGATGAGCAGCCCAGGGAGCCAGCAGAAGACAAGGAAGCAACAGCTGAGAAAGTTGAACGCTCAAGCAACATCCAAGCAGAAGCAGTTGAGAAGATTATTGGGGATGGTCGCCATATCACCTCTATAGAGCTACAGGTTGCACTGAAGGTTTTCAGTGCATGTGCCGTTGAGATTTGCGGTGGCACCGGGGACACTAGCACAGGTGATCTAACTTCTTTGCCCCGCGACTGCGTCGCAGAAGTCGCAGATCACAGTCTTGTCGGTTTTATGGCTCCTACACTGGACGTTTCGACCGAAGCTTCGGCTCTTTCTTAGCTTCGCACGGTTGATGTCTTCGAGGACGACGGTGTTTGGATTATTCTAGACGAGGGTTCTAAGTCTTGCTCCACGGGACAGCTTGAGCTCTTAACGCAGAGGATAAATTAAAGAAAGTGGGCTTCTATCCTAAATGGTTCACAGACAGCGCAAGACGCGCAGCGGCATAGGAGCACAGGCAGGGAGTGAGCCGACAGGTAAGAAGAGATTCCCGTTTCGTATCGTTGCTTCTCGTGGCGCTGTGCTTGGGTGTCTCGAGTCGCAGCAGCTGAAAGATTCGGATCGCGCCCCTCTCTCGTTGTCTCCTCCTGCGCGGGCTTCCCTCGGTCTCGCGAAGGTCATTGCTAATGGTCGCGCTCTCTTGAGTCCGGAAGGCGAGGCAGAAATGCGTCGTCGTGCTCGTTCAGGTCTTCTTATCATTCGCCTTGATCAGCTTTACCCAGAGCGCGTTGCGGAGCCCATTCGTCCGTTGCACATTTCGCATCTAAGCAGTGACCAGCCGTGATGCACATCTCCGGCCGGCCGCGCTGCACCGCCTGCTGTCGCCGCGCCGCCTGCCGCCGTCAATCGCTCCAGCGACGACGGGATCACGCGTGCGCCTGCGCCCGTTGATCACTCCAGTGACGACGAGGACGCACGGGTCGCTGCCATGGCAGCTGGCGCTGGCGCTCGCCCCACGCCACAGGGCTCGAAGTTTGCTGCGATCGCGCTGGGCTTGGAGAACTTCGAGAACAACCCGAGGTGCTCGGGGCCGACGATACTGAGGGAGCACACCCGCCGTCACCATCGCTCCGGTCATGAGGTGACTACCAGGGGACGCGACGGCAATGCCACCATAGACGCGCTCGTTGCTGCGGATGGGAACATGGCGAGGATCGGCATGCGTTGGTGGACGCCAGGGCTCTGGACGACCCGACTCGCACGCGCGCCGCATCGGTCATCACCCGAATAGCTTGCGCAATTCAGTTGGGAATGAGCATTGCGCTGGCATCACTGAGTATGCGGGAAGATCTTTGGCGAAGAACACGTCTTCACTGGCTGTGTGCATTGTTGCCATTTGTCGTTATGGTCGGCATCGCTCTGTTGCTGTCAGTTATGGTGTTAAGAAGTTGTCGAAGCAGTACGACATCGAATGCAGTTCTGCACGCCTGAGTCGACATGAGTGACCCAAATGTACTTGCAACGGAGAATGTGATGATTGCTGTCACTTGTCCGACTGGGCCCGTGAGATGGCGGGTTCTGCGACCGACAATATGGTTTCGCTCTTGACTGAATCTTTCGAGAAGTTCAGTGCACCACCACCTCCAGTCCCTGGGCCGTTTACCAAGCGCAGACCCCGTGACGGGGCTGAGCTGGCCAGGAGGGGGGAGAAGAGATCTCGCGCATCATCGAGTGTGGTTGACGGAGTAGATGATAATGACGTGGCTACTGTCATCCGTGAACACATCAAAACGATCTGGCGTGAACGTCTCGGCGCTGGCTATACTGAGGCAGATTTCAAGACCATGATGAGGCGATATGTTGGGCGCGAGCTGCAGTTCCATTTGAAGATCTGCCACGAGGACAGGAGGCTGCCTGCAGATAATATGCGACTTGTACGTTATGCTCGTGTGCATGCAGAAACCGGTGCGTTGCCCAAATCTGTTGGCGGTAGTATTCTTGCTGCTGCTTCGCCACCGCCCGTCGCCGCATCGCCTGCTGCCGCTGCATCCCCCCCTCCATGTCGGGCACGCGATTCGCAGGACGATGACGACGACGCGCCGAAGAAGAAGGCTCGCATGGGTAGCGCCAGCAAGTTGACGGGTCTGCCACCAGGCGAACCTGCACCTCTGGGCACGATCGTTCGCCCTCCTGGAATGCCTCCCATGATGCCGCCACCAAAGCACAAGCCCGCTGTCCTCGCGCCGAGGCAGCCGGACGGACCGCCGCCTGCACGCATTCACAGAGCCCCTCTGCCGCCTCCGCCACCGGAGCCGCCGCGCAGGGTAGAGCCGCCACCGCCACGACCACCGCCTCCGGCGAGCACTGTTGCCACCAGCAGCGACGACGAATCGAGCAGGACTCGTGGGTCTCGTTCAGGATCCCCGACTTCTCCTGTCGAGAGGGACCTGGCCACGGTGGGTGGTGAGCGGGCCGGAGATCCAGTCGTGGACTTCGAGCCGATTGCAGCTGGCGCAGCTCAGCTGGGTTCGATGGTCGAGCACCGCAAGAAGAGAAACTTCATCGCGTACGTTGATCCTCGATCGTTCCCATCAGAGGGGTCGAAGGGCCGCGCGGGAGAGCAGGACATTGGGAAATTGGTGCGTGTGAACTGCCAAATTGATCCGCGCAACATTCACATCAAGTCCCCGCCGGCATGGTCTTCTGGGAAGAAGAGTTCTACGGGTCGCTCCAAGGACACCCAGTCCTGGAAGCGCATAGAAGATCGCGTTGCCATGAGTTCCCCCGTGGAACTTGAGGAGTTCGATCGAGTAGCGATTTTTGCGCAGCCTCCGGGGATCCGCGTTGACGGAACATCGAGCTTGCGCGCGCCACCGAAGCTGGACCAGCATGAGATGACTACCATGAATGCTCGATTGCGCAACATCAGTATGCAAGATGAGTTGTTATCTGCGTGTGTTGCCGAGCTGTCCGCGTCGGGCATGTCTGCTACCGACATGGAGATCGTCGTGGAGGTGATCAGGAACACCGATCCGCTTCGCGGACGAGTGGGGACCAACTTGGCCGGAGTGCTGCTCTATGTCATCGGCATCATTCGCCTGCCCAGGCTCGAGCGACACGGTGGCGCGCCCAGATTGGGAGCCTTCGGTGGCAAAGGACATCGTCGAGCGCAATCCTGATCTCCTTGTCGCCTACACCTTCTCATCAAATCATCATGTGATGAGTGATGTTTTCTCTGGTTTGGCTCAAGATAATGGTCCTGTAACTGTTACGCTTGGTTCTGAGCCTGGTTGCTCAAGCCTCGAGGTTACTAGTGCGCTGAACTCAGACCTCGAGTCAGACGCGGACATCACGAGTCAGGAATTCCTCGGGTCCCTCAGAGAGTTATGTCAGACAGCTAGACTGGATAGACTTGCACTTACAGCTTTCCCCGCTGAACCCGCAGAGGAGGGAGTTCGAGACGATATGGGCTCGACCATCGGTGATGACGACGTCGCTACAGTCTAGCAGGAACGCATGTGGGACGAGGAGGAATATATCCTGGAACAAATC
Source organism: Prorocentrum cordatum (assembly GCA_963575745.1). NCBI lineage: Eukaryota > Dinophyceae > Prorocentrales > Prorocentraceae > Prorocentrum > Prorocentrum cordatum. Next base: position 85,175 of record CAUYUJ010015018.1, read on the forward strand.
AACCTACCTGGCGAGCCGAAACACGAAGGAAAGAGAAGGATAGCGTGGTTGCAGATCCCGCTCCGCAGAAGGATCGCCATTAGACGACTGCACCAACAGTTTGGTCATCTGCCTATAATCGTGTTCTCGTACAGCGGTTGAGAATCTCTAGGATGTCATCGGACTACATTGAAGCCGCCAAGAAATATCGATGTGAATCTTGCGAACATCACAAACCGCCAGCTCAGACTCACGAGGTTGCCTTACCCAAGAAGTTCTGCTTCACCCATGGAATCGGCATCGGCTGTCTAGAGGTGAAGGACAACACTGGAGAACGCTACGCCTTCTTGAACATAGTGTGCCAGGGTGCAACATTTCAGCGCGTGGTCTTTGTCAAGCAGGGAGGTGGTACGCCATCTTCGAGAGCATGCCTCACTGCACTCCAGCAACACTGGCGCGCGTGGGCAGGAAAGCCCAAAATAATGGTATTGGACCGCGGACTGCACAACAGAGGAGTGTTTCTGCAATGGATTAAGAGTCAAGGGATCGACCTCCGCGACGCCGGAGTCGAGTCTCCCGAGCAGATAGGCCGCACCGAGAAACATGGTGGACTTTGGAAGAACATGCTCAAGAAGGTGGTACACGACAAGAATGTTTACCGACTCGATGCAGCCATCCCTATTGAATCAGAGGTCGAAGACACGAAAAATGAGATTTCACGAGTTTGGCGGGTTTGCGCCTGCTCAATGGTCACTCGGAAAGATGCCTCATGCCCCGGGGAGTCAATTCGACGACGAGGAAGTGTTCGACTCAGGTATGCTTGCGAATGTGGCAGAGGACGGAGCCGACGAAATTTCTCGCCAGGCTGCGATCTTGGCGCTTGCCAGAAAAGCATTCGCAGAACACGACGTCGGGAGTGGGATGGCAATGGCCGCTCTCCGAAAGGCAACGCCACTAGCTGGATAATATCAAGTAGTCTGCTTTCGCAAGAGGCCAACCGACGGCGAGGATACCGCTAAGTGGAGCGCTGGCTCTCGCATCGTTGGATTCGATGGCAGGAACGCATGAGTTATCGAAGAGGGTGTACCTGTCTGCGTGGCTGTCGACAGGCTTCGACCGTGTACAGTTGTGGAAGCGTTGGCTTACCAATGTCTCTCTAAGCACCGTGACGGTGGTGTTGAGAGGCATGCACCTCCAGACGGGCAACAGCAGTCATTCGTGGACGAGCGACGCGAACCGCCAGAACCACGGGCGCAAAAAGCATTCTGCGCAAGAACATCCTATGGCGACGGAAGAGCCGCTGGGGATCCCAGAAGACCCCGAGTTCATAGAGGAAGCATTTTGCCAAATGGAAGAAGATGAACTGTCAGATGGAATGATCGTTCCTGGGCCGCCCGCGTCGAGGTCGTCACAGGTGCCTCGAAGGCCCCTTCAGAGGTCGCTACTAGACGACGTTCCGCACGGCATGCAGAGTCGTTACGAAGTGATGCGAGGAAATGTCGAGAATGCCGATGGTAGTGCGGGAAGGGTTTTCGATTCTGTCTCGGAGCCAGCTCTCGAACCAGCGAACCCACTTCTTGAGGCCATGCGCAGGGCCGGAACATCAGGGCTGGGCATGGATCTTCTAGCTCGTAGAGAAGCTTCACTCGCTGTTAAGCCACATGAATCGCTCGTCGGATTCTTCAATGAACGCACCGTTCATAAGCCGCAATCTAGGAGAAGCTAAAGAGTGCAACGAATCTGGTATACCATCGGGATGTGAGGACGTTAAAAGCGGCTTGCGACTGGCAAGACAAGACAAATAGGGAAAATGATGGATTTTCAACGCCGCCGTACTTATTGATTCCGTGGAACTGCAAATTCTCTTCGGCGAAGGATACCGTATGGTACCTACGCAATGCATTGATTGACAAGTATGAGTATCTCCGTAGACCAGGTGGACCTCCGGTTGCACCGCAGTACAAGAGTAGACTTGTCGTACGTGGAGATCTGGAAGAGTCGCTGATATCTGCGCGGATTCACCAACATGCGAACTCGAACGGCTAAGGTTGATCGCATCATGGGCTGCCGGTACAAAGAAGACACTCTCAAATGTGCCGACATTACATCTGCGTACTTCCAGGGGCAGGAAGCCGACCGCCTCATGCTGCTCAAGCCACCGCCCGACGGACTCGAAGGAGCACCGGTTGGTGGGGCTCCGATCGCGCGCACGTTTGTCTATGGCACGCGCGACGCAGGACGAGGTTTTGTGGAAGAAAATGTGCAGAGGGTTTGAAGCTCATGGTCTGAAGGAGAATATGTCATGCCTGCTTTGTTCAGTATTCACAATGACAAGAACGAGATCAAGTGTATGTTAGGTACACACGTGGATGACATACTGTGGGCTGCAGATGATGAAAGTCAGAGAGCCATCGAGTCGGCATTGACAGAATTTGATACTCGCGAGATCAAGCCGGATAATTTCCTATTTCCGTTATTGCGGTTTAGAAGTTGTTCATGATGACGATTTCACGGTGAGTATCGCGGCCAACGACAATAGAGAAGATTGAGGCTGCATCCTATCCTAAGGAGCCCCCGTCACGAGAAAATGCAACCAGGGCGAGACAGCACAGCGTAGATCGGTCGTAGGTGCTTTGTCATGGGTCACGTCAGCGCAAGCATGAGCTATTGTATCGTGCGAGCAGACTGCAGACTGCAGTGTGTCACGCCAAGGTACTTCATCTCAGAGAAGCCAACCGTGCACCAGAAGAAGCAACTCAGTCCGCCGACCGCGGGTTCGTATTCACAGGTGGAGCTGTTAAGGGGAATCATGTTATGATAGTTTTCATCGTTACTGACGCCAGCTGGGCAGGAAACGAGGACATAGTCAAGGGTAGAGTCGAGCCTCTCAGGTCACGGAGTGCTTAGTTCAATGGACTCGCAGGGCCTGCATTCATCGAGGGGAACAGTGTTCATGCTCACCCTATATGTATATCTAGTAAAGTTATGCAACGAGTATGTACTTCTACACTACAAGCAGAGACCCTGGCTCGTTTATGGGGCGTAGAATCTGGCGTGCGCATTCGCGCCGCCATCGCATATGCGCGTGGGATGCTTAGCGCAGGAAGGAAGCTGCCAACCAACTGGGAAGACACATCAGCCATGTCTGTGAGACACGTATGGATGACGGATTGCAAAAGCCTTGAGGAACATCTCATAGCACCAACTATGGGTAAGACAGAAGATGAGCGCTTGAGTATCGATTTGGGTAGTTAAGACAGGAAGTTTGGACGAATGGAATGGAACAAGTAGGGTTTTTACATCCACGCGTATGTTGTGATAAGATCCCATGGGTCGATACAAGTATTATGGCTGTTGATTGTCTGACGAAGAATATGCCTACACACTTCTTTGTCATGGTTTTACGTACAAGCTCGTATGACGTAATTCCAGACCCTGAATCTATCTTAAAGAAGGTCAAGAAGCAACTGGCGAGGGCCAGGATGAATGCGATCCCATCGGGGAAGTGAGTGACTGATTCCTGGCCGCCTTCGACTTGAGTAATCCCAACATTGGAATTCTTTTTTTCTGCCCTATAGGCTTACTGAGACCAGCGGTACTGCGCGGTCTGCCTGCTAGCTCGTAATAAAGTTTCACGGGTGCGAGATAGTGCGTGTGTCACGTGTGTATATGCACCACTCGCTGCCGTTTGACCTCTAGGGGCCCATTGTGCCATTGCGCGAAAACGCATCATAATCACAACAATCCCCACGAACCCCCAAAAACCGCATTCATCAAGATGTCGGCGTCGAGAGCAGAACTTATCAGGAGGAGGATTGGTGCGGATCGAGGGGGGTCGATGATCAGGGGGGATCCAGCAGGGAGTCCAGGAGTGGCGCGTCGACCCGGGCACCCGGTACCGCGGCTTCCGGGCGGTCGTCGCGAGCTGCTGGCGCCAGCGGGTGCCCATTGAGGCACCCGCGGAAGGGAGCGGAGGGGCGGGCGGGAGAGGGCCGCCGCGAAGAGGGCCGCGACGTCCGACGGTATGGTTTCTTCAATGCCAGCGTTCTGCACCGACGGTGGCCCCTCCTCCGCCTCATCCTCCTCCTGCTCCTCCTCCTCCTCCTCCTCCTCCTCCTCCTCCTCCTCCTCCTCCTCCTCCTCCTCCTCCGGGTCCTGGGACCATCAACGATGCACCCGGGACGAAAAACAACGCCCTGGCAAAGGGTCAGGACCTCTGGGGCCACGCGTCCACAAAAAAAACATCGTCGGACGTGCTGGAAGGAGGAGGGGGAGGGCGCCTTCAGGAGAAGGGGCCTCAGATGAAGGCGTTCCCGAAGGTTTTCCGCCGCGTGCGGGCTCCCTGCAGGGCCCTTCCCGGCCCCCGGTAATCTTGCAGAAGTTTTGAGAACAACCGTGCACGGGCAAGAAGCGCATATAATGGCATCCAGATGTGTAGCCATTCGGAAAATGCATTAGTCACACCACGCTTTCCACTTGCACATTTGGAAACTATGGTTTCTTGTGTGCGCCAATTTTTTCCACGCACACGAATTCATGACCGCTGTCAATTGACAGCCTTCTTTAGGGAGGGGATGAAGGATGAGGAGGAGGAGGAGGAGGAGGAGGAAAGATGGCGAAGGGATGCGAAAGAGGCATACGTGTGATCATGTATGGGTGGATCACATACAAGCGTATATCTACGGATGCGAACCTGTGCACCCATAATCATGACGTTGACCAGTGTCCCTTTCTGACGCCACTATTTCAGGTTGCTTGGTATGCCACGTCACGCACGTGGGTTCAATATCAAATAATTTCGTCGAACGTGATCAGAGCACTTGGATCCAAGGTCTAGAAACTCAGGCCAGTTCTGGCTCTAAGTTTCTTGGAAGCGTCTCACCGTAGTATGCGATATCAGATGCTAGCTTTAAGTCGGGCGTGTCCCTCTACAGGAGGAAGATTGAAACATCGTTTACATATAGCAAAAACAACAACCACAACAAAAACACACTCACACACACAAACCAAACAACAACAACAACAAAAAACGTACGGGATATATGTTTGACTATGCGTGACCATTTTGAAGTGTGTTTGGGGTATTTGTTATCCGTAAGGGCTTCGCCCCATGCCGCCGGCCCCCTGTCTCGGATAATGGGAGATGCAAAAGCTAAATCATGAGGTCTGGGCGCCGCCGTGAAGCAGTGTCGGGACCTGTTTGTTTTTCGACCCATCACCCTACGGATCTGCGCGAGGGGTGCCAACGAATTTCAGAAATGTGGCAAATCCCTTACGTTTTGGGACCCTGACCCCGCCGATCTGCGTGAGGGGTGCCGCCGAATTTTAGAAATGTTTCAAATCCCCTATGTTTTCGGACCCTGACCCTGTCGATCTGCGTGAGGGGTGCCACCGAATTTCAAAAATGTTGCAAATCGGACCCTGACCCCGCCGATCTGCGCGAGGGGTGCCAACGAATTTCAGAAATGTGGCAAATCCCTTACGTTTTTGGACCCTGACCCCGCCGATCTGCGTGAGGGGTGCCGCCGAATTTTAGAAATGTTGCAAATCCCATATGTTTTTGACCCTGACCCCCTGCGTGAGGGGTGCCAACGAATTTCAGAAATGTGGCAAATCCCTTACGTTTTTGGACCCTGAGCCCGCCGATCTGCATGAGGGGTGTCAATTTTTATCCACCCCAGCAATTCAGACAACACGCTCAGGGCGTGGTAAAAATGCCCGTTTTGGGCCTCCCCCCCTCGCGCGGTCCATCAACAAGGAACAGTAAGCAGCAAGAAGCAGAACTGTACCAGTGGAAACTGGAAGCTGCAACTGGCACAGGAAACTGCGAACCTTCGGCCTACAGCCTGGTGGCCGAAACTGGAAGCTGCAACTGGCACAGGAAACTGCGAACCTTCGGCCTACAGCCTGGTGGCCCCACAAGGGGGCCGGCGGATTTTTCGACCAGAATCCCCCTGTAGAGGGTCATGCCCGACTTGATGCTGGCTCCATGGCTGGCCGAATGCACAAGCCCAGCCCACGTCACGTGATGCCTCGGCATCGCCACATCCCGCTCCGGAACTCATCAGCACGACCTTCCTCGATCGGGGGCCCTCAAACGGGGTGGTGACCACGCCGTGTGATGAGTCGGTGGGGATTCGGGGTCACCGCACGATTTCGGGACTCGGGTCGTTCTCCGAGGACGTCTCGGGCGACTGGGGCATCCGAGGTCCCAAAACCGTGCGTTGACGGACCGTGCGGTGAGGTCTTGGGGGATCTCGAGGTCACCGCACGGTGTGTCACCGCACCGTTTCGGTACTCCAAACTCGAGCACCACCGCGTCTATGCCTCGATATGCCCCCCCCGTCTCCCCTTCAGAGGGCCACTCTCGTTGCCAGGGCCGCCAGCGGAGGGAAGGGCCGGCGCCAGAAGAGGGAATATAAGGCTAGGGTTGAGTCGGGCATGTCCTTCTACAGGAGGGATATTGAAGAATAGTCAAAAGATAGTCTGGGGACCATTGTTCTGCTATGTTTGACTTTTTGGAATATGTTTGACTATGTGTTTGATGTTTGTTCCAGAATCCGCCTGTAGGAGGACGTGCCCGACCTAAGGCTAGAGGATGAGACAATGCACGCGCACATGGATTTGAGGCGTTCCAGAAAGGGCCTCCTTCTCGAAGACCAGAAGGTGTTGACATGTCTTCCTCGTCAGAAGGCAGCAGAAGCTCGCGGAATCAAGACGCGGGCGGAAGCCGGCGGAAGCCGGCGGAAGTAAAAGATGCGCCCCCAGCGATGTCAGTTTTCGGGGGGGTCAGGATTTCTGGAACGCGCCAAGTGCATTCCAACAGCCCCGTGGGAAGGCAATTACTGTCGCATCTGGAGCGGGCCGCGCTGACTGAAAGGATTGGGCCATGAAGTTTTGTCCACGACGGCGTGCAACAGTCGCGCTGTCCAGGGCTGGGGTCCGATTGGGCAGGCTATCGGAACACAAGCACACACATACACACATACACACATACATACATACATACATGCATACATGTATATACATACATACATACATGCATATACATACATACATACATATATACATACATACATACATACAGACATTCATACCTATACCATACACACATACATATACACATACACCTACACGTGCACATTCACATACACGTACATCTATACATATACGTACACCTCCACACGTTACACCTATATATTGATGTACACCTACATATATATATACACAAACACATGCACCTACACATACACATACATGCATACATATACATGCATTCACACATGCATGCATTGCATACATACGTCTATGCATGCATACATACAGACATACATACACACATACATGCATGCATGCATACATAGACTTATCCATGCATACATACATATGTGCATACATACATATGCTGGGCGTTCCAGCAATGGCCTTGCCTTCGATAGTCGAAGGAGTTGGCACCCCTTCCTCGGCGGAAGCTGGCGGAAGGGCGACGGAAGTTGGCGGGAGTACAGGGCTCCGTTGGCGGAAGACGTGCGGAAGCCTGCGGAAATAACATATGATCTCCCTAAGAGATGGCAAGGATTTGGGTGTCAGGGTATATGGAATCGGCCACATATATAAATACCAATGTACATCGATATCGATATACAGGTATGTATGCATACACATACAAACACACAGGCATACATACATACAGACATGCAAGCATACAAACATACAAACACACATACATCAATGTATGCATACATACGTACATGCATGCATGTGTACACGTGCACCTATATATATATATATATATATATATATATATGTGTGTGTGTGTGTATTCATACATATTTGTATATATGCATACATATATACATATATGTATATATATACATATAAATGTATATGAATGTGTGTACATATGTATACACGCAAATGGTTCTGCATGTGCATACGTACGTGTGGGTATGTATGAAGATAGATGTATATCTCAAGTGTTTCGCCCCCTGCCGCTGGCCTTCCTATTACTAGTGCGGGCGGCTGCGCGGGTAGCGTCGTGGGTGCTTGCTCAGGCGGTTGGATTCAAAGGAGGACTAGAGGGAGGGCCTCTTGGGACCTTCTTAGGGCCTCTTGGGACCTTGGGGTCCTCTTTCGGGCCTCCTTGGGGCCTCTCGGGGGCCTCTTGGGGGCTTCGTGGGACCTTCTTGGGGCCCTTCGGGACCGTCCTAGGGCCGTTTTGGGCCGTCTGGGGCGCCTCTTGGGCCGTCTCGGGGCCCTCTTCGGCCGTCTTGAGGCCGTCTTGGGGGCCTCTTGGGCTGTCATGGGAGCTTCTAGAGCCGTCGTGGGGCGATCTTGGGAACCTCTTGGTCCGTTTCGGAGCGTCCGAAAGCCGAAATGGCGAGAAGGCCAAAAACATCCAAAAACGTCAGGAAAATCGTTGATGTTTGCTTCGTGGGGCCCTCTTGGGAGGCCTCTCGGAGGCCTCTTGGGACCATCTTGGGCCGTCTTCGTGGGACATCTTGGGGCCATCGTGGGCCGCCTTGGCCTCCTGAGACTCTCTTCGGAGCCTCTCTGGCCAATCTTCTAGGCCTCTCGGGCCGTTCTGGCCGCGCGGTGGCGTCGCCATGAGAATCCTGGGGCGACCCGGAGCAGCTTGGATTTGAGGTTCACCCCCCCGTTGGATGTGTGGTGACGCAGCGAGGTCCCGTACCAGACAGTAAAGTAAACAGGAGACAGGAAACAGGACTGGAGAGACAAAAGGCCAAACAACAAGAGACAACACATAACACATGACAACAGACCGCACACACCTTCGCAGCCTTGCGCCCCCGGAAGGGACCAGCGGATATGTTTGTATGCATCTGTATATATATATATATGTATAGATACACACATGTGTATGTATTTCGGCGGTGCCCGGTGCGGAGCGACCCCCCCCCCCGGTAATCTCTCTTGGGGGGGTTCGAACTGGCGCCATTCCCGGTGCGAGCCTGCGCGAAACCCCCCGGTAAACACGACCTCCTCTGGTAGGCTGCACGAACCCCCCCGGTAAGGACGCAACCCCTCCGTAAGCGGCGCGCTCCCGGCACGCGCGAACCCCAGCCCCGACGCGCGAATCTTACCAGGACGGGCCAGAACACGGCGGCGGCATTGCATCCCAGGGCCGTGCCAGAACACGGCGGCACTGCTCTTCTCTACGCGGCCGTGCCGTCGACCCCCCACAGCGGCTCTTGGGAGTTGCGCCGCAGCCTCTCGTATTGTGGCCACGAGCCACAATACGAGAGGCTGCGGCGGAACAGAGGCGAGCAGACGCGAATAGAGAACACAAGGCGAGCACACGCCACACTTCGACAGGGAGCCACCCTTCCCAACCGCCCCCCTGCCCCCCCCAACCCACCCCACTCCCACCCCCCCACTCCCACAGGGGGGGGGGGCCCAGGTAGACGCAGTGCGGCCTGCACGAACCCCTCCCTGTAAAGCGACAGGGGAGGACCCAATGCGGCATGCACGAACCCCCCCGGTAAAGCGGCAAAGGGGGGGTGTTCTAAGCCGCTGGCGGCACCCAGTGCGGGCTGCACGAAACCCCCTTGTAGTGCACGAAACCCCCCGGTAGTGCTGGGGGGGGGGTTCGTGCCACGGCGCACCGCCAACATGTATGTGTGTGCGTGCCTCTGTAAATGTTCATGTGGATGTGTGTGTATACATATATATATATGTATTAGTTACACTGCGCGTATCACCACCAGCCCATTCAGCAACGCTGCCGATGAAAGCTGGTCGTCTTGAGGCCCCCATCAGGGTCCTCTCGGGGCTCTCTCGGGGCCCTCTTGGGGCCCCCTTGGGGCTCGCTTGGGGAGTCTTGGGGCCCTCTTGGGGGCCTCTTGGGAGTCCTGGAGGGCCTCTTGAGGTCACTTTGGAAGCCAAGGGGGGGGGGGGGGGATTATCTAAGCCCCCCCTTGAGAACCATCTTAACCGTCTCTGGGGGCCATTTGGGGGCGTTCTTGGGTCGCTATTGGGCGCTCTTGGGACCGTTTAGGGGGCCTCTTGGGCCCCTCTTGGGGCTCTCTCTGGCTATCTTGGGGGGGGAGGAGGGAGGGGAAAAAAGGAGTGAGGGAGCGGGAGAATGGATGGATACATGGAGGAGGGGAGGAAGAAAGGCAGGCAGCGAAGGTGGTGGAGGGATAGAGAGAGGGGAGGGAATATCCGTCGTAGTAAGTGGCCTCAACTGCCTAACCTGAGCAAGAGAAAGAGAAGAAGGCAGGAGCAGGGTGAGGGGGGGAGGGGAACGAAGGGGAGCTGAAGCGGGAGGGAGAAGGGAAGGAGGAAGCGGAGGGGAGGGCGGGATGGAGGGAAGGGCAAGGGAGGAAAGGATGGAGGGAGGGAAGGAGAAGGGAGGGAGCCGACGGCCGACCGCCGCTCGCCTCTGGGATCTTCTTTGGGTCGACGTTCAGCTGTTCCAGCAGGAGCAAGACGGATCGGATCAACCTTTGGGCGACGCTGGCGAGGTGCTGGTGCCCTCCTATTTTCCGCGTTGCTCGAGCATGTCGCAGTCTTCTGCGTCGCGCACGGCCAGTTGCGCCTGGTCTGGGCTGGTCGTTGGCTCTCAAGTTGTAGGTTTCGTGGCTTGCCTGGCTGCACAACTAGAACGCCGCTTGTCCTCTTGGCACTCTTGCCTCGCTGTTTCTTGCTAGGCGGCGGGGTGCTCGGGGGGCTTGTCGCTTTCTGGTGGTTCCGCGGTGGTGCCAGCAGGACTTGCAGTCGTGGCCTGGTGGCCGCCCTGTCCTGGAGCGATGGCGAGGCGCTGGCGCCTGGCCCACCTGGCGGTGACCCCGCCGCGGGCCCCTTCCGCCACCATGTGAGACGATAGTTCCAGCCGGCCCCTCGCAGTGCCCTTTGATGGAAGTGGGTACAGTTGCGATGTGCGTTCTCGTGGCGCTCTGGGGCTCGATGCCCGCGACGCGGTATGTGGCGTTGGGGCGAGCGCGGACGGCGCCGCAGGCGTTGTGCCCTTGGGAGGCCGCGCGTGCTTCTTGGGGCGCGTTCTGGCGGCCGTCTGGGCACCGCACCGCCGCGCAATCATTGGGGCGGCCCCTCGGCGCCGCGGTAGCTGATATCGACCTGGATGCCCCCCCCCGTCTCGACGCGGATAGGACCATCACGCGTCCGCCAGTTTGATGCCAAAGGTGGCCGTCAGCATGCGTTTACCCGCGTTCGCTCCGCGTCGCCCCAGGAGTTGCATGGGCTCTGGGGTTTGGGCGGCGCGGAAATAGTAGGTAAAGATGGCCGTGAAGGCGTCTGTGAGGTCGCCATCCAGGCGTTGCTTCGCGCTGTCGCGCTCAACTAACTTGTGGCGCTCTTTGGCCTTCTGCTGAGCCGTGCCTGCATCGCCTGGCATGCGGTTTCCGTTGATGGGGGCGACACCTAAGAGTTGGCTTCAATGGCATCGGTCTCGCAAATGGCGCCGCGGATCCAGGTGACGACGTCGGCTGGGTCGAGGATGACCTGCACGGTTTGGAAGCAGGTGATCTCGTTGCTTCCCAGTTGGCGGATGGTCCCGTTTGTGTGACCAGCGTGGGTTTGGTCGTTTTTGCCGTCCATCGGGGGACAGGCATGCGGGTATCTGTCCTTGGGTAGTTGAAGTTGATCGGTCCCAGGAAAAGCTAGTTGATCAGAATCAGACTCCGAGCCGCCAGCATCTCCAAGCGAGGCGGGGGGGCGGCACACTCGACGCCGCGGCGTTCCGCCGCAACGCCGTCGACACTCTGCGCAGAGTGAGCACAGGATCTGGATCGGGAGGACAAGCAACTGCCTCCAAGCTAGCACCAGGATTTAGGCCTCGAGCGAGAGACGACACAACTAGATATTCATCGATGGTCAAGGCCTTGTCCCTCTGATGTTGACCGCAGTGATCTTCTTGAGATTTGTCAGACCGTATCGGCTGGGAGCAACTCGACACGCGTGAGCAAAAATGCTCTTCACCAGCACATCCTCATTCAGGCAGGCACTACAACGTGAGCACTGAAAACAGTCGGGCCTTTTGGAAACATGAGCGAGGACAGGCGTGTGCCCGTTCTGTTCGGCCGAGTCCATGTCGAACTCACATAGTCCTGAGCATCTGGCAGGACCAGGTTTCACGGCGGACTTGGACCCAAGGCGACAAACAGTGCAACGCCAAACATTACCGAAACATTGCCACCACTGCTACAAAATCGAAGAGGTATCTCTCGGGGCAGGCGGAAGGGCCACGGCGTCGACACCTGACAAATCGAGACGCGGCCACTTCGGCAAAAGTTCCGCCGTTAACTTGCGTACTGCCTCCGAGTTACGAACCAGCATATCCACCACGCCGTGGTCTTCCTTCGAGCCACGGGGGTGGAGTAAAGCCGCAGCCGTGGCTGCTTGATCAGCATGGCTGTTACCTCTGCGCTGGAACCTTTGCCCAGCAGATAAGCCAGGTTCCTCCACCGAGAGGTGCGCACGCACCATTGGTGAGCGACTTCCGGTGGCCCACAGAGTTTACATACATCAACAAACACTTGCACCCTTACGCTTGTACGAGAGACGCTGCGACGGAGGCACACTGTGGCAGCTGACCACGGCAGGACAATCTGAGCACACATGGCTACCGTCTACCGCCTGCAAAGCACACATGACAAGCAGCGTTCACGTACATAAGAATCCCTGCATACTTACGCTTGTACGAGAGACGCTGCGACGGAGGCAGGCTGTGGTGGCTGAACACGGCAGGACAGTCTGAGCACACATGGCTATCACCTACCGCTTGCAAAGCACACGTGCCAAAGGCTGAGCACTCAGCAAGGTGGCGCATTGGACCGACAACAGCGCAGAGCAGTTTGCACCTCAGCATCCTGGCACACACATTCCAGCCAGACCTCCCGAGGTCCAAAACCGCGCGCTTGAAGAACAACCCATCGACAAACAAGTTCCCTTGCTAGTACCCAGACTCCCCTTTTAGATGCCCCGACGATTGAACCTCCTGATGCCCACTCGAGCACGGCGGGGGCCAGAACAGTTCAAGGTGATCAAAGATGCCACGCGTTAAGACAATGAGCTCGGTGGGGAGAGACTGCCAACCGACTCGGCGGAGCCATGGCGCGTGGGCGGAAAGAGGGATATGTGACACGCATCGGTTCCTTGTCTTTGATACGGTTACCATATCACCTGGCTGGAGGGCGCGAAAGGTTGCGTGTCTTGGTTAAGGTATGAGCGCCCAGCGTTCTCGATCGGACCGATATTGGAGAGAGAGGGAGAGAGGGAAAGGGAGCCAACCAATGTCACACGTCCTCCTCCTACTCCTCCTCCTCCTCATCCTCATCCTCATCCTCATGCTCCTCCCCCCTGCTCCGCCTTATCCTCGCCCTCCTTTCACATGCTCCTCATGTTTCCGCTCCTCTGTGCCCTCTTGCTCCTTCCCTCCTGCTCCTTCGCGTCCTCTCCCGGCAGGTCTCGCGACAACAGGCGGACGCGGCCACCGCGCTCGACGGCTGCGCGGGCAAGGTCGGGGGAGGGCATCCACCCCCGTAAGGGTTCCACGGACCCCGCACACAATGAAATACGAGCCTGGGAGAGGACCCATGGCAGATGAGGAGAAGCAGAAGGGCGAGCAAAAGGACGCGTATGAGAGGACGAGCGAAAGCAAGGACAGGGAGGGCAGGAAGGGAGAATAATATGAGGAATCCACACTGAGAGTCCCTCAACCTCCTCAGCCTCACGGTCCGCATACTCATCCTTGTGCTCCTTTGGATTGTCCTCCCCTCTTCATCTCCGTATTTCCCATGGCCTTCGTCCGCCTCCTCCTCCTCCTCTTCCTCCTCCTCCTCCTCTTCCTCCTCCTCCCCCTCCTCCTCCGACTCCGACTCCGACTCCGACTCCGACTCTTCTTCTTCTTCCTCCTCCTCCTTCTCCTCCTCCTCTTCCTCCTCTTCGTCCTCCTCAAGTTCCGCACCCGCGCTGGCCCCCCCTTTTTCTCGGAACCTTCATCCGCATGAGCTCGGGCCGTGATTGGGCCAGCCACGCCCGCGGAGCGGTGATGGCCGCAAGTGTGCCCCCCCGCGTCCGTCGGGGGCAGGCGAGCGCGCTCTGTGCTCCTGCTGCAGGCGTTGCTGTTGTTGGGCGGAAGGGGGGTGCTCAGGCGTGCGAGGCGGCATGCACCTTCACCAGTGTCTGGAGTCCACAGAGCACGTATTTGCAGTGCTGCTAGACTGGACCACGTGTTTGGTGCATTACGAGGAATAGGTCTCCTGGGTTTCCCAGACACCTGTGTACGACAATGGTGGCAATATCTTCATCATCGAGTACACCGTACCACCACGTGTTCCATTTCGGTTGAGAGAGGGCCAGACTGGTCGACAAGAGTTGTGGGTGTTCGCTGTTCTTCTCGAAGCGATGTTGGCCCGAACGTGATTTGGAAATTGACCAATTCCCCCGTGGGGTTGCGGGGCTGTGGAGGCATCGCGCGCATCGCATCGGGCCCGCCGGTGATCGCAACATGTACGATGTACGTTCCTCTGAGGCCATTGACCAAGGGCGATGCAGCAATACGGCGTGATACAAGCAAGGCTTGATTACGTGAGCAAGGGATCAGCCCGTGCACGCCCCGCAGAGATTCACACCAGTGCTGCCCATGGATCTAGATGAGCGGTTGCATAGCGCAGACATGTTGGCGACCAACACGACAACACAGGCGGGACACTTGTTTCGCCATGTGAGGCTCGTGGCCGCAGATCGACTACATGCGCACGCAGGTTTGCTTGTGATGTGGGTGAAAGCTTGGCGCAGGACGGCCGAGACGGCACGCCATGCTTCGCTGGCGACGAAGTTGCAAGTCGTGGCCCCAGCCAACCAACTACCGTTGAAAGAGCGCTGGGCCGCCCGAGGTAGTCTTGGGGCGGTGCTTGACGGCACGGGAAGGGAGGAGTTCCTAGTCAACTTGCAGGACGCCTTTGCGGAAACCAAGCCGTCATTGGACACCTTAGAAAACTGAGAAGCCACCACAGGGCGAGCAACTTCGATCATGACTATGATTCGCAAACCCGTTTTCTCGCGTTTTCCCCAAGCAACCGCGAAGCCAGAATTCGAGAATAAGCTGGGCGAAAGCAAGTTGCAGCCGTTAAAAGAACGCAAGCCTCTTCTCTCCCAGGCCCCAGCGTCGGAGGAGGAAGCAGCAGCAGATGAACTGCAGTCGAACGCAAAAAAGCTGCGCGATGCAGTTCGGAACGACGCACGCGCACTTACGAGTTGGAGACGACGAAGACATCGTGAGCGCCAGGCGTTCACGGCACAATGGCCCCCCGCCCGGCAAGACCGCCCGCGCGGACTCGCACTGGCGTAAAGAACCGCAGCTATAAAGCGCTTGCAGCCTGCAACCTGACCACGCGGGAATGGGGTGCATTTCTTGGAGGAGACTCTCGCGAGGGAGGCCGCTGCTGGCACCGCGGTGCCGCCCCCCCTTTCCACTGCAACCAGTCCGAGGGGCGCGTGAACGACCCGCGGGGCACCGGCGAGCACGCGACCCCCGACAGCTAGTAGAACAGCGAGGACGTCGCGAAGAGGGGCGCGGAGAAGTTCAAGATGACCATAAAGGCCCCGAGGCGCACCAAGATCGGCAAGCTCGCTCCTTCCCAGCCGGTGCCGTCGGAGATCCTGACGGCGGCGGCGGACCCAACCTGGTCGAGTAGCCCCCAGCCGCGGGCCGCGGGAAGAAAAGCCGCGGGGAGTCGGAGTTAGACCAGAGGTAGCACTCGAAAATGAATTTCGCCATCAAGATTTCGCCATCAAGACCCCGGCGCTCGGCTGCAACTTCGACGCCCTGAGCGGCGCGAGGCAGCGCGCGACATCGGATCTTGTGCTTGGCCTTGCACCCTCGCCGCGCGCGCCGCCCGCCCGCCCGCCCCCCCCCCCCCCCCTCCCTGGCCGCCTCGCGTTTGACAGAAGGAACAGCAGAGAGGGGGCGGCGGGCAGGGGGCCCGCGCGCCCGACGCGCCCGCGCCAGCGCGCGGCGATTAGTGGAGGCATGCTGCGAGGAGGCATTTTCCGCCCACCGCCGCGGGCCACCGCGGCGCGATGGCGGCGACGCGAACGCCTCGCGATGGCCGCCCGCATCGCCGCCCGGAGGGGCAGCCGCCCAGGGAAGACAGCGCCCCGCATGTCGCGCGACGCCGCCGACGAGTCTGGCCGCGGGCGCAAGTCGGACACGGCGGAGGGCGCGCGCGAAGGATTGGAAGCTGACGAGGGGGCGGAGGACGCAGACGTGTCTTTTGTGGCAGACATCTCCTTGCAGCGACGGCTCGCCCCAAGCGTCGCCGCGCCCGCAGCCGAGGGCGAGATTGCAGTTCGAAGCGGGCCGGAAGGATTCGTGGGCGACGCGTCGGAACCTGAAATATTCACGCACAATTATCACATCGCAGTCCAGAAGCGGGCTACAGTGGCGCAACATGCCGGCCCAGGTGCCACGCATATTCGCACGGACCAGCTCCCGGGGGCCGAGCGATCGACGTGTCCGGCTGCTTCATGGACGACGCCTCCAAGACTCGGCTGCTCGACAATGTCAAGGCCCCGCCAGAGACCCCGCCGGTGTCGAGGCGCAGCGACACCGGCCTGGACCAGGCATGGGCGGCGAGAGGACATGGCCCGAACAAGTCGAAGCAAGACGTGGCCCTAGCGCGTTCGCCACGACAGCCGGCGCGCAAGACCATCCAGGGGGCCCTTGGCAGCGGGCGCAGAAGCGGCTTCGAACGGAACGCGCTTCGGGCCCTGGCTCGACGGAGCGAACAGCGGCGCGAACGAGCTCCAGGCCAGAGCGAGAGGAGACATCAGCAGGGGATGGATGACGGCGCCGCTTCGCGTCGAAAGGCCGGCGTTCATCTCGCCGGTCAGCGGCGCGGCTTCGCCGGGCACAGCAGCGCTCTGCAGCTGCGCGGGCCCTTCGCTCGCGAGCCACGCTCCACGATGGGGGGCGCGGCATCCTAGAGCGGGGCCCACGTCGAGGCGTTCACTGAGCGAGAGGCGCGCAGGCGCTGGAGCCCAGCCCCCTTTGCGATCGAGGCTACAGTACAGAGGTTGCGCTCCTGGCAGGCCGTTGCGCGGGCACCTCGCAGCGGCGCCCATTTGGTTTGTTGTCATGGCGATAAGCTGCGGGGGGCAACATGCGAATATCGCTGCCCGCCGACGATGCTGAATGACGATGCGGTCGCCCACCCCTGAGCACGACTGCTGCGACGAGACTCGGAGGCCACGCGCAGCTGCCCCGAGGCGGAGTCTGTCGTCGAGGCGTGGAGGAGTGGAGCGATGATAGACCTTTTGCGGGACGAGGAGGTCAACTGCCCGTTCGCCCACTTCGATCCGCGGTGCCTGCGCAGTGCTTTTTCGGCGGCGCAGCAGGCCTCGCCACAATGCCCGGCAGAGACGGCGCCAGCCCCCCAGCGCGAAGGATCGGAACGGGGAAAAACAAATGCCGACGCACTTACTTGCATTATTCGCTCGGAAACCCATGGGCCGGTCTGCGGGCGCAGGTTTCGCGCGCGCGGCACTGGTCGCGCGCGCGCGTCAGCCGCGGCAGCCAGGGCGCGGGGGGCAAAGCGCGCTCAGCATTCGCACGCCGAGCAACGCACGCACCAATTGCAACGCGGCGTTCTGGGGCAGGGGGGGCGCATCATGCACAGCACGGCGTGTCCGGACACGTCCAAGCAGATCACGTCTTACGAGTGCACGCAATGTCACGACATGTCCCGCACGCGCGGCCTTCCGACGCCGTCAGCGCTCGCGCCTGCCGCCGACGCAGGAGGGCAGATCCAAAACAGTGGTGACTCGGAGACCAGCGCCACCCGCACCCAGACCAAGCCACCGCCCCGCTCCTGGCGCTCGCCAGTCTTTGTGCATCGCGAACCAGTTGTGGATGGAGGTCGAGAAGAGGCGGCAGGCGGCATCCAGCGCGCGCAGGGACACAAGCCTCCTCAGCAGCGTCGGCGACTGGCGGGAGCGGCTCTGACAGGGCCCAGGTGCAGGTGGGCTCCGGCCCCCGGTCCGCCCTTGGGCGCGCTTGCTCGGAGTGCACGCGCGAGGCCTCGCAGAGTGCCCACCACAGGGCCTTGTTTGACGCGGCGCCCGAGCTTCTTTATACCGAAATGCGGTTTGGCCCGGCGGTTGACAGGCACGCTTGCTCGCGCGCGTACGTGCGCGCGTGTTTGCGCGCGCGCGCGTGCGCGCTTGCGTGCGTGCGTCTGTGAGACAGAGAGAGAGAGAGTATGTGTGTGTGCGTGCGTTTGTGTGTGTGCGTGTGTGTCTGCGGGTGCGTGCGTGCGTGCGTGCGTGCGTGCGTGCGTGCGTCTGCGTGCGTGTGCGCGCGTGGATGCGTGTGTGCGTGCGCGTGTGTGTGTGTGTGTGTGTGTGTGTGTGCTCGGTGTGTGTGTGTGTGCGTGTCTGTGCGTGTGTGCATGCGCGCATCTGCGCGCGTGTGCGTGTGTGTGCGTGTGTCTGTGTGCGGCACGTGGCCCGCGCTCAGACGGCGAAGGTTCGTCGAGCCCCTGCTCGGCGCCGCGCACCCCACCCGCCTTGCGCCCATGGTCGCCAGCATCCCCGGCGTCACCCCACGGCTGGTTCCCGAGGTGGGCTCCGAGGACGAAGATGACGAGCTGGCGATGACAGACGCCGCTCCGCCCGCCCCCGACACTGCCACTGCCACCCCCGAGCGCGCGGGTCCGCTGGAGAACACATCGCAGCTGCATCCGCGCGGCCTGTCTCGCAGATAAAATGGCCAGGATCGAAGCAGGACGGGCGCCCCTCGAGTCCTCATGCTCTCTCATCGTTCATCGTCGGCAGACAGTGGGGGGGGGCACATGGCAACGAGAAGCTCGCCTCCTAAGATATCACTGAAAATGGTCGCACATGTCTCGCTTGTTCTTCGCGATGCAGAGGTCGGGCCAGAGCGGCAAGCCCGGGGGGGGCACGTGGGGGCGAAAAGTTTGCCTCCTTACACATCGCAGATCACGGTCGCACTTTGCTCGCATCCTCTTCGCAGCTTCTACCGTTTCAGATCGGAACCTGCACGGATCTCCCGAGTATGCTTCCGCCACCCGAGGCCGCGACAAAGACTTACAAAGACATCGGCAAGTCGGGAAAACGACGCCCTTCCCTGCCAAGTCAGACGCTGGTCGTTCAGTGCATCTTTTTGTGGCTGCACATGGTTGCCCAGTGCATCCCTCTGCTGCTGCACGCGCTTGTCCACAGCACCGCTGGCAGAGGCATGTGCAAGAGACTTGGCGTGGGCAGGGTGAGGCACCTCGAGTAGAAATTCCCGTGGTTGCAAGAATGATTGCGACTTCAAGCGCTTCAGCTGCTGACGGAGCACACGGATGAGATGACAGCGGACATCTTGGCAGAGTACAGTGAGTGGTCGATGATCTCCAAGCACTAGAGCACCCTCAACCTGATATCCCAGAGCCTGAGCGCAGTTGCATTGTTGCGATCTACGACACCGACTGCTAGGGCACCGAGCGCGCAGGCCTAGAACGACACGAGTGGTGTGCCCCGCACTGGCTTACTACGGTAACGAGGAGTCCATGTAGCTGTTGAAGGTCGCAGCGGCGGTCCTCTCAGCCAGTATGTCTCTGCCGGGGTGTTTCTGCGGATGCCACGGGAAGGAGTTATTTGATAAGTGCTCGGACCAGGAGGTGGCAAGACCCGTTCCGAAGGACGCGCTTGAGGCAACGGTAGGAGGTGAAGTACCAGTGCACGGCAGACTGATGTGCACGACTCCGGCACAAGGGCGACGCGCGAGTTAATGATGACGCTTCGCGTGGTGGACATGCAAGCTATCCACCGAGCCGACTGCCTAAGAGCGATTGGGTCAAGCTCGACTTGGTGTCCAGGCTGATCGATTTGGGGGAGATCCTCCGCGAGAAGCAGACCAAGGACATAGAGAAGCTACGTGTGGAAGCCACGACGCGCGGGCCGATGCCAGCAATGAGCTTGAGCGACCTGGGGAGATAGGAGGCCGCGCGGAAGTATATCAAAGCGGCAGAGAAAGGAGGGCCGACACCGACCATGACGGGTCCTACTTGATCCACGATGGGGGCATGATTGGTGGTCACAGGAAGCAGCACAGCAGGTAGGGCAGCCGAGACAGACACGGTTCGGTGTCGAGGACACCGGCGGCCTCGTGTACCTTGACGGCGCCGACGACATCGGTCACTTCGTGTACCCGAGGGACGTGTTTTGATTGCGGTTCGACCCGCATGAAGTGGCTCTGAAGGAGCGAGCGCGGCGGCCGCGCAAGGCTTGTCCGACCAGTTCTGCGCCCAAGGAAAGGTGTTAAGTATGCGTTGCACTTAGAGGTATGATTATATGAGGGGGGGCCCTGAATCCTGTAGCCATTTTGTTCAGCTCGCGAAAAAGCCCTGCTCCTTCCCCCCCGCTGACACGGGGGGAGGGGGACTCGAGCACTTGGACAAGGCCGTTCCCGTGTCCCGACTGGAGGCCACGCTCTCAGGCTTCCGAGGGGTCCACAGTTGAACATCCGTCCCCCGACGTAGTTCTAACAAGGACACACCGCATGGGCAGAGAATGACTGTTTCCCGCCAGAAGATAAAGAAGAAGCAGGCGAAAATGTCGATGGCATAAGTTCGCGTTCGCCTTCCAGCTTCTTTTGTGGCGCTGTCTTAGATTGGATGCTCCTCCTACTTGTCCTCCTCCCCCTCCTCTTCATTATCCTCCTCGTCCTCCTCCTATTCCTTTTCCTCAGAATCATCAGCATCAGCAGCATCATCATCATCCTGATCCTCATCATCAGCATCAGCATCAGCATCAGCAGCATCATCAGCAGCATCAGCAGCATCATCAGCAGCATCATCATCAGCATCATCACCTCCGCGTGTACTTGGATACCAAGTCGTGCGTGTGGTCCTAGACCCACCATTTTCTGGCACCGAGAGAAAATTGTTTCAGATATGTGCGAGCAGATCTCATGTCAAGGCCCCCAGTGTTCGGGCTATAGGCGACTGCGGAGCGACAGTAGGCAGATCTGCACTGGCGGTCAAGGTGGGAGAAGGGCTCGCCGAGTCGCCATTCACAGGGGAGGTAGCTTAGCTGCTGCTACTTCGACGACGGACCCAGCTAAGCGACGTTGTGATGCACCCAGCTTGCACGCATGTTGCATTATAACGCTCTTCCGCTGCTCTCTTCTGGCATCCGAATGAAACCCATATTTGGTGGACACATGTCTGCCAGCTTCAACCATCAGCACACTTTGGTCATGCCTCTTGCGCGAGTCACTCCCGCGTTTTCTGGTCAAAGCAGGGGCAATGTCATTGCAACCGGCCATACCGATGATATCGATTATGCGTTTGTATTGCGCACAACTACAGCACACATCAGCATTGTCTGAGCGCTAATGCCTTGCAATGCTAAATTGCAGTGTTCCATGAATGCTACATTATATGTCAAGGGTTGCACCGCTCACATACATACACATGTGTATGTATACAGGCATGCATACACATGTGTACAAGTATATGTAGATCTACATGCATGTAATGCTTCAGCTTACGTGCCAGATGGTCATGTTCTATACCGTGTATCATGACGAGTATTGCATATACCGCATGAGTGACCTGTGATGTGTATTGCGGCGAGCCCGAAGTTGCTCCTTGTGTACGAGATAAGGCCACGTCGGATACATCGGAACTCGTGGGCCAAACTGGATCAAAGCATGAGGCTCATGAGAGCCAGACACAGCCTATGCATCTTCGTTCTGGATATGCTGGTCCGCTTGGCAGGCGGAACTGGTCAATTTGTCCCAAGGATACGTTTAGCACACTGCCGAATCAAACACTCTTCCGGCGAGTGACCGTCGCCCCTGTCGCCGAAAAGCGGGGGGCCTGCCGGGGGATGTCTTTAAAGATTGGCAGTCGGCGGTAAACCGTCAATTTGGCTCCCGTCCGGAACTTCGTAGAGCTCTTTCGACGCCACCATAATGACTTCATAATGCCGCATGATGATGAAACATGTTCTCACTCTCACCATGATTTTGGTGTCGGGGATGTCTCAAAAACCATACCTGCGAAGATTGGGGCCTCGTGAGCTCGTCCTGGGGCATCGTTGGTCTTCTTGGCGACATCCCGACTGGCCGCCGTGGGGCATTTATGGGGCTCTCTTTTGTCGGGCTGGACGAAAGGGTAGGACAGGAGAAGGGGGGGGGGCGAAATCTGCTGCATGCCTGCTTTCCGCCCCGCCGCCGGGCCTATTCCTCGATACATGGGCGCCTCCTGGCGCCAAGAGGCGCCAGGAGAACCAGCTACATGAGCTGATTCTCTACCCTTTACTATCCTACCCTTTTGTCCCCGCCGATGTTGGACAGAGTTGCGGGCACCTCGGGGCCCTCTGCTTGCCCTGGTGGTGCACTTCTGGGCCGCCCTGCGCCTGCCCGGCCGGGCTTCTTGGCAGGACTTGGACCGCACTCGGGCCATCTTGAGGTCTTCGTGTGGTGATGTGGGGCGTCCTTTTGGGTTCTCCGAGGCCCGCTTGGAGAGTGTTTTCGAGTGTCCAGCGATAACCTCGAAGAGCCTTCAGTTTTGATACCCCCCACATGGGTTACCCCCTCCCCCTCCCCCCCTTCCTTGGATAAACTGACCTTGTCGGTTGCACAGGTCCGAAGGGGCGGGGCAGTACTGATTCGCGCGGGTGCACGTTGGGTTGCCCAAAGTTTGCCAAAGCGAAGGAAACAGTTATCGGCCGGCCCCCGCCCCCCTCCCCCCGCCGGATAAATTGGGTTAATCGTCGTTGAAAATATAAAAAAAAAATATAATTGAGAACCATTTGGATCAGAGAAGTTTGGAGGCCAAGCAATATCCAAAATCTCCAAAAATGATGCCAGCGCGTTGGCCATAAGCAGCTCATTATTGGAGCAACTTGTGCGAAGCCATGGGCATGCAGTGAAGCCAAGCTGACACAGGAAGCCAAGCCATAGGAGTCCATGGGAAGCCATCGGAGGACATAGTGCACGGGGACCGGGAGGGCCACTCACTCCATCTGCGCATGTACTGTGTTTTCGAACCGTTGTTCGGTTTCCAAGCCTTCGGAAGGACCCCCTGGGAGAGCGCTCTCCTAAGCAGTGGCGGAAACTTGCTCGGCGTGTTGGTTCCGCTTGTGCTGGAAAAGCCGGCCTTGAGTCAGCATTTGGGATGTTCATGCTTGCGTTAGTCCATGTCGCGTCGCGCTTCGACGGCAAAAAAGTCCTCCGGAAGGAACCCTCAGGTGCCTGCAGGAATTTGCCAAGAGCCCACGGAGAGCGGAGCGATCACTCCGCCAGAGTTGTTTCTTTCACGGGGCGTGCGATTCGGGCAGTACCCTCGGGAACCTTCGGGGGTGCGCCGGAGGTCGACGGAGAGCGGGAGGGCCACTCCACCTGAGCGACGCAGAAAAACAGGGTCGTCTTCGCCGACGGTCACCATGGCGTCTCGCGTAAGACCCGTTTTTGATCGTAGCCCATTTGCGCGAGTTTGCACAGTATGCGAATAGCCGTGCGGACTATAATTTGTCGGTGGGAACCCTTAGGGAGGACACATCACACCACTCCTTATCGCCTGCGCGTGGCGACGAGAACGATAAGGGTAAAGGACGGTAAAGAGCGAAGATGGTGAGAGCGAAGTTGAGGATGAGAGAGAGGACAGGGAAGGGTGAAGGCAGTGAGCATGAAGGCAGAAATGCAACGATTCTGGTTGGAGTGATGAAAGTGAGATTGCATTACCTGCGGACGGATGAGGATGAGAGCGAAGATACGGAATGGTGCGGACACAGACGAGAGTTATGAAGACGATTAAGGTGACGGTGAGGGGGATGTGGACTAGGAGGGTGGTGATAACGTGGACGAACAGGGTGTGTGCGAGTGGTCTTGCCCGTGCGGGAGCCATACACAAAGTAAAGAGCCCCAGTTTGGATGCAAGGGGCAAGCAGCCCCAGGATGGGGTCGGACCTCGAGGGGATGCAGGCCGTGAAAGAGCCCGATGTCACGGGACAGACGAATGGTGCAGACACCTGATATCAGAGGTCGCAGGATTGCAGGACAGGTGAGTGAGCACTCTGATTGGCAAACACGAGGCGGAGAATGAGGAGGGCGGGGCCGGGCCGCACAGTAGGTGGTGGTGGCAAAATTTGCGGCAGCCTTACATCTGTTTTCCCAGAATAGGAAGAAGAGGAGGAGGAGAACGCGCGTGTCCACGGTTCAAGTAGTCCAGTTACCTGTTCACGAGTGTCTTGGTCGGCAAGTTTCTTGTTGGCGGCCTCTCTCTCTCTCTCTCTCGCTGTCTTTGCTTTTCTCTCTCTCTATCTCTATCTCTATATATATATATAGACAGATCAATAGATGATGATAATAATACTAATACTAATAATAATAACATATGTCCCTCTCTCTTGCTTCTCTCGTTCAAAACTTGTGCAATCTCTCTTACCCGCATTCCTGCCTCCCACTCTGAGTCCAGCACGCAGCCCCCGCCCCCCCCCAAAAAAAAAAATGTAGCACGATCCCAGGTGGCTCCACATGTCCTCCAAATAGGCTTGTCTATAGGAGTTCCAGCTCCATGCATAGAGAACTGGTCCACTGGTTCCCCCCACCTCTGCCCCAAGCTATTGCAATGGACTCTTTGCTATTGCAATGGAAATCCCTGCGATCGCGAT
This sequence comes from Prorocentrum cordatum, assembly GCA_963575745.1. NCBI lineage: Eukaryota > Dinophyceae > Prorocentrales > Prorocentraceae > Prorocentrum > Prorocentrum cordatum. Next base: position 109,826 of record CAUYUJ010015018.1, read on the forward strand.
GGCTTCCTCTGCTACTGCGATGACTTCACCTGCTATTGCAATGGTTTCCCGTCCCACCGGCTATTCCAATAGCGTCCCAGCAATCGACCAACAATCATCAAATTCAGAAGTCGAATACGAGTGAAGCAAAGAAGTTTCGATGAGTAGAGAAGAATGTAGCACAGTAGAACAGAGTCCAGCCAAGGCTTCGACATGAGGACCGGTTTGGGTTCGTGGTTGTTCCTCCAGCCTTCTTCGTGCACCCAGGCTCTTTTGGTGACCAAAAGGGGGCTTCATTCCTGAATCGTTCCCTGTGGCAGCCGCCCGACTGGAGGAGAGCAGGACAGAGCAGTGGAGTAGAATATAACAGGAGTAGGGAAGAGCAGAGTAGAGCAGCGGAGAAGAGAGTAGAGGAGAGTAGAAATAGAGGAGAGTAGGAATGGAGTAGAGTAGAGCAGAGTGGATCAGAGTAGAGGAGAGCAGAGGAGAGTAGAAGTAGAGTAGAGTAGCAGTGTGAGCGTAATAAATGTAGAGCAGAAAAGAGCAGAGCAGAACAGAGTAGAGTAGAGTAGAGTAAAGAGTAGCGAGTAGAGGAGAGGATAGTAGAGTAGGGTAGATGGTAGAGTAGAATCGGGTCGGACGGAGTAGCGCAGAGCAGAATATGATACAGCAAAGGGTATGAGTGTGGTGTAGATTAGCGTAAGAGTAGGGTAGAGTAGGACTAGACTAGAGCAGAGCAGAGCAGATCAGAGTAGAGTAGGGTATGAGAGGATCGGGTAGAATAGGTTAGAATAGAGCAGATTCTAGTAGGGCCCATGGTCGAGTATAGTTGGGTATAAACAATAGAGCAGAGTAGAGTGGAGAAGAGTCCACCCAAGTCTACTCTAGTATACTCCAGTCCAGTCTATTTCAGCCCACTCCAGCCCATCTCAGTCCACTTCAGTTCAGTCTCCTGATCTGTTTGGAGTCTGCGCTGCCTGGTATTCATGGCCCTGGATTTCCCACCTCCATCCCATCACAGGCTTGGGTCTTGAAAGCCCTTCCTTATCTTACCTTGTCCGTATTTTCCCATGCCCAATCGCGCAATGGCCGCCTCAAGCTCCCTTGGATGTGGTCGCTTCAGCTGGCAGTCACGAATAGGACTGGCATCACCATAGGGAGCCGCGTGCTGCTTAGCACTCCGCGGAGCTCCACGAATTCGGGCGTAGGTGGAGGCACCGCCTCGGCGCCAGTCGTTCTGCATTCCTTTCGTGTGCACTCATATCCCCACACATTCTTCCACTCATCGGAATCGCCCTTCCGATCTGTCGCCCGAAAACTGGATCCGCAGGAATCGCACACCTCCCTAGGAGCATTCGACTCCAACCAGCATGCGACACGCCTCACCGGGCACATTGTCGGTGTGCAGGGTGCTAATGCGGTAGTGGCGTTGAGGACGTATCCGTAATCTTGTGTCGCATTGGAAGCAATTCTTGACGGTTCGCGCATCCCCACCAGTGTTAGTTCGCGCGCTTAGGTAATTAGGTTTTGTAGCCCGGGCTGACTTCGGACGCCGCCTGCGCTTCCGCTTGCGGCCGCGACGGAAAAGTATCCCCACCAGCCCATCCCACAACAGACACCAGGCGAGTTGCCCGAATCAGGGATGTGCAGCAGCCTGCAGTCCGGCGGGCGACGACAGGTAGCCTCTCAACCAGGACAGCGCGGGGTCCATCGAGGAACCCTCGTGGGGCCATCGTGGGGCTCTCTTGGGGCCATCTCAGAGCCCTCTTGGAGGCCGCTTGGACGCTCCCGGGGGCTGGTCGACTGACATCTAGCAAAATAATAATATGAAAACGAAAAACACATGGGTACTCTTGGGGATCGCCTGGGGCTCCCTGGGGGCGCCCTGGGGGCTCTCGCGCGGCCCTCCTAGGAGGCCTTGGGAGCCCCTGATCCTGGTGTGGCGGTGGGCCCTGCCGGCGCTGGCGGGCCGCGTGGCCAGCATGCACTTTCGCGGGGCTCTCGTGCCCCCGCGCGACGCCTCGCCGTTGCCACCTGCGCGGCGGCGGCCCTGGCTTTCTCTGTCACACAGCAGGCACGACACGGGCCTCGTGCTACTGAGCATCGTGTGTGGAAGCTTTGGGTGGCCTCTTGAGGCCAGCTTGGAAACCATCGGTCGGCGGCGAGCGAGGGGGGGAAGTGAGAAGGAGAGGGCCTTCTCAGAAGGCTGGACTCAAGTGCTGCCCCCCCTCCCCTTTTGGGCCCGAGAAATGTGCCTCTTCGGGCCCTCTTGGGGCGCTCTTGGGGCGCTCTGGGCGCCATCGTAGGGCCATCCTGGGCCCCTCCGGAGGGGCCTCTCGGGCCAGCTTGGAGCCATCCTGAGGCCTCAAGAGCCCGTCGGAAGCGAAAAGGCGAGACAGCAAAACAAGTTGAAACACACATGGGGCGTTCCAGAAAGGGCCTTGCCTTCGAGGATAGAAGGAATTGTCGTCTCTTCCGCGGCGGAAGGCCAGCGGGAGGTGGCGGAAGTAAAATATGCACCCCCAAGAGATGAAAACGTTTTTGGGCTCAGCGTTTCCGAAACCTGCCATGTAATGGTTTTGGATGATGTTGACCTCCTGGAGGCCTCCTTGGGAGGCTCGGAGGGCACTCGGGGCCTGCCTGGGGCGATCCTGAGGGCTCGAGGAGTCATATGATGGAGGCTATCCTGAACATGATCGGGATCTCTTGAGCGACCTTGGAGGCCAGCGTGGGCTCTTTGGGGTCTCTTGCAGCCACCTGGAGCCCTGGAGCCAAAAAGGTCCCTCTAACACCTCGGGGAGAGAGGGTTCCAGATCCAGTTGGAGGGGGTCAGGGCGAGGTGGACCCCCCTCCCCGAAAGGCGAGGTGGCGGTTATCAAGACGAGCTCGTTAGACCATTCACGCCCTAAACGGCCGGTGGGAGTTATATGGCCTCGTCGTCTGTTGGTGGATGCCGCATGGACCGGCTGTGTTTGGAACGTTGTGGATTCAACCATGTCAGCCAATCAAAGGCCGATGGCGGGCACGAAACAAGTTCGATGTTGCACAGCTGCGAGCGGGGAACGACGGCTACCAAGCGCGATGGAATATTGAGGAACCCAACCGATTGCGAATTCCAATACATGCGCCGAAGGATGAGTTACATTGGACGGTTGCAGCATCGCTCAATCGCGTGACCGTGTCATGGTAAACACCTCCTTGCATATTATTCATGCGTTCACCTGAACCGTGCCAAAGTGGCGTGACTTGGTGTAGGCCTGGTGCCTGGCAGCATCGGTGATCGCAGTGCCGATACAGCACGTCTTCTCCATCACAGCAGACGGTCAAGGAAGCCAGGAGGAAAAGCAAGCACTCACATGAAGCAGAGTCGACCAGTTGGCACATCACGGAAGATTTATAAGTCTTCGCGGGCAAGATTGGCAAATGTCGTTCACGATTGGCAGAGGATCCGAACGATGTTTGTTCTATAGTTGTTGATGCCACCCTTTTGTGTGTTTCCTTCCTCTCTATTTTGTATCCCTGTTTCTTCCCGCCGTCTCATGCCCTCCTAATTCAATGGAAGCCAAGGCGTGTATAGTCTGCTGTCTATCTGGCGGGGTGACATGACACTATGGCAAGCGTGCTTGGTGCATCAGGGTATTGTACCGCGGGGCGGAGAAAAGACCAGATTCTACCCGCGAGGTCACTGCTGTCCGTTGCGTGATTATCTGCTTATTCCCCATGCTCCTCATGCCTTGCCACCCCTTGCATCTGATCACCCCAGTATGGGTGGCATCGCTTAGTTGAATCGATTGCGGAAGCTGTTGTGCAAGTGTCGGGGAGCCTCTGCAAAAAGACCGCTCGACATTAGAGTGGCGAGGAAACATGTGCAGACGTTGGGCAGGGCTGGACCTAAACGGTGTTTTGGCGATTTCGTGGGCTGTTCTCGTTTCGATTTCGTTTTGCGGCAAAGGCGGATTGAAGACAAAACGAGGGAAAACGAAAACAAAACGAAAACGAAAAACACCCTTTATGTTCAGCCCTGACGTTGGGATGCGAAAGTCACACACCAAATAAGGGATGCAAAGGCAAGCGCTGCGTCCCGAAGCCCAGCGCAGACTGGGAGAACAACGACGCAAGCCGACGCCAGGCAGGCTCACGCGAAAGTACCTCTTCCAGCGGCAGAGGAGGAGACGGAAGACTGTAAATGCGTCGCCGGCGAGAGCAATGGAGGGAAGCGCAAGCGCGGAGGTGGTTTGACTCTACCAAGCTTCGCCGAGCGCGTTCCACTACTCGCAAAGTGCCTACTCGCAAAAGTCCGAAAAACACATGTCCGTTTTGCGGTAATGTATCGTAGATCCTCCGCGGGGGGTCCAGGCCATTTGCGAATAGTTACTTTGCGAGTCGTGGAACGCGCTCGTCTAAAGCTGGGTTCACTAAAAAAGTGTCCCAGCACGCCTGGCACTGGGCGTGCTGGAGAGAGGCAGGCCGGAGGGCCAAACATGTCAAGGCTGGTGCATCCTGTAGGCAGATGCAGCTTATATCACCGAAGCTGAACATACATTTGCAGATGCATGTGCATATTATGCACATGCATAATTATGCATATGTAGTTATGTACGCACGCAGTGATGTAATAACGCGCACGCGCACATCATTGAGCTGACAGTCGAAGTTCAAATTTACAGCAGCACTCCGACGAGAATCAGGACCTCTTGCTGACGTAAGAACGGAGAGCTTCCTGACCCGTCATGGCCCGCTCGACAGTGAAACGCCAAGCGCACCAGAGGTAGAACATGTGTGTATACGCACCACATGGCACTGACTCTTCCCGCCATGCACGTCGTGCCTTCAAGTATCGAACACCGGCGGAATGAGAAAGAAAGAGGGAGAGAGAGACACAGCGAGAGAGAGAGAGAGAGCGAGAAGCATAAGAAGAAGCGGATATCATTGCCCCCTTGTTCGTCATTCGCGTTCTTAGTGTTATTCGTATTAATATTATTATGAGTAGTATTAGCAGTATTAGTTCATCTATCCTTAATAATAGTGAAAGTATCACTAATACTAGTATTATTGCGATTAATATTATCACTATTCATACGCTGGCGCCCTTGTGGGGCCACGGCCTAGTTACCACCCCCGAATCGCGTGCTCTGAATTCCTGCGGGGCCGTGGGCCGCGCACAAATACACAATTCGCGTTCCCGACGCAATAATCTCCTGCTAATTACGCTGCGTTCGCGCCCGAGGCCACGATCCTTCGCAAATTGCACCAAATCCGCGACCCCGAAGCCACGATCCCTCGTCAAATACGCCGTATCCGCGCCCCCCCGAGGCCACGATCTCTTGCAAGTTACGCTACATTTGCGCTCTGGGGCCACGATCCCGCGTAAATCACGCAACACTTGCACCCCCGAGGCCACGATCCTTTCTGTAAATTACGCCAAGTTCGCGCTCCCGAGGCCGATCGCTAGTAAGTCTCACCAAGTTTGCGCCCCCTAGGCCACGACCCTTTGCAACTTACGCCGCATTCGCCCCCCCGAGGTCACGACCCCCCGTACATTACGCGACGTTCGCGCCCCCGAGGCCACGATCCCGAGCACATTGCGCCACATTCGCGCCCCCGAAGCCACGATCCTTCGTCGAATATAAACAATATTCGCGCCCCCGGGGCAACGATCTCCCACAAATTATACTACATTCGCGCTTCTGGGGCCACGATGCCAAGTAAATGACCTCACAGTTGCGCCCCCGAGGCCACGTTCCCCCGTAAGTCAACGCCACGTTCGCGCCCCCGAAGCCATAATCCACATTAAAGTATACAAGGTTCGCGCCCCCGAGGCCAACCCTTGCACAATACGCAAGGGCTGCGTCCCCGCTGCAACAAACTCTCGTATGTTACACCAAAGTCGCGTCCCCGAGGCCATTTACTCTCGCAAAGTATATAAGTAGTGCCCCCCCGAGGCAACAAACCATCTATTGCGGCCCCGAGGCAACAAACCCGCGTAAACTACAACATAGTTGCCTCGCCGAAGCCAGAATCCGATTTGCAAAGTATGCAAAAGTCGCACTCCCGAGGCCGCACACCCTCGCATATTCATTGCTCAAGATCCTCGTCCCCGAAGCTAGAATCTTTCGCACATTACACAATATTCGCATCCCCGAGGCCACAAACCCTCGGAAGTTGCTCAATGTTTGCGTTCCCAAGGCAACAATCCCTTGCGCAAAATTCGTTGCTCGAGTCCAGGAGGCCGTAAACCCTCGCAGATTACACCATGTTCGTATTGCCGAGGCCAAGAGTGATCCAAGGCGCCCGAAGATGGTTCCAAGAGGGCCTCAAGAGGCCCCAAGAGCGCTCCAAGGGACCTCCCGAGAGAGCCCCAAGCGGCCAACATCGTCGATTTCACATAGGTTTTCGAAGCGTTTGGGAGTTCTCGCATTCTCGGCTTTCCGACGCTCCAAGATGGATCAAGAAGTTCCCAAGACCGCCCCAAGAGAGCCCAAGACGCCTCCAAGAGGGCCCCAAGACGGCCCGAGAGGGCTTCAAGATGGCCCAAGACGCGCTCCGAGAAGCCCAGAGAAGCTTTCAGGATGCCCCGAGAGGCGCCCAAGCCGCGCCAAAGAGGCCTCCAAGAGGCCCAAAAGATACCCCACGAGGCCCCAAAAGGCCCCCAAGAGGCGCCGAAACCGCTTCCAGGAGGCCCCTCAGAGGCTCCCCACGACACCCCAACACAGATGCACGATGCCTCAGACCCACAACCCAGACACAGTGGCGGGATGGGCCGAAGACCATTAGGCTCCGCCGCCCCCCGTCGATTCATCGCAGGGGTGCATGGCGTGCCGAATCCTATCGGTTTTGGTTTTGCTTTTTCCAAAAGAGCTCCCCCTGGGGCTTCGGCCCGTCCCGCCGGCCACCCGGAAAATCCATCTGCCAATGCCAGAAACAGCCGTTTCGCTCGGGAAATCCTAAAAAAATCCCGAAGATGGCCCAAGATGGCCTCCAAGTCCGCCCAAGATGGTCCAAGACGGCCTCCAAGACGGCCCAAGAGAGTCCAAGATGGCCCAAGACGGCCCAAGAAGCCCCCCAGAGGCCTCCAAGACGGCCCAAGAGGCCTCCAAGAGGTCCTCCAGGAGGCCCCGAAGAGGCCAAAATTATTGATTGTCCGAATGTTGTTGAAGGATTTTGGAATTTGCTTCTTCTCGGCAGTCCGACGGCTCAAGACGGCCCAAGAGGCCCCCAAGATCGCCCAAGAGGCCTCCAAGAGGGCCCTATGACGCCCAAGTGGCCTCCAAGACGGCCCCAAGACGGCCCAAGACGCTTCCAACACGCCCAAGATGGCCTCCAAAACGCCCAAGATGGCCTCCAAGACGGCCCCGCAGCGCCCCAAGAGGGCCCCCAGTCGGCCCAGAAAGGCCCCCAAAACGGCTCCCGACGGCGTCAGACGTGCCAGGAACCCACCAAGATGGCCGAAGTTGGCTCGAAGCTGGCCCAAGACGGCCCAAGAGGTCCCCAAGAGGGCCTCCAGGAAGGCCAGAAGAGGCCAAAAACCTTGATTTGCCTAAGGTTGTCGATGGATGTTGACATTTCCTTCTTTTCTGCCTTCCGACTGCCCGAGACGGCCCAAGAGCCCCCAAAGATCGCCGAAAGATCACCCAAGAGGCTTCTAAGATGGCCCCAGAACGGCCCAAGAGGGCCCCAAGACGGCCCCAAGAGGCCCCCAAGACGGCACAGGAGGCTTTTAAGACACCCAAGATGGCCTCCAAGACGGCCCTCTAGCATTCCAAGAGGGCCCCAAGTCGACCCATAGAGGCCCCCCAAACGGTTTCCGACGGCGTCAGACGGACCAGGAGCCCACCAAGACGGCCGAACATGGCCCTAAGATGGCCCAAGACGGCCCAAGAGGCTTCCAACAGGGCTTCCAGGAAGGCTCGAAATTGGTTTTTAAAAGGATTGTGGCATTTGCTTTTTTCCCCAACCATCCTGTGGTGTTGGGTCTTCTTTTTGAAGAGACGGTCCCCTCCCTTCATCCCTCCCTTCCTCCCTCATCCTTCCATGCGCTTCACCCACCCAGCACAGCGCTTCGTGCCCCCATCGGGGGGTCCCACACCCAATTTGGCATGTTCGCCCACCCAGTACAGCGCTTCGTGGCCCCATAGGTAGCTCCACCGAAGCCCCTAGTGGGACCGCCCGCATGCGCCCCCAACGCCCAACTTGGCATTTTCACCCACCCAGCACAGCGCTCCGTGGCCCCATAGGGAGCTCCACCGAGGCCCCAACTGGGACAGCCCGCATGCGTCCCCCACGCCCAACTTGCCATCTTCACCCTCCCAGTACAGCGCTTCGTGGCCCCATAGGGAGCTCCACCGAAGCCCCCAGTGGTACCGCCCACACGCGCCCCCCACATCCAAGTTGGCATTTCCACCCGCCCACTACAGCGCTTCGTGGCTCAAAAGGGAGCCACACCGAAGCCCCCAGTGGGACCGCCCGCATGCGTCCCCCACACCTAACTTGGCATTGTCACCCACCCAGCACAGCGCTGTGTGGCCTCAATGGGAGCTCCACCGAGGCCCCCAGTGGGACCGCCCGCACGCGTCACCCACACCCAATTTGGCATCTTCACCAACCCAGTACAGCGCTTCGTGACCCCATAGGGAGCTCCACCGAAGCCCCCAGTGGGACCGCCCGCATGCGCCCCCCACGCCCAATTTGGCATTTTCACCCACCGAGTACAGCGCTCCGTGGCCCACCGAAGGTCCCAGTGGTACCGCCCACATGCGTCCCCCACATCGAATTTGGCATTTTCACCCACCCAGTACAGCGCTTCGTGGCCCACTAGGGAGCCCCACCGAAGCCCCCCGTGGGACCGTCCGCTTGCGCCCCCCCACACCCCACCGAACCCTTAGTGGGACCGCCCGCATGCGTCCCCCACACCCGATTTGGCATTGTCACCCACCCAGCACAGCGCTTCGTGACCCCATAGTGAGCCTCACCGAAGCCCCCAATGGGACCGCCCGCATGCGTCCACCATGCCCATTTTAGCATTTTCACCCACCCAGTGAAGCGTTTCGTGGCCCCATAGGGAGCTCCACCGAAGCTCCCCGTGGGACCGCCCGCATGCGTCCCCCACAGGGAGTTCCACCGAAGTTTCCACTGGGACCGCCCGCATGCGTCCCCCGCACCCACGTTGGCATTTTCACCGACCCAGTACAGCGTTTCGTGGCCCCATAAAAGCCCCACCGAAGCCCCCAGTGGGGCCGCCCGCATGCGTCCCCCACACCTACTTTGGGATTTTCACCCACTCTTTACAACGCTTCGCGGCCCCATGGGGTGCTCCACCGAAGCCCCCAATGGGACCGCCCGCATGCGTCCCACACGCCGAATTTGGTATCTTCACACACCCAGTGAAGCGCTTCGTGGCCCCATTAGGAGCTTCACCGACGGCCCCAGAGCTACCGCCCGCATGCGTCCCCCCCCGCCCAGCGCAGCGCTTCGTGGCCCCATAGGAAACTTCACCGAAGAAAATATTCACAATTGCGGTACCCACAACTTCATATGGTTGGTTCTTTCGCCTGGATAATTTCTACTTTCCGACGCCCCGAGACGGCCCAAGTGCCCCCAAAGATCGCCCAAGAGGCCCAAGACACGGCACAAGAGGCCCCCAAGACCGCCCCAAGAGGCTTCCAAGACGGTCCAAGAGCCCTCCAAGACGTCCTCCAAGAAAGCCCGAAAGTGCCAAAATGGCTTCCAGACGGCCAAGATGACCTTCAAGATGCCCACGTGTTCCCCGAAGGCTTTCCAAACCGATTCGGGGAACACATGGTCCGATAGTTCGGCAGGTCTGGCCTCAACCTTCGGCCACACAGGCGCTTCCAAAAAGGCAGGGGGCGGCGGTGATTCGCCGTAGGGGTCTTCGATCCACCGCCCCTTGTGCTTGCCACAGGGGTGCCCGGCGCGCTAGACCCTTTCGGTTTTGGTTTTGGTTCTCTTCCAAAAGAACTGTCCCCTGGGGCTTCGGCCCGTCCCGCCGGCCACCCGGAAGAGCGCACAATCGAGCGCAAACGTGCACAACATCCTCAAAAAGCTCTCCAAGACGGCTCAAGATGGCCTCCAAGACGGCCAAGATGACCTCCAAGCTCGGCCATTATGGTCCAAGATGGCCTCCAAGATGGCTCAAGAGAGTCCAAGATGCCTCCAAGTTCGTCCACAACATTGCTTCAAGATGGCCGAAGAAGCCGCCAAAGCGCCTCGAGAGAGCCCCAAGAGGCCCCACAAGAGAGCCCCAAGAGACCAAAATCATTGATTTCCCTTAGGTGTTTGAAGGATTTTGGCATTTGCTTCTTTTCTGCCTTCCGACTGCCCGAGACGGCCCAAGAGCCCCCAAAGATCACCCCAAAGATCACCCAAGAGGTCTCCAAGATGGCCCCAGAACGGCCCAAGAGGCCCCCAAGACCGCCCCAGGAGGGCGACAAGACGGCCCAAGATGTTCCCAAGACGGCCACATGCGCCCCCCTCATCGAATTTGGCATTTTCACCCACCCAGTATATCGCTTCGTGGCCCAATAGGGAGCCCCACCGAAGCCCCCCGTGGGACCGTCCGCTTGCGTCCCCCACACCGCCCCACCGAACCCCTAGTGGGACCGCCCGCATGCGTCCCCCACACCCGATTTGGCATTGTCACCCACCCAGCACAGCGCTCCGTGACCCCATAGTGAGCTCCACCGAAGCCCCCAATGGGACCGCCCGCATGCGTCCACCATGCCCACTTTGGCATTTTCACCCACCCAGTGAAGCGTTTCGTGGCCCCATAGGGAGCTTCACCGAAGCTCCCCGTGGGACCGCCCGCATGCGTCCCCCACAGGGAGCTCTACCGAAGTTTCCACTGGGACCGCCCGCATGCGTCCCCCGCACCCACGTTGGCATTTTCACCGACCCAGTACAGCGTTTCGTGGCCCCATGAAAGCCCCACCGAAGCCCCCAGTGGGGCCGCCCGCATGCGTCCCCCACACCTAATTTGGCATTTTCACCCACTCTTTACAACGCTTCGCGGCCCCATGGGGTGCTCCACCGAAGCCCCCAATGGGACCGCCCGCATGCGTCCCACACGCCTAATTTGGTATTTTCACACACCCAGTGAAGCGCTTCGTGGCCTCATAAGGAGCTTCACCGACGGCCCCAGTGCTACCGCCCGCATGCGTCCCCCCCCCGCCCAGCGCAGCGCTTCGTGGCCCCATAGGAAACTTCACCGAAGAAAATATTCACAATTGCGGTACCCACAACTTCATATGGTTGGTTCCTTCGCCAGGATAATTTCTACTTTCCGACGCCCCGAGACGGCCCAAGTGCCCCCAAAGATCGCCCAAGAGGCCCAAGACACGGCACAAGAGGCCCCCAAGACCGCCCCAAGAGACCTCCAAGACGGTCCAAGAGCCCTCCAAGACGTCCTCCAAGAAAGCCCGAAAGGGCCAAAATGGCCTCCAGACGGCCAAGATGACCTTCAAGATGCCCACGTGTTCCCCGAAGGCTTTCCAAACCGATTCGGGGAACACATGGTCCGATAGTTCGGCAGGTCTGGCCTCAACGTTCGGCCACACAGGCGCTTCAAAAAGGCAGGGGGCGGCGGTGATTCGCCGTAGGGGTCTTCGATCCACCGCCCCTTGTGCTTGCCACAGGGGTGCCCGGCGCGCTAGACCCTTTCGGTTTTGGTTTTGGTTCTCTTCCAAAAGAACTGTCCCCTGGGGCTTCGGCCCGTCCCGCCGGCCACCCGGAAGAGCGCACAATCGAGCGCAAAGCTGCACAACATCCTCAAAAAGCTCTCCAAGACGGCTCAAGATGGCCTCCAAGACGGCCAAGATGACCTCCAAGCTCGGCCATTATGGTCCAAGATGGCCTCCAAGATGGCTCAAGAGAGTCCAAGATGCCTCCAAGTTCGTCCACGACATTGCGATGTCCCAAGAAGCCGCCAAAGCGCCTCGAGAGAGCCCCAAGAGGCCCCACGAGCCCCAAGAGACCAAAATCATTGATTTCCCTTAGGTTTTTGAAGGATTTTGGCATTTGCTTCTTTTCTGCCTTCCGACTGCCCGAGACGGCCCAAGAGCCCCCAAAGATCACCCCAAAGATCACCCAAGAGGTCTCCAAGATGGCCCCAGAACGGCCCAAGAGGCCCCCAAGACCGCCCCAGGAGGGCGACAAGACGGCCCAAGATGTTTCCAAGACGGCCCAAATGGCCTCCAAGACGGCCCTGGAGCACCACAAGAGGGCCCCCAGTCGGCCCAGAGAGGCCCCCACGACAGCTTCCGACGGCCTCTGACGGGCCAGGAGCCCACCAAGATGGCCCAAGATAGCTCTGGGACGGTCCAAGACGGCCCAAAAGACCCCAAGAGGCTTTCAAGACGGCCCAAGAGGCCTCCAAGCCTCCAGGAAGGCCCGAAGAGGGCAAAATCATCGAGTCGCCTTAGGGTTTGGAAGGATTTGGGCTTTTGCTTCGTTTCGGCCTTCCGACGGCCCGAGAGGCCCCCAGGACGGCCCCAGAAGGGCCCAAGAGGCCCCCAAGATGGCCCCAAGAGGGCCCCCACACGGCCCAAGAGGCCTCCAAGAGCCCAAGATGGCCTCCAAGACGGCCCTGGAGCACCCCAACAGGGTTCCCAATCGGCCCAGAGAGGCCCCAACGACAGCTTCCGGCGGCGCCAGACGGGCCAGAAATGTCATTAGATTGCCAAAGAGGCCCCCGAGAAGCCCCCCAAAGGCCCCCAAGAGGCTCCCAGGAAGCTCCCAGGAGGCCCTAAGAGTGCCCCCAGAGGCTCCCAAGATGCCCCGACCTCCTCCTCCTCCTCCTCCTCCTCCTCCTCCTCCTCCTCCTCCTCCTCCTCCTCCTCTCCTCCTCCTCCTCCTCCTCCGCCTCCTCCTCCTCCTTATCTTCTCCTCCTCCTTCTGCTCCTCCTCTTCCTTATCCTCCTCCTGATCTTCCCCGCCATCCTCCCCCAAGTGTTCCACGAAAGGTTTCCACAACGATTGGGGGAACACATCATCCAATAGGTTGGCAGAGCTCTTGCCACAACGCTCGGACACAAGGGCGCTTTCAAACCTCTTGCTCCCCCACGCTTTTCCCGAAGGCTCTCCGAACCGACTCGGGGAACAACTGGCCCGATAGCTTGGCCAAGCTCTAGCGCAGCTGTCGGCCACACAGGCGCGTCCACAAGGGCAGGGGGCGGCGGTGATTCGCCGTTGGCGTCTTCGATAACGCCAACGTCTCAAGATGCGCTGATGATTGCTAGCCCCCGCATGATATTCCTAGATGCGCCAAGACAGCGCCGAGACGCACCGACGCTATTCTGATATATCCCATTATGATTGAGAGGGGGCCGGCGGCAGGGGGCGAAACCCTTACGGATAGTATTCCCAATCTTAGTATTAGTAGTAATAGTAGTAACAGTATTAGTAGTACTAGTAGTAGTGGTTATAGTAGTAGTAGTAGTAGTGGTAGTAGTAGTAGTAGTAGTAGTAGTAGTAGTAGTAGTAGTAGTAGTAGTCGTCGTAGCAGCAGCAGTAGCAGTAGCAGTAGCAGTAGCAGTAGCAGTAGCAGTAGTAGTAGTAGTAGTAGTAGTAGTAGTAGTAGTAGTGGTAGAAGTAGCAGTAGTAGCAGTAGCAGTAGCAGTAGCAGTAGTAGTAGTAGTAGTAGTAGTAATAGTAATAGTAGTAGTAGTAGTAGTAGTAGTAGTAGTAGTAGTAGTAGTAGTAGTAGTAGTAGTAGTAGTAGTAGTAGTAGTAGTAGTCGTAGTTTAAATTTCAGTAGTAGTAGTAGTAGGAGTAGTAGTAGTAGTAGTAGTAGTAGTAGTAGCATTAGTAGTAGTAGCAGTAGTAGTGGTAGTAGTTGTAGCAGTAGCAGTAGTAGTAGTACAGGTAGTAGTAGTAGTAGTAGTCGTAGTAGTAGTAGTAGTAGTAGTAGTAGTAATAGTAGTAGCAGTAGTAGTAGAAGTAGTAGCTGTTGTGGTGGTAATGGTAGTAGTAGTAGTAGTAGCAGCAGTGGCAGTAGTAGTAGTAGTCGTAGTAGTAGTAGTAGTAGTAGTAGTAGCAGTAGCAGTAGCAGTAGCAGTAGTAGTATTCGGCATCGGTTGTCTCTTTCCGCCGCTTCCTTGTTTCGCCTTTCTCGTTCTCGCCCTTCCCTGAGAAACCGTCCCCATCCTGTTCAGTTGTTCCGGAGACTCGTCCTGAAGGGTATCTAGATTCCAAAGGGTTTCTCGAAGGTTTCTTGCTCGTAAGGGAAGTCCTGGGAGCCTTTCGGAAGCCTCTGGGGCTTATTGGAGCTATCTTCAGCGGAACAAGAGGTCATGATAATGATTCGTTACAAGATTGCAGGGGTTTCCTAGATGTCCGATTAATCACACGGGCTGCAGAAATGATGGCCGCTAAATACCTCAGAATTTCTGAAGCGCACCTTGAGATAATCGCATCATAACACCACTATCGTCCTATATCTTGCTGCCAACCGCGGTTTCCCTCAACGACCGGATCCCGACCTGGAGAGCCTTGGGAGACGTCTTGGGATCATGTTGGGCCGTGTTGGGGATTTGGGGGGCAGTCTTGGGCCTTGTTGGGCCACCATAGTGCTCTCTTGGGCCGTCTTGAGGCCTTTTTGGCACGCCTTGGACGACAATGGAGGCATCTTCGGCGGTCTCGGACGCCCCGAAGACTGAAGAAACGGATGTCGCCAAGTCATACAAAGAATTAAGGGTCATCTCTTATTTAGGCGCTTGGGGTGGGGGCTCTTGGTGTTGGGGGTGTTCTTTTGGGCGTTTCGGGCATTCTGAAGCCAATTGGGGTTCCTGTGACGTGAGGCCGTTCGGGCGCCCGCTCGACCGACCGCGATGGTTTGATTTTCGATGGCAACAAAGGACATCCAGGAGGCACTGAAACTCGAGGATACGCTCTGCAGGGGCCTCCGGATGTCCCAGGGGCGAAATTCGTAGCCTTGGGCCAATCCTGGAACCGTGCCTTGGTTGCGCGCCAGAGATATATTGGATGCTTGTGGGCTTCTCTGGGGAACCCTTTCGGGGGCCTCTTGAGGGCTCCTGGGAGCCTCTCCAGGGGTCCAGGAGACCTCTTCGGGGCTTCTTAAAGCCTCTTGGGCTTCATCAGCCGCTTACGGAAGTTTCGCGAAAAAAGGAACTCGTGCATGGCAGCGTCAGCACATGGCATCGCGGCCCATGCGCGTCGTGAGTGGGCGCGTCCAGGCGGATGCGCGAAGACAGATGGGCTCCTGGCAGGCGTGATGGTCAAGCCAGTGGCGTGATGAGGCGCAACCGCCTCGGGGCTACATTCTCAGGTCCTTTGATATTTTGTCAATCATCTTATTCTTAGTGTTCATGCGATTCGCATTAGTATAAGTACGAGCGTGGTCCGCAGTATTATCCTTAGGGGTATTGCCAAACAGGGTAAAAAGTTGGAAACGTCACCGGGCGAGTATTGCCAAAAGGGGTAGATCGCAGAACAGTGTCATCATTAGGAGTATTGCCAAATTTCGTGCACTTTGGCCCCCTCAGCACGCCTACATAGGCCCTTAAAATTGTCTTGTCGGACATGGGAATCATCCGTCGGCGCAGTTCCTCCATCTGGATTTTGACAGGGAGAGCCCGTTCAGGTCGACTTAAGCATCTTCACGTGCAAAGGGTGTTCGCATCGGACACCAACACTGGGCCATGCAAGTCCAGAAGAATCTCCACCGTCTCCGCCACAGAGGTGACTGGGCCGAATTTGCGGAATATTTCGTGGACGCGATGTATCAAAGGTTCCTGGAGGCAGTTTGAAGGTCGTGGGGGCACTTTGGAAGGAGGGGCTCCCAGGGCCCCTTCGATTGCCTCCTCCCGGTGCCCTCGTGGGGCCCTCTTTGGCCGTCGTAGGGCTCGTGGGAGCGTCTTGAGCCTTTGTGGGGCGACCTTGATGGCCTCTTGAGTTGTCTTGGAAAGATCAACGCCTGAAAGGGTGGAAACGCTAACACCTGATTTACCCATGCAAGCAAAATACATCAGACCACCCCGCTCGGATCGGTCCCCCGAGCGGGGGGTTCTGCGTCTCGTTGCCTTGGGCTTACAAGGCGGCCCCAGACGGCCTCATAACGGCTCCGGATCGCGCCGAAGGCGCTTGCGATGGTTCTGAAAGGCAGACGAAGTTGGCCTTTCTTTCAAGGAGGGGTTCGATGGTTATCTAAGTTGTTATAAAGTAACACCGCGAGGGCCCTGCTAATTTCCCCCACGGGGCCTCACGAGACTCAAATCTCAAAAGGCACACGTAGAAAAGTGCAGGCAAATCGCCAAAGACTTGGGATCGGCAAATGTAGCGACGGACACTTGGCACCATAACAAGAGCTAAGGCTCGGAGGAAGAGGAGGTGCGCAACTCCAGAAGGAGGAAAGGGAGAGAAGTCCACGCAGCACGTCGGACAGACGGAGGAAGAGGCGGAGGAGCAAAAGCCGCAGCGGCGGCAAGAGCTGTGCGAGGGTGTGGATAAGGAGGAGGGGGGTAAGAAGGCCGACAAGGGCACACCGCAACAGCAAACGCGGGGAAATGGTCTGAAGGCATCGTCGGTCCAGCCACTCTGGCTGGGGCTGCGGCGGAAGATGGCCCGAGCCCGTCTCTGCCCAGCCCATTGCACGGAGCAGGGTGGCTTGAGGTCCGCGTGGCCCTGATCGCCAGGGTGGACCCCACTGATAAGCAGGGCGGCCCGGTGGCTGGCCGGCTCGTGCCGGCGTGGCAGGGCGACGAGGGAGGGGCGGGGCCCACCCAGGCTTCTGGGCGGCTCCTGTGGGGCCACACAAGCCTCGGAAGAAAGTAGCGAACATTCATGCCACATTCAGGCGGCATACCCACAGGCCTCGGGGACAAGATAGCGAGCAGGCATGCCCCAGTCATGGGTCAACGCCTCCCCCTCCCCCCAGTGTTCAAAGGTGGCGGTTGGTCTGACGAGTTGCACTTTGACCGCAGTCTCCCCCGCGCGTGCCAACTTTGAGTTTTGGAGGGCGGGGGAGTGTCCACCAATTGCTTCCCTCTACCGTAGCATGCACAGATGGGTAGTACGCAGCAGGAGGAGCTCATCGGCAACAAAATAGACTCCTACCCTGATAACACGATGAAGACGTGGCCTCACTTAGTTCCCCGTCTCCGTAGTAGGGATAAGAGATCTGGGTGGTTTGGCCTGATACATCTGCAGAAAAGACCCCTTATCCTTAATGTGTTCGGCCCTCCTAATTTGGATACCTTACGCTTATCAAGAAGGAGGGGGAGAATGAGGAGGAGGACGAGGAGGAAGCGGAGGCTGCAGAAGGCATACAACCACGCCGAAGCGCAAATCAGCGAGGTCAGCCCGTTCCTCGGCCACAGGATGAGAATCGCAAAGCTGGAGCAAGTTTGTCGTCACGAGCGCACCATGTCGGAGTGGCTTGGCAGTCCAGCGGCGTCCTTGTTGAATCTTGGGTCCCCGTTGCGGCCAAGAGGCTGAGCCATGCCCTCATTCTCCCCGCTTGTTCTTTTCTGCTTGACGCGGGACACCCCCTCAGCAGACCGCAGGGAGGACGCAGGACAGGAAGGGCATCGCAGGGAAGAGGAACCAGGACGAGGGCCAGACGACGAGAACCACCAGGAAGATGGCAGTCGAGCGGGGGTCGAGCGGGGGACTTCACAGCTTGGCTCCGTCCGCAGCGGCTGACGGACACACGCTCATGCTGTCGGCTTTTCGGCAGGTGGCACCACAGTCAGCCGATCGTGCCCAGACAGCTTCGGGTAGCCCAGAGGCGGCTCGCTATGGCAGTTGCAGCACAAGCCATGTAGATCCAAGCATGTGCAAGTGATCCAAGATTTGTTGCAGCCTCCACAGTGCGACAATGGCCAGCCTTCTCCTGGGTCTTCTCGACCCGGGATATTACGCATTGCGCAACACCTTCAGTCGAGAACACAAGAAATTCTTCAAGAACGGATACGGTGATCTGGCACGCGCAGAGGAGCATATGCGCACTTGTATGGGTTTGTTGAGAGACTTGGGAGTCGAGGAACGGGTGGTGATCCAGGGTCCCGTCAATGCGAGCGATGCTACCGGAAACAGCTGGTACAACAATGAGTCCAGCAATGACGGTGCAGCCAGCAACATATCTGCTGTGTCTACGCAGACTCTCCGGTTTCGCAGTCCGTTCCGGACGGTCTGCGGTGACGGTGCGTTGCCCCGCGAGGCTTGGGACGCTGAAGTCATGTTGGTCGAGCCGAGACGCGCAGATGCGGATTCGAAGCAGACGCGCGAATGCAGTTGCGTGTTCAACCAGCTGTGGGAACAGAATAACAGCAGCAACGCGAATGACTCGACAGCGAAGACGCCTTCCAGTTCGATGCCCCCGACCTGTCCAGGAAGCGTCGGGACGCCTCGTGTCTTCGTGGTGCTTTTCCCCGCAACTGGCGAGGAGACCACGGATGATCGCAGAGCGCTTGCCGACCTGCTCGCCACAGAGCGAGGCTTCTCGAGTCTGATCATCACCGCGCCGCTGTACGGCCGCAGGAGGGCGCAGTCCCAGGGCGACACCTACCACGCCGACAACCTCGCCGACTTCCTGTCCCAGAGCACGGCCATAATCATGGAGGGGGTCGCCATCGCTCGCCACATGGTGGTGGGCCGCCAGGCGGCCACAGCCAACGCCGGGCATGAGAGCGAGAGGGCCATCGTGTGCTACTCTGGCTTCTCCTGGGGGGCTGCGATGGCTTCGGCGGCGGCTGTCGCGAGCCTGGCGTGGATGCAAGACGTGTCATGTCCTGCGGTAGAGATTTGCGCGGCTCCTTACGCTGGCAGTGCGACGCCCGCCGTTGTTGCGGACGGCTTGCTCGCTGGGGACATCGAGTGGAAGGCCTTGGTGAAGCAGGATGATCAAGAGATGTCCACAACAAGTGAGGATGACTGCTCCACAGAGCAGGAGAAGGTAGACCGCGCGAGACGGAAAGTCCGCAACACCTTGTTGTCGGCGCACTTGAGCAGGTTCTCGGGAGCGTTGGGTGTGGAATGTCTGAGCCGGCTTCGTGCCGTGGAGTGTGTGAGCTTCGCGGACGATCATTTCGTCAAGCAGGAATATTGTCAGGAGTTATTCGAGATATCTTGGCGGCGCTCACAGGGGGGGAGGGGAGAAGGCGTCTCAGAATGAGGCTGCTTCTTCGAAGTCGCGGGCCTCGTCCACAGGTGTAGGGCCAGCGCCTTCGAAGAAGCAGCCTTCTATTAAGAAGCGTTCCCCCTCACCCTACCCCCCAATGCGCGCCGCCAAATATTGAGGAGTTGGGCCAGTGACCCTAACGCAGCGCACATCACGTGGATGAGCGGAGGCCACGTCCGGGCTGCGCTCTCGAGGCTGTCTGAGCAGCGGGGTGCCATCGAGAGAGCGGTAGCCCGGACGGTGGAGAGCGCTGGCCGAGATCGGAGAAGCACGGCTGCAGGGTCCGAGAAGGACAGGGGCGCTTCTTAGAATCGACTGCACGTAAGTAAGAGTGGCCCTGCGCCGCAGTTACCTTCCCAGAGAGCCGATGTCGTGATTGTTGTTTGATGCGGGGTCCCCGGAAGTCTCGACCTATTCCCTGGGATCGGCTTTTCATCCTGAGTCGTTGTTTGAGGGCCTTGGGGCCCGGCGAGGGCCCTAAAGTGGCCAAAAATTGCAAAAAATACCCGTTGTGATGTTTTCAATACGTTGGATCTCTGGGAGACTGACCCTTCGCCGCAGTGACCTTTGGTGCTGGCCCACCGGGCAGGGCCGTGAGCCGTCGCCAGTGTGACCCTTCGCCGCAGTGGCCCCTCGCCGGAGTGACCTTTTCCGCTGCTGCCGCCTCTCTCTCCTCTTCCTCCTCTGTGTGCGGGCACTCCCTGACCCGTCTGACTAAGGACTAACAACAAGCAAACCCTTCGAAAACAAGCAACTTATAATTTAGACTCGCAAGTGGTTGTGAAAAACGAAATCACTCTGGTTTGTTTGAAGTTATTTGGAGAAGTAAAGACACGACATCTCCAAGACGGCCCAGCTGGACACCCGAAGGGCCCTTCCAGCGCCTCCACGCGACCCGCGATGGTCTTGGCACGTGACTTCCGCAGCTCCTACGCCTCAAAAAGGTTTCCAAGGGACATCGGGCCTACCCGACATTCCCCGTATCAGCAAGGTCCTCTGCGCCAAGCACCCCCCGACATGTTGCTCCATACAGTGGAGGCACGCACCGGGATGTTGACTGCCCTTTGGCAAGGTACCTGAGGTTTCTTGGTTTCAAAGAGGCGTGCAATGGGATCCTTGAGACCATAGAACCTCCCTGTTTCAGGGTACACGCTTCTTGTGGATATCACAGCGATATACTTGGCGTGGCACATTGGCCTCCGAAGGGGGATGCGCCAGGGGGTATGGTACGGGCCCCTTTGCTCCCAGAGTGTGGAACCCCTCTGGCGAAACGCCGTTTGGGGAAGTACGCGGACATCTTCTCACAGCCACATGATCACCACGATGTAGCAGGCGTGGCGTTATAGCCTCCCCACGAGGCCGCCAGGGGGTATGACATGAGCCTGTTCTCGCTAAGGCTGCGGGACCGCTTAGGCGAAACGCCCAGCTTTGAACTAGACGTGTCCTTTCCGTGGAGTCACATGATACAGCGTCGCATCGAGCGCAGCACTTGGGCTTCGCAAGGGTAGCCGCGTGGGCCGCCCAGACTGCGGGGACCACTTAGGCTCAACGCGCGGTTTGGGGTAGCAGGCGCGTCTCCTCTCAGAACCCCATGATGGCCGCGATGTGGCAAGCGTGGCGCTTTGGTGTGCCAAGGGGAGACCGCCAGGGGGTACGAAAGCGCCCGTGAGCGCCCAGACCCACCCGCGACCCACCCCTCGCCCGCCCCCTAACTCTTATCCGCAATTGCCGGGTGCTACGAACTCAGAGGCTCACATAGGAATGCGCTACATTGAACATGTGTATACACATGTGGATGCCCGCGTC
Organism: Prorocentrum cordatum; assembly: GCA_963575745.1. Lineage (NCBI taxonomy): Eukaryota > Dinophyceae > Prorocentrales > Prorocentraceae > Prorocentrum > Prorocentrum cordatum. The sequence continues at coordinate 130,761 of CAUYUJ010015018.1, forward strand.
CAGCACGTTTTCATTGTGAAGGCCTTACGGCTGGTGCCGCCGACCTTGAAGACGGCGACGACGAGGAGGACGAAGATGAGGAGAAGTTGGAGGAGGAGGAGAATGCGGAGCAGGAGGAGCACAAGGAGGAAGAGGAAGCGGAGGTCGCTGTGGAGCAGCAGGGGGAGGAGGAGGATGAGGAGGAGGATAAGACGTGGTAGCAGGGGGCAGGGGGGAGAACGGGCTGTGGAATGGCCAGCAGCAGGACGAGGGGAAAGGGAGCTGGAGCAGGAGAAGGAAGAGGACACGGAGGAGGGGCAGGAGGATGAGGATGATGAGGAGAGAATGCAAAGGCGGTGGATGTGGGGGAGGGGAAGAGGGTGATGGGGGGGCGGAGGCTCCAAGGGGGGAGAGGAGGCGGAGGAGGAGGATGAGGAAGACGAGGACGAAGGCGATGATGACATGGCTGCTGCTGCTGCTGACGACGACGACGACGATGACGATGATGATGATGATGATGATGATGATGATGATGACGATTATGATGATGATGATGATGATGATGATGATGATGATGATGATGATGATGATGATGATGATGATGATGGTGAGTACGACGATTGCGACGAGAACGATGATGATGGTGATGATGATGATGCTCATGTTTGATATGATGGTGATGATGATGATGCTGATGATGATGATGGTGATGGTGATGGTGATGGTGATGGTGATGGTGATGGTGGTGATGATGATGATGATGATGATGATGATGATGATGTGATGTCGCTTGGGGAGACAAGGCTGTCTTGGGAAGGCTGCCTGGGGCCTCTGGGGAGGAATTTTGGCGTCTCTGTGACAGTCTTGAGGGGCTCTTGGGAGCCTCTTGGGGGCCTCCTCGGGTTTCCTGAAGGATTTTTGGGGGCCTCTTGGGAAGCTCTTGAGGCGGGAGCTTCTCGGGGCAGAGGGCTCGAAATGTCCGTTCGGTTACCCCGTCTGCGCACGCTCTAAGCGCTGTCTTGGCGGCCTCTCGGGCCGTCTAGGAGGCGTTTTGGGCTGTCTTGGGGCTCTCTTGGGATATTTTGGAACGCTCTTGGAAGCCTCGTGGGGCAGTCTTGGAGCGATATTGACAGAATGCGGGATGCGGAAAAGGCGAGACAGTCGAAATCTGTAAAAACTAAGGGAAATCAATGAATCTTCTCTCTTGGGGCCCTCTCGGGAGGCTCTTGGAGGCTTCTTGGGGCGTATTGGAGGTTGCCTGGGCAGTCTGGAGAGCGTGAAGCCGTTTTGAACCGATCTTCTTGCGATTCGGGACTCTCTTGGACCGTATCGGGGGCATCTTGGGGCACTCTTGGCTTGTCTTGGTATTTTCCCGGCCCCGGGAACCACAGGGGACCCGCGGAATACGCAGAAACGGATGCGTATCTGACCCGGGACCCCCCCTTGGGATCCCCCCCACACACCTCCCAACCTTCCCGACGGGGGAGGGATCAAAGGGAAGGGGCTCCCCTTCGATTCGGCCACGACAGTGTAATTTTCATTGTATAAGAAGTAGTACATAATTCGTGGGGGGAGCTGGCTGGCGTGAAAAGGCAGGATGCAAAGAAAATGCAAGAGAGCCCTCGCACACGCCGACAGGTCGGCGGATTTTCTCGAACGCCAGACCCAACGATTCCTGCTCCAGTGCCGCCACCGCTCTGCAGCCATGTTGGCTCAAGGGCGATTTGCGCCCCACCCGGCCAGCGGCCATGAACTTCGTCAAGTTCATGACGGATGCAGCGGCGAGACATTTGCACCAACCGTTGCCTGCCGAACCGAGGGCACTGGCCGATTCGGCGGACGCTGTGGAGGCGAGCTTGCCCGAGGCACTCGCAATAGGCGTGCTGGGAGCGTGCTCAATGCAGGAGGCACTGCTCCGGCTACGCCTCGAGCTACGTGCCGCGGCGGCCTTCGACCTTCTGCTGTCTGAGCCTTTTGCGCATTGGCGACGGCTCGCTGCAGAACGCAGAGCTGCCGCTGACTCGCTGCTCGCAGCGGAGCTACAGGCCGCAGCCGCGTCACTGGGCTGCGCTAGCCCTCCCACCGCGCCAGCCCCGACACCAGGAACCCCGCGCAGTGCATCTGAGAGCACGAACGCGTTGACGCAGGCCCCCGCCGTGCAGAGCCCGGCCGGCCGATCGTCCCCCTCTGGCGGATGCTCGGAGGAGGATGTGTGCAGCACGGCCAGGGAAGGCGGTCTGGCGGGCGCCCCAGTGAGCGCAGCCTTTCGCCCAAGAGTGGCGGTCGCCGCTTCCACGCTGGCGGCCCTCATGGCGGCGCTGCAGACGCAACAGCATCCAGGTCTGGGTCTCACACTGGCTGACGTTGGCATTGCAGAGGCGTGGTGGCTCCAGGACCTTGGTCTGCCCCACGCAGAGGCCAGCGGGGCCTCTCTGCGGTTGGCCGCGGACGCCTTTCTGCGGGAGCCGTGCGTCCTGGCAGAAAGCGTTGCTTCTGTTGATACGGCATGGCACGAGCACAGCAAGCAGGAGCGCGATGTTGCTTCGACGGTCCTCAGCAGCAGCAGCGACGCGGCCCAGGTGCTAGCATGTCTAGGGAGGCTCCGCGCGACAGCGAGGGTGCCCCCGAGCTGCGGCGAAACCAGACGGGACAGCGCGGGCGGCACCTGCAGGGCCAGCAGCCCAGGATCATCGCAGGCCTGCGCTGGAGACAGGAGCTCAGAACTGACGGCGCCCGCTGGCCCCGCAGTGAGCTCGGAGGAGGTTATCGCCACCCCGCGGGGGCCAAGCGGCAGCAGCAGCCCGCGCGAGCGGCGAGACCAGGCAACCAGCGGCGCCAGCTTTGCTGGCCTAAGCCCCAGCCTCCCGCCCGGCGGCCTTTGCAGGGCCACCAGTGGCGCGGGTGACCTTGCTGCACCTCTGCGCCGGCCCTGCTCCCGCCGCAGCACGGCCCGTCGCCAGGGCTCCGCCGCCTGCGAGGGCGGCGCTGGCGCGGAGCTCGGCGGAGACCCCGCGAGTCCCATGGCAGGGCCGCGGTCGGGGGCGGTGCTTCCTCAGGCCGCCCTGGTCGCGCTGCTCGCTGCTGCAACCGCCCGCTGCTGTACGCAGGGTCAGCGATAGACCTCTCCCAGGACTCGCGGGCCTCTTCGCCCGCGGCCACCAGCCGCGCCTCGGAGTGGTCCAGCCCTTGGGCGCCCAGTGGCGGCAGCGACGAAGGCCTCCGGCCCGAGGCTGCCAGCGAGGCGCTCTTCGACGCCCGCGTCGGAGGAGGGGCTGCCGAGCCGCGGGCGGGGGCCACGGCACCACCCGCGGGCACCAGCCCCCCGCGGCGCTCCACGGGGGGCCCCGCGGGCCTCCTTCCTGCAGGCAGTGGCCCCACCGAGGCGCGCCGAGGGCCCCCCCCGAGAGGAGCGGCCGCAACGCCCGCGGGAGCCGCCGCAGCGGCGGGCCCCGGGCCCTGGCGGCGCTCCGCGGAGGCCCCCGCGGGCCTGGCAGGAAGTCCCGGCCCCGTGGAAGCACGCCGCGGGCCCGCCCTGGGGCGCTCCAGAGGAGGAAAAAAGATACCCATACCTCTGGCCTCCCCCTGTCTTCCCCTGTGCGGGGCCTCCTCGGCGGCCCTCGTCGCCACCGCCGGATTCGCCCCGAAGTTCTGGTCCGAAAGCACCCCGGGAGAGGTCCCGGCAGTAGTGGTAGTGGTGCCTTTTCTGGTCTCCCCAGGTGCAGCCACGGGCCGCCGGCAGGCTTCGCCGGCAGCTCGGAGCAGCCCCCCTCCTCGGGAGCAGCGCTAGGGACGGACAGGCTCAGGGGGGGAGCACATCTGGTGTCATGATGTTCCAGCCTACTTTGGCCTTGACCGCCGGGAAGAATTTCGAGCGCCCCAAAAAAGAGCCGAAGCGCGAGGGTTTGGGAGACACTCGCCCGACACTGTTTCGACACTGGACATTTTTCCAGGTGCTCGAAATCATTTCTGGGATGTGGTCCTTAAGTAGGATGGGGACAACATAAATCTGGCGGCCGATTGGGTGCCTGCTGGCCCATGCGGCCCAGGGACGTGCGGTGCCGCCGTCGGGGGGCTACCGCCAATCTGCCGGCGACGTGTCGCCGGTTCCAGGTCGATGTTTCCGCCCTTGAGCCAGCCCCCCCTATCACTCTCCCTCAACATCCCCGCCGTGCTGCAGGTGCTGGCCGGCGAGAAGAATGAGACTGGCCTCCGTTGATGCGGGCCTTCGTTGAACAGCTCAGCGTGGCAGAAGCGAACATCCGCCGCCTCGTCCTCCTCTGCGCCACCAGAATCTGGGCGCGCTCAAGTCAAAAGTGTGGTCCTGGCATGCGCTTTGGCATGAACCAAGTGCTACCCCAGTTCTGATTTCGCGCTACGGTCAGGACATTCACGACAAACCATGTGTTGATTGGCTATGTTATGCGACGCGACGTTTTCGGTATGTAGTGGTCTGTTCTGATATTTTGTTACGTACGAGGACGGTAGAGAAAGGAGAGAGCTCAAAGCCAGATTGGAGAAGAGTGGAAGAAGGACGGAGCGAGGGGGGCGGGGCGAAGCCATTCCTGATTATGTTGTGCCACACGCTGCTACGCCAAGCTACGCCGTACAGTTGTGTACTACGCCTCGATGTGCAGTGCACTGCTCTTATGCTGCATTATGGTGCGCGACGGTCCGATATGACATGATGCACCATGCCACGTCATGCCGTGCTACGCTATACTATGCCGCGAAGCACGATGCTACGTAATAGTATACTGAGTTACCCCACGCTGAGCTGTGACACGCCATGGCAGCTTACTCAACGTTATGTTACGCAAGTATCGTCCATGTTACGATCGGATTGACCCATGCAATGACATGATAGTGTATGCTATGATATACCATGGTTAGCACACGTATGCGGTGCTATGATAAGATACACGATGCAATCATATGCCACGTGCTGTTCAGGCAGACAATGGAGGCGAGACATGCGTTGCAACGCGATGCGATGCCAAAAGGTAGGATGCGTCGACCCTGCTACTGCCCAGCGCAACGCAATGCAGAGCATCGCTCTACGTCGGGTGGGCATGGCAAAGGCAAGGGGACGACTCTCGAGCAATCCCCAGGCAATCTGCGGCTCGAGAGGGGGGGGGGGGGCACCATCGCCACGGTAACAGCAAGGGAAGCCAGACTCACCCCGGCGAATACCCGGCGGGGAGGCGGGCCATCGCCACCATCCGCCTTTCGCGGAGGGAGTAGGAGTCTTCGGGCAAAGCCTACATGGGGGGATCAGATTGAGGGAAAGTCGTGTAGTATTAGAGGCAGCGGAAGGCACAGCTAAGGTGCGGTGCACTGGAAAGCACCGCAACGGAAAGGCAACAGAAGTCAGCGCAGCGCAGCGCATTGCAATGCAGCCCCCTGGGAAGCAACGCAAACAACATGCAATGAGCTCGAAAGTGAAGCAAAAGCAATGCCATCGATTGCAAAGCGAAGCAACGCAATTTAGCCCACTAAAATAAAACAGGAAACAGTGCATATGCAATACAATGTAGAAGCAATGCAACGCACACGGCATGCAAAAGCAACACATTGCAGTGCAAATGAATACATGTCAGCCAGTGTGCACCTTGTTGCAAAATGTGCGGTGCTGTCTGGGTGGTGCAGTCAATGTGGCGCAACCAATGTGACGCAAAGCAATACCATGCAATGCAAAGCCATGCACTGCACCACGAAGCAATGCGAAGCAAGGCAAAGTAATGCAAAGCAAGACGAAGCAATTCAAAATTGAGGCAAAGCAATGCAGAGCAATGCACAGACATGCAAGCAATGCACAGCAATGCAAAATAATGCGAGGCAATGCGAAGCGATGAAAATTAACTAACGCGACGCGACGCAGCGCAATGCCAAGAAATGCAAAGCAATGCAAGACAGGGCAAAGCAATGCAAAGCAATGTGAAGCGCTGCAACGTTGAGCAGCGGCAACGCAATGCGAAGCCATGCAACGCAATGCCCAGCAGCGCAGAGAAGTGCAGCTCCAAACAGCGCGATGCACAGAAGTGCGGAGCGATGCAACGCAGTGCAAATCAGCGCAAAGCAAAGCAGTGCGCGACCTCGGCGGCGGCGACGGGCGGCCGCATGCCGCCTGGACCGCCAAGGAAGCTCCGCTGCCGGCGACGTCCACGGGCGGCGACGGGCGGCGACGGGCCGGCCGGCGTGGCGCTCGGGCTCGGTTGCCGGCGGCGACAGCGGCGGCGACGGGTGGCCGGTCTAAAACGACGCGAAGATCGCGACAAAATCGGATCGGGATAATTCGAAATCTCTGAGAATCGGCGGGTTTGGAGGATGTATTGGGCGCCGCGGCCGCTCCAGAGCGTTCCGGAACGCTCTGAGAGCGCTCCGGAACGCTTTGGAGCGATTTATCCCGATCCTAGCCCTGTTTTACAGTCGGCCAGGCAGGGCGGCATTCAGGCTCAGTTACCCTAGAAGGGAGGCAAGAGCCCCTAGGTGCAAGCAGGTGTTTGGGACAAGTGAGCGCAAGTCAGCGCAGTGCCGTTGGAAGAGCAAAGCAACAAATACGTGGCGCATTGCGTTCAAGCAGTGGCGAGGCGTCCTGGGTTGCCTGCCTACAGGCCAAACAAACGATGGTCTAAGAACCTTTCTGTGGCCTGCACGAAATGTTTTTGGAACATTCTGGCTGAGACTGGTCTAAGGACATTGTCTTTGCCATCAAACATTCTCTGTTCTGGGAACATGTCGTGGTAGGCCGATAAAAACGCAGGGACAGTCGGCCCCTGCGCAGTGCATAAGCAAGTCAAACGCACTCGGGGTGATCGCAATACAACGCAACGCAATCAAGGGCAACGCAATTCAAGGGACAAATATGTTGGCACGCATGCAACCTTACGCTACACATGGCACGGCACATACAACGGATGCAACAGACACGTCAAAGACAACACATACAACAGAGACAACCTATACAACATACACAGGCAACATAACAGATACAGCATACACAACACCTACAATATCCGCAGCAGACACAGCAGGCACAACCGATAGGACGGAGACAACCCATACAGAAGGCACAGCAAATACAACCTGTAAGACATACACAGCAGATGCAACCCATACATCATAGATTGTATAAACAATATACATATCGTAAACAATTGATACACCCGATGTCTCAAGTTCAACAAATAGTACACATGTAGCTTATACAACGTGCACAGCACATACAATATGAACAACATACACAACATACCCAACATACACAATCAATATATCAGATGCAGTAGATGATACATTTGCAAAACCTGCAACACTGAAAACATGTACCTTGTACACAAAATGCAAAACAAACACAACACCGATAACAGCCTTACAATAGTGCACAGGTACCTAAAGTACTGTGGATATACATCGGCTATATATACAGTCACCAAAAATACACGCGCGCACAAGCCAGGCAATGCAAAGTACAAATGCAACATAAACAAACACGCACACCACATACACCATGTGCACAGAATGCCACACACCTATCATAGACATCACTTACAGCAGGTGCAACAGATATGGCAGATACAACATGCACAACCTATATAGCAGACAACACATACTCCTCGCTCATCACAGAGACAAGAAACACATTGCCCACAACAGATGGTACACATGAAACATGTATAACAGATGCATCAAACTGGAAATGTACAACATACACACCATACACAGCCGATACAACAGATCAAACACATCACATATACGCATCGAATACACAACATTCAACCTACAGAGCCAACATAACGCATACATCACAGTCAACACACCCAACTGATACAACGGACACACCAGATACAGTAGAGCCACATACACTATCGGCAACAAAGACAACAGATGCACTTGGGACCACATGAACAGCACGTACAATACATACAACTCTTACAAGAATTACAGCACAAGCATCATATACTGCAGGTAGAACACATGCACCAGATACACTTAGACACAACCGTTACACACAATGTACAAATATAGAGCTCATTTGCAACAGAGCCAGTTGATATAGCAGACACAACAGCGACAACCTTTACGACATATACATCACCCACAGCAGATACAACAAGCACAACATATACAACATACACAGTAGGGACAACATATGTATTGTATGATTGTTTTGGGTGTCCGATGGTTTCCTTTGTATCGTATGTTTTCCTCTGGTGCCAGATGGCTTCCCTTCGGTATCCGATGATTGGTCGAGTGGTTCTGCCGTCTCCCCCGTTCCAGCGGCGTCGCCTCGAAGCGGCCCAAAGTCAACACGGTCATTCAAGGCTAGCACGCGATCATCCTTAGTTTTCCAATGGTTTTTGTCAAATTCCTTTAGGTTCCGTAAGCTTCCTATGGTGTTCCTCCGATTGCCTATGGTATTCTTGGCGCTTCCTAAGGTTTACCGACGTATCCTATGGCTTCCATCGTTTCGGTTTCCTCTGGTGTTCCTTCGGCTCCCGATGACATTGCTTAGGTTTGTCCTATGGCTGTTATTTGTGTTTACGGTTTCCCGTGATCGGTTTCTTCCGGATTCTCATGGTTTTCTTGAAGTGTGTTTTGATTTTCCATGGTCTTCTTTGAATTTCCTATGTTTTTCAGTGTGTTGCTTGCCGGGTCCCTTGGGTTTTCTATGGTTTTTTTCTAGTCGCGTGTGTTGTTTGTCAAGTGTTTTGTGGCTGTCTGCGATTCACCGGGCGCCAGACCAATGGAAGTTACGGGCCGAATAGAGGCGTCACAAGCTTCACCGAGCGCCAGACCAATACAGGTTTCAGGCCGAATAGAGGTGTCACGAGCTTCACAAGACTGCAGGGCAAAGGAGGCGCCAGGCCGAGTAGAGGCGTCACGAGCTTCGCCAGGCGTCAGGGCAATAGCGGCTTCAGGCCGAATAGAGGCGTTCCGAGCGTCACCAGGCGTCAAGGCAACAGAGGATCAGGCCGAACAGAGAGCGTCAGGAGCTTCACCAGGCGCCGGGATAATAGAGGCTCCAGGCCAAATGGAGGCTCCAGGCCACGAGCGATTTCAGGCAGTGCAGTGGCGTCAGGAGCGCCACCGGGCGTCGGGCCAATTGAGGCGTCGCCGCAGATTGTTCGACAGATGGAGCCTCGCAGTATCGTGCTCGTCCTCAGGAATTCCAGGGACCCGCCATGCCACTCCCGTGTGTATTTATATATATATATATATATATATATGTATATACGCACGATGCATCCCGCAGTTGTGGATAAGAGTGATATGGTGGCGGGGTCGTCTGCAGTTTGCGAGCCTCGAAAGAAGCCCGCCGCAGGTGACGAATTTCGTCAAAGCAATGTGGTTGGGTCGCGGGTGGGTCGCGGGCGGGTCGGGTGGCGGGCGAGGACGACAACAACAACACCAGTAATTTGAAGTTTGGTCGTTCCTATCTGCTCGCGTGCCATTCAACATGTATGTGGAGCCGCGAGGTCTCGCGTGCCTGCCACCTTCGTTGCACCTCCCAGGGAGCCGCGAGGTCTCGCATGACTACCGCCTCCGCCGTGCCTCCCAGGAGCCCACAAATGTGGCGACAGATGCGCAGTTTTCTGCCCCCGAAAGAGCTCACAGGATTCAGGAGGAGGAGGCGGAGGAGGAGCAGGAGGAGGAGGAGGGGGAAGTAGATGGTTGGAGACCACGTGCTCTATCCATGTCCCAACACAGGAGGGGTGGGAGAAAAAGCAGGATGCAGGAGGTAGGAGGCGAGGAGGAGGAGGAGGAGGAGGAGCAGGAGGAAGAGGAAGAGGATGAGGACAGTTGCGCAGTTGGCAGCCCCCCAGGGAGCCGCGAGGTCTCGCGTGCCTACCGCCTCCGCTACTCCTCCCTGGAGCCCACGAAAGTGGCAACATGTGCGCAGCTGGCAGCCTCCCAGGGAGCCGCGACGTTTCGCGTGACTACCGCCTCCGCTGGACCTCCCAGAAGCCAATGAAAGTGGCGATCATGGCGCAGGTCGCAAGACCCCGATAGGAAGGGTACGAGGAAGGGAGGCAAGAAAGCAGGAGGCAGGAGGAGGAGGAGGATGCAGACCTCACTGCTGCATTCAAAACGAGAACTCGTCACACGGGAGGGTTGGGAATAAAAGCAGCAAAATGCCCATCGACTTCTGGAGAGGGCCCCAGCCATTGTGTCTAGGCCCACGGTAGACTGAGCTCCAGTCGCCGCCGTAGCATCCTGGCCAGAAAGTCTTTTGGCCAGTGTGTCGGCCGAGGGCCCAGGGTCCCAGTGTCATTGCACGCGTGCCGAGAGCGCTGGCCTGACTGTGTTATCCCGGCCGTCGGTCGGGGCTCGCGCGGCAGTATCCATGAGTGATTGAATTACAGTTAAGTCGGGCGTGTCCCCCTACAGGAGGAATATTCAAAAATAGTCGAAGCATAGTCTGGAGACGATCTCTGATTATTGTTGACAATGTTTGAGTATTGCTTGACTGTTTTTATTTATCTTCCAAAATCCGCCTGTAGGAGGACATGCCCGACCTAAGATTCCATGTGCGACACGTGCGCTAAGATCGTCGAGCGACCCGAAGGCAACGCCGCTGTCAACGTGGTTCCTCGGCCCAAGATATTGTACTCCATGGATGTTGCTCTACATAACTCCGCAAGGTGTCAGGGCACGGAACTATGACCGCGCGCTACATCGGCAACGAGTTCCCCCGCGGTTGGATAATTGTGTTGATCATGAGTGCTACGTTGCTTTGGTTTGCTAGTGGTTTCTATGAACACCTCTGGGGGTTCGAAGTGCGGCGCCCTCACCTTGCCGGACACGGCCACTTGAAGGTCTAGTCTGAGTGCGAGTAACGTTTCTGCAGGATCGTATCAGGAAGGGGGTGACATTTCGCGGTCTTCTCTACTTGCAGGTCGAATTCGTGCTTCAGAACCGTCCACACTTGCTGGTTCAACTATTAGCGGCTTCACTTCCAGCGAAACGACAATTTTCTCTTTTCGGGGGCAGTGTTGGTTGCCAGGAAGTGGCGGCACCGAAGAGTTTCCGAATCCAAGACGCTTCTCGTCCACCGCCCGCAACTTCCTTTGTAGTTTGAGAGGGAGCCGAAGGCAGCCCAGTAATGCTCGAAGAACGGAGCATAAAGAGAGTGAGATTGCGATTGCCCCGCGGAAGGCTGGAAGCTGTCGTCAGGGAACGGCCCCAAACAGCACCAGGACAGCCCTGAGACAGGCCAGAACAAACCAAGAGCATCAGGAGGCCAACAGCGGACCACGCACCACGAACATGTTCCAGTTCAAAACCATACCAGAATCCTCATGCGCACCTCCTAGGACCATCTTGGGACTATACGGAAGGCCTTTCGGGTTGTCTGTGTGGTTCCAGGAGCAGCTTGAACCACATCGGAGTCCCCTGGGAACAAAATTGCATCCAGGGACGCACAGTCACACCCTTAGTGGGCCCCAGAAACAGCAGGGCTGTTTTCACCGTTTTCGAATAAGTGTGTTTGAAAATGGAAACGGGAAAAACACGGCGACCAGAATCGGCAACAAAAACGGCTCCAGGATCGGAACCGGAACTTGAACCAAGAAAAAACGGCGACAGAACCAGCAAAGAAACGTCGACGGGACTCAAAAAAACGGCAAAACGGAACCGGTAAAAAAATACGGCCTTGTTGTTTCCAGGGCCCACGCAAGGTCACACCCATGGACTTGGCGAAGAGCAGTGAACAGCATCAGGTGTTCCAGGGCGTCGGCCTCGGGGGTCCCCCGCGGGACAATCCTGACGTCTCTGAAGGCTGTCGGGGACTCACACGTCTGTGGCCCGTTGGACCGGCGAGTTTCTTTCTAGGTATCGGCCCTGGGAGATCTGGGAGTACCAAAGCGATTGCTGAACTCAAAGAACATCCACATGTAGTTGTTGGCGATGCTCAGCTCGGCCATCAGAAATGCTGTTACAATGAGATCTATGTGTTGACCGAGCACGACAGGTTTCTACAGGGACAAAGCGCATACGTACAATTTTTCCCCCCGGGAACGAGGGGAACCGCAATCAGAAGGACGCATTGGTTCGGAGAGAAAACTCCGCGCTATTCGACGCATCGTTTGGTACCCTTTCGAGCGTTGGCCATATTCGGGCCTAGGCTCAACTTGTTGCTCACGTGGCGCGAACCTGCCGACATGGTAATTTCGAGATATCTCCAACTAGCCAGGATAAATGAAGTATCTCAGGACGAAACTTTTGCACTGTGGGCGCCAGCCCCAGGACCCCTCACACCTTGTTCTGGGATCGAGCCCCTGACGAGAAACAGGGCCACGCGTTTCGCCACTCAGGGGGGCTGTTGGGCCACAGTGCGACATCAAACGAGCATCGTCGACGACGGGAACGCAGGTGCACAGCGGAGGGTTCAAAAAAACAGCCATTCGACCTGCGCCCGCCCCTGGCCAAAGGGGCCCCCAGCGAGTCCCAGCAAGACAAGAGCGCCAAAGAATCCCCTCCTCCTCCTTTCCCCGGCGCTGGCGCGGACGACCCCGCCGAAGCCGCCGGGCGCGGCTGCTGAGGCCGTTGCCGCTTCAGCTCGCGCCTTTATGCACGTTGGCGGGTCTTCGCGGTAGCCAGAGGTGATGTTGCCTCGAGCTCACGCGCCCAGCCCCGCGCGCCGCGCGCAGCGGCGTCCACGGCTGGCCCAGGCGTGGGAGGGCCAAGCGCGGCAGTGCCATGGTAGCGCGGGCAAGCCACGCGAGGAGCCAACGTTCGCGGCAGCCGTCGCGGCCCAGCGGCGGTTGGCAGGCGGAGGGCCAGGTGGCCAGCAGCGGTGTGTGCAGGGGCCGAGGACGTCAGCGCTCAGAGTGATGTCCTGGGCGGCGGTGGGCACTGCAGGAGATGAAGGGCCGCGGGCGCCACGCCTGCCCGCTGAGGAGCAATGGAAGAGCAGAGACTATTGTCGGTGCGCTCGACGATCAGGGCCTCAACGCTTCTTGCATGCCATGTGTTCGGCGGAGACGTCGGAGAACCCACCGAATCGTGAGATTCAAAACGTGGGCTTTGAAATGAATGACAGGGAGTCCTAGCAATGTGGATTTGATGTTGCGAGTACGCGACGACGACGTACCAATAATTGCACACCATCTTCGCAAACGATTCAGGTCGCCGGTTGGTCCAGAGGCAGGCGGATCAGCGCCACCTCATTTCGGAACAAGATTTGCTTGCGGTTCGGGGCTTGCTCGAAGGGTGTTTATATTATATGACGGTAGCCAGTGTAATATTCATCCAGAATTTCATTGACAAAGGTATTCGAACGGTGTGCGAATCCGTATTCGGAACAGTTTTTTGTTTCATATGGGGTTGTGCAGACGAATGATGTCAGGAATGTGTGTCGCCAGATGTGCGTAATGTTGTTTCCCCTTCCGCCGATCGGGCGAAACGGGCGGGGGGCATTTATCGTTGCATGTGATCCAATGTGTTTCTTCTTCGGCGTTCTGCTGGCGAATCCGTTTGAAGCCATACGTCTCCAATACCGTTGTTTTGCGAGCGAATCCGGCCAGGCAACTTGCAGCTGGACCCGGCCGAACCCGGCTGGGAATGTAAGAAGAGCAAGTTTAACCCGAATTTGCTTCCGCGCGGCATTTTATAGCAGGACCCAGCTGGGAGGACCTCAGGCACATGTTTTTCGAAATCGTTATTCGTCGAGGCATTTTGCGGAGGAATCGGGCAGTGGAATGAGAAATAAATTACGCATTCGAATTGCGGGCGAGTCAGGCCCGTAATGTTTGATCCAATAATGTATATTAATGCTTGGATTATGGTGGACGTGTCTTGTTTAATTGCACATGTTGGTAGCAAATGCTTCTTACATCGTTTGCACTGAGAGATTCTGAGTTGTGTTACCCTGCTCCTCTTCATCCTGCTCCATCGCCCGTATCGCCGTCGCCGCTCTTGTTGGCGCCCTTGTCATCGCCCCCACTGGCGTCGCCGCCGTTGGGTTCGTCGGCCGGCGGGCTAACAGCTGGCAGTCGAACGGGCTTCCCACACCAGACGTTTCGGAAAAAATTGCTCTCGAACGCCCCGGGGCCGTAACAACAAACATTTTAAAACAAAATCCGTTCCCAGGAGGACGGGTGGAACCATCCGCTAGAGTGAGCCATTGCGACGGAGGTCAGCGCGACGGGTGGATTTCATGGATGCACGGGGATGGGGGCTGGACGGGAAGGATTACAATGATAGGGGTTCACCATGACAGGGGGCTACACTGTCAGGGGGCCATCGCAATTGGAGAGGTCGCCGTGACGGAGGAGGGGTTCACCATGACAGAGAAAAGGGCTTCCGTGACGTTTGCGTCGATTTGGCTCCTCGTATGTCCAACTACACAGGGGCTAACTATTGCAAACGATCTGCTACAATGCGCTGTGCGACGACGGCTGGGTGTGGCATGTATGATCGATGGGCCAGATCCGCACGGGCATGATCGGCTGGCAATTGCGACGGAAGGACGCACATTTTCACGACATAACGAAATGATAGCGGCATGGCGGCAAATATTCCAGGAAGCGGGAGGGGAGCGTTCCAGATAGGAATGTCAATCTATCTGGTTGGTTCCCAATTTGGCATCTGAGCATACGCGGGGGCTGCACGCGCGCGTACGGAAAGGGGCTGCGTTAGGCTTAGTGCACAGGTGGTGGGGGCTCCTCGGCCTAGCCTTGCAATCCGCTGTGGCGCACGCGGTCTTACATGACCATGCCGACCTACACCAGGCACCGCTGGAGGCGGGGCCAGGTCTGGCCGACCTCGAGGTCGTGTAACCCTCCTCGCCCTCCTCCTCCTCCTCCTCCTCCTCCTCCTCCTCCTCCGCCTCCTCCTCCTCCTCCTCCTCCTCCTCCTCCTCCCCATCCTCCTCCTCCTCCTCCTCCCTCTCCTCCTCCTCTCCTCCTCCTCCTCCCTCCTCCTCCTCCTCCTCCTCCTCCTCCTCCTCCTCCTCCTCCTCCTCCTCCTCCTCCTCCTCCTCCTCCTCCTCCTCCTCCTCCTCCTCCTCCTCCTCCTCCTCCTCCTCCTCCTCCTCCTCCTCCTCTTTAGCTGCTTAGCCGCCGCGCTATCGCCGCGCTGCTGCCGCCCTTCGTCTTAGACGATTTTCGGGCGTCGCTGCTCTGTCTCACCCGCCGCCTTCGTCGTCACCTGTTGCTGCCTGGGATGGAAAAAAATCACGGAATGGGCAACCCAGATCTGAGACGAGCAATCGCGGGGGAGCATTACTAGAGCGAGCAGAGCGCAGAAACAATGAAGATTACCACGAAGTATGGGAAAGTGGATTGGGATCATTACTATGCTTGGGCTCGGAAGTCTTTGGCCGATGGGGGGCCCAAAGCATGCAGATTGTACCACAACTTGCTCGTGAGCGCTCCCGGGGCTTGCATAGGAGGGCCCGCCGGGGCACGACCTACAGTCTTTTACACCGTTGGTGCGGCCTTCTGGGGATCAGCCTGCAGTCGGCCGTAGCTCGGGCGGTTTTGCGGGACGTGGCGGACCTGCCAGAATTGCGGTTCGAGCCCGCATCACCACTGGCAGACCTAGAGGTCGTGTGAACCTCCTCCTCCTCCCCCTCCTCCTCCTCCTCCTCCTCCTCCTCCCCCTCCTCCTCCTCTTCCTCCTCCTCCTCCTCCTCCTCCTCTCCTCCTCCTCTCCTCCTCCTCCTCCTCCTCCTCCTCCTCCTCCTCCTCCTCCTTTTCCTCCTCCTCCTCCTTCTCCTCTCCTCCTCCTCCTGCTCCTCCTGCTCCTCGTGCTCCTCGTGCTCCTCGTCCTCGTCCTCCTCCTCCTCTCCTCCTCCTCCTCCTCCTCCTCCTCCTCCTCCTCCTCCTCCTCCTCCTCCTCCTCCTCCTCCTCCTCCTCCTCCTCCTCCTCCTCCTCCTCCTCCTCCTCCTCCTCCTCCTCCTCCTCCTCCTCCTCCTCCTCCTCCTCCTCCTCCTCCTCCTCCTCCTCCTCCTCCTCCTCCTCCTCCTCCTCCTCCTCCTCCTCCTTTAACGCTGCTCAGCCGGCGCGCCAGGCCAACGCTGAAAGCGATCGTGCCTTGTTTCACTCCCTTGCGCTGCGCTGCACTGGCGGACTAGCTCTGCGGAGGGGAGAAGAAAAAATGTAAATACACCCATCTCGCTTGCATGGCAATGTTTCTTAATGAGCACATCTTCGGCCCCTCCCGACAGCGCTTGACAATATTATATCTGAGACTGCTGCCGAATTGGATCCTGATCTATTTGGCACGGTACTGCGACAAACAAAATTGGGATTGAGTGGTGGATTGTGGGGTAGCCGGTATGAACACTACAAACTTTGCCTCAAGGGTGTGATCTCATTTGACGCATTGTACGCAATGGCGAACAGGGTGGCAAAGGCGGACATTCCATTGGTTATCCGAGATGAAATGTTCATGTCGTCACTTACGGCCGTTCTTAAACCCAAGTCTCGCATCCGAGTGATCTCCAGCGGTGACGCCTTCCGACGTTTGGTGGCCAAAATTATCGCCCGTCAACGATTTGGCCGAATAATTTTAGAATCCAGGACCGGTGTGGCACAGATGCCGCTTCAATATTATCTGACAACAACCCGGACAAGGTGATCTTTAGTATAGATGGGGTGGGGGCATTTGACCATATTTGCAGGGCTCGTACGTTTGAAGAAACACTGGGGATGTATCGTTGCAAGGTTTGGTCCCATTTATCAAACAGTAGTATGGCGTACGATCGTGATTCAAATGGAAAAATGACGCGGGACATACGCACGACATATTCCAAGCCGACGGCGGAAAACAGGGCGATGCCCTCATGCCGGCTTTATTTTGTCTCACGCTCAACCCCGTCCTACGACGTATTCGAGATAACCTGCCCCCAAGCGCAGAGGTCATAACCTACCTCGATGACATTTACATCATCAGCTACCCGCGTGACACTGCAGCAATTTATGAAAACGTGAAAGTAGTCTCACGGAAGTCTGTCATATAGACATCAACATCGGGAAGTTGGCAGCATTGAGTAAAAATGCAAATGCTCCTCCACCTGGCTTACGCGACAGAGCACCCACGGCATGGGTCCACAACAAACCAGACAACCAACGAGGCATCCGCATCTTGGGCGCACCATTTGGGACGGACGCGTACATCAGTGCATTTGGCAGCTCAGAGGCTGCAGAGAAGGCGAAGCTCCTGAACATCTTACCTCAGCTCCCATCTCTGCAGTCCGCGTGGCTCCTCCTGTACTTTTGCGGCGTCCCGAGATTGAACCATCTCCTGCGGACCGCAACGCCAGCCCAATCCGCGACTGTCGCAGTCGCACACGACACTCATGTCATCGATACTTTCCGACTTTGACGCATGGGTTGCACAGGCTAAGGTCCCAATACGTTTGGCGGGCATGGGGCTTCGGGGCTCTCAACGGCTTGCCCCGGCAGCATATTGGGCGAGCTGGGCGGACTCCCTCCACAGTCTTACCATTGGGTTCCCAACAATAGGACAAGACATCCTCCTCAACAATCTCCGCGCGCTTCGTGACGCACAGCCGCATGAATTCGCTGACTACCCTGCATGTGTGGCAGCAGCAGAAGCAGCCGGACGACAATGCGACAGGGCAGGGTGGGGAGCATTGCCCAATTGGGAAGAGCTGGCCGCTGGAAGCCGACCCCCAGAATTGCCTACTGAACCGACTGTGCTCGGGGAATGGAACCACGGGTAGCAATACCATGCATCTTACGATCTGGAACATGCTGCCTACCAGTCACTTATGGCTACTCTCGGAGGCGGGCCTGGGGCCCGACGTAACGCAGCTACGACTGGCAAAGCCTGGGTGGTCACGCATGGAGGTTTATTACGCGGGGTCATGGCTCACGGTGTGCCCCAGTACGGATCTACTTGTGCTACACAACATACACATGGCCTGCGCAGTGCGACGACGGTTGGGTATAGGCGTGTTTGATGACGGCGGGGATCCGCATGGATATGCAATGATGGTGAATAATGAGAATGCCAGGCTAAACTCACGCCACACATGAGCTGCAGGTTGTTGCCTAGCGTAGTGGGCAAGCAAGCGTTCCTTCCCCCTCCTCCTCCTCCTCCTCCTCCTCCTCCTCCTCCTCCTTTTCCTCCTTTTCCTCCTTCGCTCTGCTGAGCTGCAGCTCTCTGCTGCTTAGCCGCTATTTCACCCCAGACTGGTTTTCGGTTCGGGCTCTTGGCGATGTTGTGGGTGCGCTGCGGCGAGAAAAAAATCAGATTGGGTTTTATTATTTTTGGTGTAGTTTTATCATGGTGGCTCGGATGCTCCGAACCTGGGTCCTACGTCTCCTTTGGTTCAAGATGATTTGTCCCAAGATGCCTTCTTGTTCGTGCCGGAAAGATAAGATGCAGAAACATATACCGTTTGCGTCTATGCACGTCTTTGAGGAGCGCGGGATATGGAATGTGTAGATTGATGCGGGATTGGCATTGTGAAAATCGCTGGGATTAGTAGCGGGGAGCGGCCAAGTAGAGCGGAGGCGACTGCGGGTACAGGAGCGGGAGCGGGCGGAGTAAATGAAATAAGAGTACGACGGGTTTATTTTTTTTCGGATCTGTTGAACAGTTGGAAAGTGAAGGGGGAAACTAGCAAAAGGGAGATAGACGCGCAGGGATAGAGAGAAGAGACGTAGGTTGGAACGGACAAGAAAACCAATAATCACACCTGAAACAAAAACCACATAAAAAAAAAAAAAAAAAAAAAAAAAAAAAAAAAAAACATCGTATGTAGTGTTGGGAATTTCCGCTTGCCTACAGACGGATGAAGGGTCCATGGCCCCACCTTTGTGCGATTTCTGGATTTCTCCAAAAGATTCACATGACCATGACACATATATAGAGAGAAGAAAGAGAGAGAGAGAGAGAGAGAACGCAACGTGTTTTTTTTGTTTTTTTTTTTTTTTTTTTTTTTTTTTTTTTTTTTTTTTTCCCCCCCTGCATTGACATTCGCACAGGAGCGTGGATGTTGATGTATACCGAATGCATACTACGACCCCAATGCAATCACGACATATTGCAATAATCCACGATGCGAACATCATAGAATATGTTTGATATATTTACTTCTAGAGAATGGGATGTGGCCTTTCATGGTGTGCCGTACGACGCATGGGTGGCGCAAACGCAAATTCCTTTGGGATTACGCGGGCTTGGACTCCGAGACTCGCAACATTTGGTCCCGGCCGTTTATTGGACAAGCTAGACCGCTTCGCTGCACGGTTTTGTCACCGGATTTCCAGCCATAAAAAACCAAGATTTTGGAGCACCTCCGGGCCTTCAGCTCGGCAACATTTGGTGAGTCTCGAAATCGCGGCGCAAATTAGCTGGTTGCTGCCGCATAAGCTGGGCAACATTGCGATGGGATCATTCAAATTAGGATACTCGTGCTGCGGGGGATCGCCCACCAAACCCTCCTTCCTACGGTACCATGCGAATTTGGGTGGCAATTTGAAGCATCATTTGACCTTAATTGTCGCGCGCGCCGCTACTTAATACAAATTTTGAGAGACCCTACAGTTTGCCGAAATGCGGCCAGAACAAAAAAACAAGGTTACGATCGTGCATGGGTGCGTTTGCGTCGGCATGGTGAAATATATGTCCTCCTGCGGATCTGCTAGTAATGCAGAATTCCCATATATCCTTCGCTAGCAAAGGACGACTAAAGATCCGAATGTTACGTGACGGCGGAAACCCGCATGACCATTCAAAAAAAATAATGATAAAAACTCCCGTTTGAATACGCGCCATACGTGGATGGTATCGGCTTGGTGGCAGGTCTTCATGGAAGCTCAAGGTTCGATCCCAAATCGCAATGTCGAGAGGCAGGTGGCGCGCACACACATACCATTACCATCAGGAGACCAATGACGACTCGACCTCATTGTCTCCTGCCTCAATGTCGCTAGAGATTTACCTTTTTTGTGATATCACTAGAATTTCCCCAAATACGCGCGCAGGACAACCACGACCTGGGAAATTATTGGGACATGCCGAAAATAATAACAACCAAACGTGTCATGAAGCGATTACATCGGGGCTGGGCTCGCTTCAATGCTTGGGCTTTGAGGTATACGGGCAATGGGGCCATCAACCAACTATGGGGGTGCAATTCCAACGATCAATTGCGCATGCCGTACTTCATGAATACACGGACCTGTCAACAACGCAAAGTGAGCCGGCATGCCCCCTGAGCGAGCTTCTTGTGACAATGTAAGCATCACGGCCCGTCTCCCCCCCTCCTCCTCCTCCTCTTCCTCCTCCTCCTCCTTTTTTTTTGACGCTGCTGAAGCGCTCTGGTTTTCCGCCTCAATTAATTCACCTCGGCCAGGTTTTCGGGTGCGAACCTTGATCGTCATACTGCTGCGCTGGTAAAAAATGATCGAGCGCATGCTATTCTAAGCTACTGTAGCTCTAAATCTCAAGCGCATGGTTTTTGAAATTTGTGTTTGATCTCTTCTCTTTGTATTTCTCATTCTATCTCACAACATGCGCGCAATTCGTTTGGTAAAATACGGTTCTCCAGACGCGCGAAGAGAGAAGGTGCGTATATATACATATATCTGTATATATATATACATATAGATTCAAACACAACGAAAACACAACAAATCACAAAATGAACAATTCACCGGCTCAACATCATGAATTTCAAATTGCCTGCAAACCGCCTTTTGATTTTACGATGGGGATCTCAAAATACCGCTTCCGCTGATTCCCGAACCTCCTTCAAAAAATGTCTGATCACAATTTCAAAGCAAAACCAATAATGGCAGAAAACATTGCAATATTTTTTGAATTCGAAAGCGAAATGAACCTCAAAATGTAAAAACCAGATCTTTTCCCGCGATGCAAATAAACTACCCCACCGTGTGCTCGCAGGGTCAGTTGGCCGTTGGGCTTCCGAAGAGATAAACCCTTCAAAATTGAAACGCCGATTGTTCTAATCGGTCGGCCACGTGATATCTTTAAAAACATAAGACACAAATCTTATCTCAATTTTGAAATTACATGGGTAGGCTGCGCCTGCGGGATATTCCGGAGGATGACTTTCCCAAATTGCCTGGACATGTAAAAATACAACATTGCATTAGGTAACGTCCATCAAGTTCTCGTCGCGCAAAAACAAGATTTTTTTGGTAATTTCAATAGATCATTGCCGCGCGGTTCCCTCGTAAAAAATCGGCAACGGATGAAGGTAGCTACGGAAAACAATGGGTGGTGGATGCGGAAATTGGTGTAAATGGATACGGAAACCGAAAATGAGTGGATACAGAAACCAGTGTAAAAATACTGAAAATAATGAAAATGTATATATTGAAAATTGATACGGAAATTGGTGACGATGGATACGGGAACCAATGAAAAAAGATAAGAATGGACACCGGCGAGGATAAATACAGGAACAATTCTTGACGTTTCGCGTATCCCCAGCAGCCCATCCTGAGTTGATTGTCAACTTGGGCCGTCTTGGGGCTCTTTGGAAGCTCCGGAAATCCCCTGGGGTGCGTCGTTGACGAGCTCTTCCCCCCCTAGAACGGCTCACGCGCCTTCTCACCCCCGGCAAACATCGGCGCACTTGGAATCGTGTCGAGATATTTCGGTTGCATTTACAGTCGGACTCGATTGGACAGGACACGCGAGAGGACACAAGACCCTTCCGAAGGCCAAATTGCCACAGAAATCAGGAGGCACGGGTCGCGAGACACATGACACAAGGGCACCCTTGATTTGGCAGTGTCGACCTAGTAATCTAGGCCGACTGTAAACAGTGTTGTCAGAGTGAGGGGGCCGACCGAACGGTCATTCACTGTCCATAGGTGAGAGGCTGGAGTGGGAGGCCGCGGTGCGGATTCTGCTTGTCAATATTGTCGCCGCCCTCGCCCGCGACCCACCCCGCGACCCACCCCGCAACCCATCTGCGACCCACCCGCGACCCACCCCTCGCCCACATCTTCACTGTTATCCGCAATTGCGGGGTGATACTGAAGGGGCCCTGGGACACACAAATAAATATACACAAATAACAAGATTCCCAATATTTTCCCATATTATCTGGGTTTTCGTCTTCCCCGGGACCGACGATTCGTTTTGTCTATGTGTGTTTTTTCCCCCTCCTGACCACCCCTCGCCCGCATCTTCACTGTTATCCGCAATTGCGGGTTAATCCCACCAGCCCTCTGGGCGTCGGTGGTCTAGAGAGTTTCCTCTTTTAACCCCCTTCTTCCCCTTCGGGGAGGGGTTTACCCCTCCCCCTGCCCCCTCCCCTGAACCTGGACGGGGGGTTGCGTCCAAGATGGCCCAAGACGGCTCCAAGAGCGAAAGGGCGGGAAAGCAAAAAACATTGTTTCCCCTAGGTTTTGGAAGGATTTTGGCCTCTTTTGGGGCCCAAGAGGCATTCTAGAGGGGCAACGCTGATTCCCCCCCCCCTTCTTGGATAGATCTCCGCCAACATGGCCCCAAGAGCGCCCCGAAGGCCCCCATGAGCGCCCCAAGAGCACCCCAAGAAGGCCCCAAGAGGCCCCAAGAGGCGCCCAAGAGGCCTCCAAAAGGCTCCCAAGAGACCCCCAAGAGGCCCCAACAGGCTCCCCGAGATACGCAAGAAGCCCCCAGTACCGCCAAGAGGCCCCAAAGACGGCCCAAGAGGCCCCCAAGCTCGCCATTGTCCTCCTCCTCCTCTTTTTCTTCCTCATCCCTCCTCCCCCCTCCCTCTCCTCCTCCTCCGCCTCCTCCTTTTCCTTCCCCCCCTTCTCGTCCTCCACGTTCTCGCCCTCCTCCATCTCCTCCTCCTCATCTTCCTCCTCCTCCTCCCCCTCCTCCTCCTGCTCCTCCTCCTGCTCCTCCTCCTGCTCCTCCTCCTGCTCCTCCTCTTCCTCCTCCTACTCCGACGACGACGACTCCTCCTACATCCTCCCCCTCTTGGGGTATATGGCGGCTTGCCCCGCCTTTGTTCTTCTGCATGCTCCCCCGCTTCCCTCATCACCTCCACTCCCCTGGGACTCATTTCTGGACGGGCTGGCGGCGATACTTTTTAGTCAGCGGCCGCGGGCGCGCGCGCCGGCGGCGAGTCAGGTCAAAGCGGGCTACGCAGAGACTAGTTAGGCAGAGGAAACGCGGGACAAATAGAGCAGAGCAACGCGCGAGGCGACGGCCAAGCGCCGGCCGAGGCCTCAGGTGGGTGGCTGAGGGGAATGAGACTGAGGGGAACTGCCAGCGTGCAAAGCTGCAAGTCCGTCGGATGCGCCATACGTCGGAAAATCAACGACGGCCAGGGACAACTCCGAGAGAGAAAACGCGATACCGTACCTCAGACGACTGCGTGGGCACCAGGGTGGCCGCGGCCAACGAACCATCGGCCGAGGTAGGAAAGAGAAATGCAAAGGCGATGCCCCGGACGTCGGCGAAGCGCGAGAACCACACCTGCTGGTGGGGATACGCGAAGCGTTTAGAATACGTGAATAACCTTGCCAGACAATTGACATGTATGGAGTCAGTGGGACGCAACAGACGCCAAGTATAGGAACGGGACACCTCTGCAGAGGCGAACATAGCGCGTAGCAGTCTAACGCGTATCAGATCGGCGAGATATGTATGATTGAGGCCATGCTGGTCTGTGGTGAAGTCTACGTCAGCAAAGCTTTGGAAACTCTCCCCAGAACGAAAAGCCATGGACAAACAATTCAGTCCGAATTGTGTCTGGATGTGCATCCCCAAATTCAACAAATACGCGCTACCGAGCTGGTGCCGCGAGTACAGACACCAACGAGAAGATGACATATTTGACTGTATTGCGATATGCAGACAGATCCTTGGGGGTCCAAAGCTGACTAGATCAACACCTGAGGGGAACGGCACGCTCCCGGATTGCCAAGGGGCCTGCGCTCTCCTATTCGAGAAGGGCCTGGACAAAGTAAGCGCCCTGCGAGATCGCGAACCTATCGCGGAAATGGAATGCCTGTCCTTACCTCAATCTGGAATGCTATCGACAAATCTGCCGCATAACGCTCACTACCAAATACCCCCCCGCTGCTGTCGATAGTGCGAACCTGCCTTCTATACGTATGCAAAGAATCGTTCCTTGGGAGATGGTCGGCATTAAGCTGATTTCGTTTCGGTGCAGATTTGGCAGTTACCATCCACACGCTGGACAACTCGTTTCTGGGCTTCGTCAGCTGCGGTTTTGTGCAGCGACGACCGCCGGATCGGAGTGGCTCCGAGCAGCCAAAAGCGGAGGCCATAGTGGGAAAAAGAGAAACACAGCTCACACCACACAGCGCTTGAAGCGCATTGATTGCACCAGATCGATTGCACCGCATAGCTTGCGCCTACACTACATAGCTTGCACCACTTAGCTTGCGCCATATAGTTTACACCACATAGCGTACACCACAAATGTTGCACCATATGTTTTGCACCACGTAAATTGCACAACACGTAGCGTGTATATCCACAGCGCTATACTTTACAATCTGCGGTGCGGTCTGGGGAACTATCTCGTTTTGCGGCCAGGGGAGCCTGTTGAGTTTGCGGTCGGGGGCAGCCGCGCCATTGTCATTCAGGCTGGAAGTCTGAAGCGCACACCCAAACCCTCAACGACATGAGAATCATCCGGTCCCCCGCCTGTTCCGCCTCCTCCTGTTCCTCCTCCTCTGACGCTGCTGAGCCGAATATTTTCCCAGAAGCTAATATAGGCAATTTGCCCTGAGCGCCGTTACGAAACCACATCTCAATCGAGTCCGCCGTTGCCTTGCGCTGGAAAGAACGTGCGAACCGCAGATCAGTGTTGGGCTATGTTGGGACCATTTGAGGCCCACTCATCATCAACATCGCCAATACGCACACCGTACCTCTTCCTTCCTCCCCTGACACAACATACAACTCCTGATTGAGAGGAGGTGTGACGGGAGGAACATATCGGGGGGGACATCGGCTTGGAACTGGCGACACATCGCCAACAAATCGGCGACTGGCCCCCGATTGCAAAACCGTACGTTCTTGGGCAGGGGGTGGGGACTCGATCGGCGAGGAATGCGCACTGGGCGGGTCGATGTTACCCCTCTTTGGCCGATCCCAATTCTCGCCTCACTTGGCTGACGCTCGCCACGCAGCGACTGTTTTCTCCGGCGCGCCGGGGAAGGTCGGGGCTTTCGACAGGCGTGCTGCAGACTGCCCGCGGCGCGCCGCAGACGCCTGAAAACTACCTGGCGCCGCCTACTTCTCTTGCTGTCGCTGCTGCGGGGGAGGTGAAGGAGGACGAGAGGGGGGCGACTGCTGTGCCGTGCCATCGCTCGCACGTGTCTTCCCTGTGCGTGTGTCGGTTTCGCGCGTGTTTTTCCCCGCGAGATGGTGCAAGATGCTCTTCGGTGGTCGCCGAGAAAGCATGCACACGTCCGAACGGCGCCAACGACGTCTCCAAGAGGTCTGAGGCGCGGCCCGCGGGCCCTCGAGGCGGCCCCGCGGAGTGGCAACAAAAACACGTCCTCAAACGCCTCCCCCACCGCGCCCTCTCCCCCCCCGTTGGGCACCCCCCCCTCCGGGCGAGGGGGGCAGGGCGGGCGACGGGGGAGAAGGGGGAGGCAAGGAACGGGAGGACGTAAAGGGGTGCACCCCAGGGGGGGGGGAGGGCGACGGGGGAGGGGGGGGAACGAGGGGCAGAGGGGGCGCGAAGGGGGGGGGCCTGGGGGGGGGGCGAGGGCCTCGACCCCCGACCATAGATAGAACCGAAGAGAACCTCGAGCCGAAAGCCGCCGAGAACCGACAGGCAAGCCCGATAACCTCGAGGCCCCACCCACCAGGGGTGCAGCGGCTCGCGCAGAGGATCCCGAGGAGTGGAGTGGGGTGGACCACTTGGCGCTGCCAGTTCATCCCGACCTCAAACACATTGAAGGCCTGCTCTCGATCGCCTCGCCTTCAACTCGGCCTGGCTGAGGATATTGGGGGGTTTTCCCGTCGCAGTTCGATAAAACTATCCCTCGCGTGCTTTAGCGAAAACGAAGAAGCCCTTGCAGGGCTAACCCAAGGGGCGCAGCTGCTTTTCAGCGATGGCCCCGCAGAAGCCACATAACCAAACCCCAAGCCCGAATGGAAATTTAAAGAATGAGTCGGGTGAGCCCAGCCCCCTTGGCGTGCACTCGCTCGCCCTGCTTTGGGGACATGGTTATACTGTCTGCACCGAGTAGCCGAGCGCACCCCGTGCCCCGCCATTCGCGCGTGCTGGATTTCGACGCTGATGACAAGCATCTAGTGCATCTCTGCATGCAGTCGGAAAAAGCACGAGACGAAGGGAGGGGGGGGGGGGGGGGGCGGCGGCGGAGGCGAGGGGCGGCGGAGGAGGCGGGGCGCGGGGGGAAGGGCTGCTCAACATTCTCCCCCGCTCAGCGGCCTGGGCGGCCGCCATGCTGTCTAGCGCCGCTCTGAGCAGCCTGGGGCGCGCCAGGTGCGCCTTCCTCTCGCGCTGGAGCACGCGGCTCCTCTCGTCCGCCGCTGGTCTCGCCTCGTCGGCCGCCTCGGAGGCGAGGCCGTCTACCGCGCCGTTGCCGCGGGCATTTTCGCAATCTGAGACGCGAGCCGCGCCTCCCATTGGACCGGCCAGCGTCGTCGCAAGCGCCATCGGCTCACCTCGACGCACCGCCCGTCGAACGCCAGCGAGCGGGCCGCGCTTTGGGGCCAACTGCCCGTGGCCAGCCGTGCGCGCCGCAGCGAGCGCCGCGCGCCACAATTTTAGCATTGCCTTGTCCTTGCCCCCCGATGCATCTCCGAATCGCCGCGCGGGGTCACCGCGGGCGCCGTGCCCCAACACGCCCGGCCCGAAGCCGTCGACGCCCTCCGCCGCCCAGGAGTTGCTGGCGGGAGGGGCCGACGCGGCGGCGCAAGGATTGGGGGCGCTGCCTGCCGCCAGACAGCTTCGCAGCTGTCGGCTTGGGCCATGGCCTCGGGGGGCGAACTATTGGGCTGCTCGCCAGCTTGCCCCCCGCGTCGCTGGCGGCGCGTCGGGCGATCACCGCGCGTCTCACATCTCCCATGACATGCGCTGTCAGTGTGACGAACTCTATCTGCCGCAGTTTGGGCCAGCCGGCGTCAGTCTCGACATTGGGCGTCGCCTCGGACAATCGCGGGTCGACGTTCCCAATGCACTTGAATGGGGCAAGGTGGGAATCGCCATCGGTTCCCGCGCCCGCTGGCACAGTGGCGCTCTGCTGCGCCCCCCCAGGTCTCACTGGCGCCGCCGACCGAATATCGGCAAGCAAATCCCCGTTGGCATCCAGCAGCTGATTGCCCGTGTAGATTGGATCGGAAAGGTGCCACTCCCCAACAGAACCCTTCGACCCATCGCGGAATGGCCGCGCGCGCTACGCCGGCGCCCAATCCAAACGTACGAGCGGGAGCGCGAGCACAGAGATTGAACGCGTGAAAAACGCACCCCGCCCACCGCGCGATGAACTTTAGATTGATGGGGCCGTCGAGCGACGCGCGAACTGCAGGCGGAAACAGCGCGACGGTCAGCTGACGACAACACTGCGCAATTCAATGCGAACGGCGCGCTGCTGCCATGCCCGTCTGCGTTTGACGGACTTGGCGTTGCCTTGTGCTGGCGCGCTGTCAATGCCCGAAGTCTTGGTGGGCGTTCGCGCGCTGGTGCGATGGCAGAAACCAGGGGGCGCGTCGGCTCTTGGCGGCGCTGGCAAGAGCCCGGGGCGGCGCCCGGGGCCCGCCCCGCACGGGCGCGCATCGAGCAGTTTCGATCCACCCCGAAGACAAAAGTTCTGGTACCAGGCGAAACAAGTCTCTAGAAACTCTTTCTATGATCGAACTGAACTTCTCCGACTCGAACAGCCCCGCGCGGGAGAGCCGCGACAAGTTCATAAACAATGAACGCGTTCTTATAAAAGTCCCGAGAGCAAGCGTCTTACTGTAACAGATGCCTCAACAGAAACGCCCCCGATCTAAACTTTTTCGCCGGCGAGTTGCGAGGGGTCGACGGAGGTTGGGGCGGGGGCCCGCGGCTGGGCCAGCGGCGCTGCTGCGCGAGGGGCGCGCCGCCGTCGCCTTGCCGCGGTCGTGGCACGCGCGGCCCTGGGAGTGCCGGCGCGGGCGCGGCCGCGTCGAGCGGGCCTGGCGCGCCGCCGCGCGCGCGGGCCCCCTTGCGGCAGCTGGTAGTGGCCTCGCCGACAGGGCGCCTACACTTACGCACATTCGCCATACCTGCAAAACGCTGCAATGTCAAATCCATCATTGTGGCCTGGGGTCGGTTTCGCACTGTTCAGAGATGGGCCCGTGAACTTGCCTGACCTGTTCCCTTGTGGGTCGGTCTGTCAATGGGCGCGCGATCCGAGCCGCGCGAGTCGAATGCTTCGACGCAAACATGGATGCGCCCGTTAACTGCGCAACCGCATGTCGATCGCATCCGCTGGAAATTGAACTGCGGGATCTGCAAAAGGCGCCCTCCGGTCCAGTCAAGCGTTTAAACACCTACCCGTCGCTCCTGCTGCGCGCGCGGCTGCCGGTCGCCTTCTGCGCTCCGCCAGCTGCTGCCCGAGCATTCCGCGCGCCTGAAAACCGCGCGCCCCCGCCGGCCATTTTCCGGCTCGATCGAGCCGCTGGGTGCGATGGCGCCACTCGGGCGCCCGCATGAACCGTCTGATTTCATCGCTCATCTGCTTGCATGTCTCTGCGTTCTGATATGTCGCCCCATCGTCCGCAGCTGAAGTCCAATCCTAGATATGCTGCCTGACGCGCCGCCTGAGATGGCCCCATATTCGAACTGCGCGCACCGCTGCCACTGCGTCATCTGTCGTCATACATAGGGCCACCGACTAGGCGCAAATTTCAGCTGATGCGCCTCAAGGGAACGGCATGTGTCTACAATGGTCTGTACAAGGTTACGCCACCGCAGTGGCCTTGACTAGCCTTGGCATGCTCCTACAGATGGCTGACTGCACTGCGAGATCCCACAACCATCTGATGAACGTCGTCGGTATGCAGGCGGCGCCCCGCGTGGGGGTTCGCTGCTGCGGCCCGCGCCATCACGAAACACGTGAAAGTGGGAGCACAGCGCGTGCCCGAACGAAGCCCTTGGACCAAGCTGTGGGGCGGTTCGAATGGATCCGTGGCGGCTCCAACCTGATACAGAGCGCGACATGCGATGCGCTGCGCAGCTCTGACAAATAACAAAAGAACAGGGAGGAAGGACATCCCAAGCGATGCTCGAGCCAAAAGCGCTCGCGGGATGTTGACGTAGGACTGAATATGCGCGAGCGCCTGGCCATGCTGCATCCGCGTAGCGTGCGCCAGTTCCTCGTCGACCCCTCGTGGATGCGCATCCTGCAAGCAGCTGTTACCTCCTATGGCCGCGCCCCAGGCCGCCGCGGGGTCTCTCGACCAATCGCGAACCAGAGGCTCGCGGATGAAAAATCAGTCTGCCCAGCATGGATACCAGCCCGATCGCGCGATCCCCAGTTGCCCGCTTGGGAAACAATATCCCCATGACCAGCATGACCTGGACTGGCCACATGAGCTGACTCTCTATCGCATTGAGGATGAGCGCCCACTCCGAGACTGCACAAAACAGGCACACGTTGAAAGTCCACTGGGGTGAGCATGTCAAGCCCCAAGCCCGCTTGGGCCTTCGTCTTCGCCGGCGTGTGGTACATATCTTCCGCCGTGCTGCCCCCAAGGGTTCCCGAACAGCAGCCTCCTTGGTTTCGCGAAACATGGCAAACGTTGAAGCTTCAACGATCGGAGTAGGGAGACCGCAATTTCTGATAAGCCCGCCGCTTGCAATCCATGGGACTCCAACGCAGGCAGCTAAATCCCCATCGTATCGGTGGGGGTGGAGATCCATGGGGTCGAAGGCGGATCTCGGTCATCACGAATGAATGTAAGGATGCCTGCAGGTCGTCCCAGCAATTAGCAGCGACAAGCCTCCAGATATCGACCCATCTGTCGAGCCCCATTGCCCCTCTGTCTATGTGGACGCGTCCACCACTGGGACCTCGCAGCACGAAGGTATATCTGACGAGTGCGCAAAGTACGAGTAACCAGCTCCACTGACTCCGCCCACGCAGCATACATTCCCGAGATGGCGATGCAACTCGAACTTTCGAGCCGAGAAGCAACGGAGGAAGTGAGGTGTGGCGACACCTGAGGCACAGGGAGAGCCCCTGGCGTGAATCCCACCTCGGACCTCGCTTCTGACCAAGGAGTTCCCCAGGAACGTGAAACGCGGGGGCCAGAAGCGGGGAGGGGTCGCCTGGAGCTCTCGTGAAACCTACTGGGGGTTTCTTCACGTCCGAATTCTCCACTCCGATCGCCTACCGAATTGGAGCTACTTTGCGTGAGACCAGCAACCGAAGAAGGGGGTCGGCCTGGGGGGAGGGGTGAGGGGGGCTCCACGTGCATCGGCGCCTGCTGCGAGCTGACGTTCACGCCGTCAGAAGCCTCGGCGGCAACGGGCCCTGGGCGTCGGAAGGCAGAGCCCCACTATTGGGCGCGCAACGGGCCGCACTGAAGCTGAATTCCTCCCTCCAAGGGTGCTCCTCCTCCTCCTCCTCCTCCTCCTGCTCCTCCGAAAAATAACATCTCTGAAACTCGCGAGAAGGATCTTCGGCAGCCTAGGGGACGAGACCTCCGGTCCCATCGCCACCAGGCTCGAGAGACGGATGAGATCGAGAGCTCTCGTGATCGCCCTCGAGGCAATCATCAAGAGGAGAAGGAGGAGGAGGAGGACAAGGAGGGGGAGGAGGAGGAGGAACAGCTGCGAGGCAGCAGGACAGGAGGAGCAGACACAGGGGAGGAGGCAGAAACTCGAACCCCGACCCCCCCCCGCCCGAGGCGCGCGGCGGCGTGGCTGCGCGCGCCCGCCCGCGGCGGCGCGGCGGCGTGGCTGCGCGCTCTCCCAGCTCACCCGGCGCTGGCCTGCGCTCGCGGCCGCGCGACGGGAGGCGGCAGCGTCGTGTGTGCGTGTGCGTATTTGCGGGGACGTCTTGGCCAAGCACATCGTGCTTCTGTTTTGCTGTTGCTGCTGCTGTTGTTGCTGTTGTTGCTGCTGTTGCTATTCTTGTTGCCGCTGTTGTTGTTGCTGTTGCTGCTATTGCTGTTGTTGCTGCTGTTGCTGTTGTTGCTCTTGCGGCTCTTGCTTCTGCTGTTGCTACAGCCGTTGCTTGCGGTTGCTAGTATGCGTATTATTACTATCAGTGTTGTTGCTGACTTCTCACTTCGTGAAACTAAGTGTTGTTGATACTCCCTTCAAGCCACAATCTGTCTTTCAATTGAAGTGCTCATCCCGGGGTTCACAATTGGTTTGTTATCAAAGAAATCTTGGTCCTCAAACTCGTTTGTTGGCTCCCGGTGTACAACAGCAACGGCAGCCGCCTTGTACTTCCTGTCGCGTTCTTCCAAAGTTGCGCTCTCGCGCGTGACTTCCTCATAATGTATGTAAAAATCGCGCTCTCGCTTGGTACGTCCTCACAATTTATTGCGGCGCCGTGCACCCTAGACTCAGGCATCACGCTCTCGCTTCGGATTTCCTCACGATTCCCTTGGGAATCGCGATATCGCTCGGAATTTCCTTGCGATTTATGTTGGGTTGACGCTTCATCGACCCGCCCGCTCGGCCTGGCCGTCTGGGCCAGCCCGCCCGACCTGTCCGTCAGGGTCCTCCCGCCTGACCCGCCCGCGTGTTTCATCCTTCTGTCTCCCCCTCCCTTCCTTCCCCTGTTTTAGCGGCTGCGCCAACTACACGCGGCAGGTAGTGAAGATATACCCCCAGAGGTGGCACGATAAAAGACGAAGGGGGCAGGTATCGAGGGCTTGGTATAGACGTGCATAATGTCGCGCGAGCAGACAAGAGCGAACAGTCTCATAATGATTGTTCTTGTCGTCGTCGCCTTCTCACTTCTACAGAACATGGTTTGTTGATCCCCCTGCGCGATGCCCATTGTTTTTTCAATGCAAGTGCTCCTCTGGGGGCGCGCACCCTGTTTTCTATCAGGGAAAATCTAGCGTCTCCTAATTTTGGGTTGCTGGCCCGCAGGCTCCAGCAACAACGGCTCCCGCCTTATGCCTCCTCGCATTTGATTCAAGACCGCGCTCTCGCGCGGGACGTCCCCACATGTTACCGAGGAATCGTGATCTCATTCGAGACTTCCTCACAATGTATTTAAAAGTCGCGCCCTCGACAATCAGGAACCATGCTCTCGCTCTGGGCTTCCCTGAGATTTCCTTGCGAATCGTCTTATCGCTCGAGACTTCCTCGCGATCCATGCAAAATTGATACTTCAGCGACCCGCCCGCTCGACCCAGTCGTCTGGGTCCGACCAGCCCGATAGGATCCGCCCGCCCGACCCGCCCGCCTGGTTCTGTTGCTTGTACTCATGCTCGTAACACCCCTCCTGCCAATCTCTCTCGTGCTCCATTCTTCTCCCTCCCCCCTGTCCCTTCTCTCCTCCCTCCCTTCCCCTGTTTTAGGGGCTGCGCCAGCTACACGTGGCGGGTAAGAACGGCGAAGAGGGTGGGTATCGAAGGTTTGGAGGATAAATGCTGAATTACATGCGAGCAGATAAGAGCGAACAACATCAAACTTATTGTTGATGCTGTTCTGTTTAGGGGTTTTTGTTTGGGGGATTTTTTGGGGAGCGTCTTGGCCAACTACAGTGTACCGAAGAGGAATGAGAGAATGGCGCCCATGCACCGCTACCTTGTTTGGACTCCCTTCGGGTCTCGCCCCATCGCGATACGGTGCATCGTTGCTTGGCTCTGAGAGCCCAACAATTACTGGAAGGAGAAGATCGGAGCGGACAGCATGATCCTAGCAGAAGTGGTGCACAGCTTCGACTCCGAGGCCACTTGCGGGCGTGCACAATAGCCCGTCCAAAATGTCACGGAGCCGGTACGGAGGACGAGGATGAAGAGACCACGCATCGGCCTGATACAGCGCGACGGCCAACCTGCAGTAGTAGAGGCCTCCTAGATGGGGTCGGAGTAGATGGGTTCGGAGGATCGCGCCGCATGGCAGATACATCGGCGATGCATCGGTGATGCACCGGCGATGCATCGTCGACGTCGGCGATGCCTCGGCGACGTCGGCGTGGAGCAAATCGGGCCCCACATCGAGCCGCATCAGCGATGCATAGGCGATGCGGCGCGATCCTCCGACCCCATCTGCTCGGACCCCATCCAGGAGGCCCGAAAGTAGGCCGGGCATGTCCCCCTAACGGCGGATCTTGGGCGAACAAAAAGGGTAGTCAAAACATATGCGCTATTGTTGGACTATTCTTGATTACGTTTTGGCTCTTTATTGATTACTCCAGCCTATTTCTTCTATTGTTTGACAATTTGTGATTATTTAGTGGCCTAGAAATAGGCGACAAGATCGTCGTCGACGAGGTCAGGGAGAGAGCCGACAAGACCGTGCACGGGGCCGCCTCTGGGTCGAGAGGCTCGACGGCGCCTCGGGAAAAACACGCCAGAGCGCGGCCGCGGTGCTCACCGGTCGTCCGCGGCGGAAGGGAGGGGGCTGACGGCGCGCACAAGGGGGGGGCAGGGGGGAGGGGGGGAGGCTTCTTCGGAGGAGGCTGCTTCTTAGAAGGCGCGGGCCTGACATCTCCAAAGAAGGCCCGCCGCTTCCGAGAGGCAGGAGTGCTTCTGAGAATCCTTGCCCCCTCCCCCCACCATCATCGGGCATGTCCTCCCACAGGCGGAGCTTGGACGAAAAAGGACGAGTCAACCAGTTGCCAAAAACATGGTCAGAAACAGTTCTTTTGGTCAAAAACATGGTCAAACACATGGTCAGAACCAGTTGCCAAAAACATGGTCAAACATTGTCAGAAACATGGTCAAAAACATGGCCAAAAACATGGTCAGAAACCAGTTGGACGAAAGTCGTCCCCCGACAATGTTTGAAACTACTCTCGAGTGCTCCTCCTGCAGAGGGACTTGCCCGACTTGAGGCTGGGAGGGGCGGAGGGCGGTTAGGAGAGGCCGCGAGCGGCCGGGAGGGCCACGGTCCTCTCGGTGGCCCGGCGAGGCCGCGCGCCCGAAAGGGGGGGGCGCGGGGGGAGGGGGCGGCTCGCGGGAGGGGCGCGGTCAAAGGCCTACCCGGACGGGGCCGGAGCAGGCGTGGTCGGAGGGTCGCGCCGCCTCGCCGATGCATTCCGGGGGCGCGCAGGCATGGATTAGCGACTTCGTGGATTTGGCGCACGGTCGCCAAATCCATGGATCGGGGGAGGCGCCCTCCCCAAAGTGCGGCCCGTGCCGCCCGTGCGCCCAAGACGGGACCCGTCGCTGATCCACGCCCCCCTGATCCATGTTTGCGATCGCCTGACAGATAGGGTCGGAGCAGATGTGGTCGGAGGATCGCGCCGCGTCGCCGATGCATTGGCGACTTATCGGCGATGCACCGCCGGTGCATCGGCGACAGCGGCGATGCCTCGGCGCCGTCAGCGTGAAGCAAATCTGGCCCTACATCGAGCCGCATCGGCGATGCATTGGCGGTGCGGCGCGATCCTCCGACCCCATCTACTCGGACCCCATCCAGGAGGTCTGAAGGTAGGTCGGGCATGTCCCCCTACAGGCGGATCTTGGGCGAAAAAAAAGGATCGTCAAAACATCTGCACCGTTGTTGGACTATTTTTGATTACGTTTTCACTACTTTTGGACCATTATTGGACCATCTGCTCCGACCCCAGTCTGGAAGGCCTGGAGAGGTGGAGGCGGGATTGGAAGTGGCTTGCGCGGCCTCGGGGGGCGAAGGGGCGCTTCAGAGGGGGCTTCCCGCGGGAGGCCGCGGGGGGTCTCCGAGGAGGGGGGGGGAGAAGAGGGGGCTCGCGGCGGAAGAGGAGGATCAAGAATCGATGAGGTGGTCCGGGGAAGTTTCTGGGGGTGTACGTGATTTTCCTTGCGCTCTGCTCGGTGTTGAGACAGTCTGAGTGGTGTGCAGGGCATGTTCGGGTGCTCCCGAGGTAAGGAGAGACACCTTCGAAGGGACATGTATTGGACACCTTTCTGACCGTAGTGCTTGTTTGGGCAAGACTCACCCTAGAAAGCCATCTGCGGCACACTAGATGGTCGGAGGAACTGGGAGGACGAGAATAGAGGCGGATGGAGGAGGGTAGAGGATGGAGGAGAAGGTATCATGCTCGTACGCTGGCTGGCTGAGAAACCCACCTGCCCACTTGACGCTTGGACTCGCCCTCGACTCCTCCTCGCCCCTCTTCCCTGATCCTCCTACCCCCCCTCGTCCTCATCATTCTCATCCTCCTCCGCCTTCTCGTCCCTCAACGCCTCTCTCTCATCGACTCTCGTCTACATCCTCCCTCCCTCCCTCCTCGGCCCCCCCCCTTCATGTCTTTCCTCTCTCGGCCCCATGCAGAAGCGACCCTGGGCAAGAGTGACCTCTGGTGCGTGGCTTTCGGGGGGCCGCGGGGGGGCCGCACCCATGCGCGCCAGCCGCTACTATCGCATCGCGCTCGGCGATCGGGGGGGCC
>CAUYUJ010015018.1:171223-193723 GCA_963575745.1 Prorocentrum cordatum
AGACACAACGGCCTTGGAAGGCCACGTCGAAGATTTTCGAGCGGGGCGCGGCCAACGAAAGTGGCCAAGGATGGGCCGAGGAGGCAAGGATGAGGATGCAAGGGTATCCTTGGGCAGGGTGCCCATCCTTACTATGCGGGTTGACTGTAGGGGGTCTTACCAGGAAGGCTAACAAATAACACCAAAACCTCGACCTTCTAAATCCCAATCGGAGTTTTGAGCAGTCCAAATATAGGTAACGGAACGAGCGAGGTACGAGTGATGACGTTGAATTGGGGCGAAGCCCTTCAGGGAGGGGTCCAGGGGAGGGGCGAGGCGGAGACGCAGGGTTGGTAATGGCAATTTTCGGGGTTTCCCCCGGGATTTTGCATGTTTTTCGGGTTCCCCCAAAGACGGCCCAAGAGCGCTCCAAGAGAGCCCAAGACCGCCCAAGACGGCCCAAGAGAGGCCCCAAAGAGACCCCCAAGAGGCACCCAAGGGGCGTCCCAAGAGGGCCCCAACAGGCCAAAATCATTGATGTTCCTTGGGGAAACGTGCATGTTTAGCATATACGGCGTTTCGGCTTTGACGGCGTTGACGACGGCCCAAGAGGCCCCCAAGACCGCCCCAAGACGGCCCAAGAGGCTCCCGAGAGGCCCCCCAAACTGCTCAAGAGGGCGCCAAGACGGCCTAAGAGGCGCCCAAGACGGCCCAAGAGGGCCCCAAGACGGCCCCAAGAGGGGGACCACGAACCGAAAAGTCTAGCCTTTCGCCCAAAGACGCTCCGAAGCCCCAAGAGGCCTCCAAACGGCGTCCCAAGAGGCCCCCAGGAGGCCAACATTTTCTGCTGTCACGGCGTTGAAGACGGTCCAAGAGGCCCCAAAGACCGCCCCAAGAGGGCCCAAGAGGCTCCCAAGAGGCCCCCAAAACGGCCCAAGAGGGCGCCAAGACGGCCTAAGAGGCGCCCAAGACGGCCCAAGAGGGCCCCAAGACGGCCCCAAGAGGGGGACCACGAACCGAAAAGTCTAGCCTTTCGCCCCAAGAAGCTCCCAGGAGGCCCCAAGAGCCCCCCAAGAGGCCCCCAAGAGGTCACCAAGAGGCCCTCAAGAGGCCCCCGGGACATCCCAAGAGGCCCCCAAGAGCCCCAAAAGAGGCCCTCAAACGGCCCACAAGTTCTTGACACCAAGGCCCAGCTAAGGCTCAGGAACGGGCGGCAACGTAACAATCTCTGAACACCAGGGCTCCCAACGGAGACGGCGACGCAACAAACTCTCCGCACCAAGGCTCCCAAGAGCGAAGGGTGCCATGAACCATCGCTCTTTCCGTTTCCGTTTCCGTTTCCGTGCCGGCCCAGGTAACGGAAAGAGAGAGGTACGAGTGATGACGTTGAGTTGGGGTGAAGGCCTTAAGGGAGGGGTCCAGGGGAGGGGCGAGGCGGAGACGCAGGGTTGGTAATGGCCGATTTCGTAGGGTTTTTGCATGTTTTTCGAGTTCCCCCCCCAAGACGGCCCAAGAGCGCTCCAAGAGAGCCCAAGACCGCCCAAGACAGCTCAAAAGGCCCCCAAGAGGCGCCCAAGGGGCGTCCGAAGAGGGCCCCAAGAGGCCCAAATCATTGATTTTCCTTAGGACAACGTGCATTTTTAGCATACGGCTTTTCGGCTTTCACGGCGTTGATGACGGTCCAAGAGGCCCCCAAGACCGCCCCAAGACGGCCCAAGAGGCTCCCAAGAGGCCCCCAAAACGGCTCCAGAGGGCCCCGAGACG
The DNA here is from genome assembly GCA_963575745.1 of Prorocentrum cordatum. Taxonomy (NCBI): domain Eukaryota; class Dinophyceae; order Prorocentrales; family Prorocentraceae; genus Prorocentrum; species Prorocentrum cordatum. Next base: position 172,967 of record CAUYUJ010015018.1, read on the forward strand.
GCCCCAAGAGGGGGACCACGAACCGAAAAGTCTAGCCTTTCGCCCCAAGACGCTCCCAGGAGGCCCCAAGAGCCCCCCAAGAAGCCCCAAGACGCCCCCAAGAGGCGTCCCACGAGGCCACCAGGAGGCCAAAATCTTTGATTTTCTCATGGGAAAAATACAATTGTCCCAACCATCCTGTGGTGTTGGGCCCTCGTTTTGAAGAGACGGTCCCCGCGTTCTCCTCCTCTCGTGCCCCCCATCCTCCTCCCTACCGTCCGCAAGCGTCCCGCACGCCCAGTACAGCGTTTCGTGGCCCCATAGGGAGCCCCACCGAAGGTCCCAGTGCTACCGTCCGCACGCGTCCCGCACACCCAGTACAGCGCTTCGTGGCCCCATAGGGAACGGCACCGAAGGTCCCAGAGCTACCGTCCGCATGGGTCCCGCACGCCCAGTACAGCGTTTCGTGGCTCTCCTCCCCCTCCGCCGTGCGTTTCACCCACCCAGTGCAGCGTTTTGTGGCCCCATAGGGAGCCCCACCGAAGGTCCCAATGCTACCGTCCGCATGCGTCCCGCACACCCAGTGCAGCGTTTCGTGGCCCCATAGGGAGCCCCATCGAAGGTCCCAGTGCTACCGTGAGCATGCGTCCCGCACACCCAGTACAGCGGTTCGTGGCCCCATAGGGAGCCCCACCGAAAGTCCCAATGCTACCGTCCGCATGCGTTCCGCACACCCAGTACAGCGTTTCGTGGCCCTCCTCCCCCTCCTCCCTGCGTTTCGCCCACCCAGTACAACGTTTCGTGGCCCTATAAGGAGCCCCATCGAAGGTCCCAGCGCTACCGTCCGCATGCGTCCGGCACACCCAGTACAGCGCTTCGTCGCTCCATAGGGAGCCCCACCGCAGGTCCCAGTGCTACCGTCCGCATCCGTCCCGCACGCCCAGAACAGCGCTTCGTGGCCCCATAAGGAGCCCCACCGAAGGTCCCAGTGCTACCGTCCGCATGCGTCCCGCACACCCAGTACAACGCTTCGTGGCCCCATAAGGAACCCCACCGAAGGTCCCAGAGCTACCGTCCGCATGGGTCCCGCACGCCCAGTACAGCGTTTCGTGGCCCTCCTCCCCCTCCTCCCTGCGTTACGCCCACCCAGTACAGCGCTTCGTGGCCCCATAGGGAGCCCCATCGAAGGTCCCAGCGCTACCGTCCGCATGCGTCCCGCACACCCAGTACAGCGGTTCGTGGCCCCATAGGGAGCCCCATCGAAGGTCCCAGTGCTACCGTCCGCATGATTCCCGCACACCCATTACAGCGCTTCGTGGCCCCATAGGGAGCTCTACCGAAGGTCCCAGTGCTACCGTCCGCATGCGTCCCGCACACCCAGTACAGCGTTTCGTGGCCCTCCTCCCCCTCCTCCCTGCGTTTCGCCCACCCAGTACAGCGTTTCGTGGCCCAATAGGGAGCCCCATCGAAGGTCCCAGCGCTACCGTCCGCATGCGTCCCGCACACCCAGAACAGCGCTTCGTGGCCCCATAGGGAGCCCCACCGAAGGTCCCAGCGATACCGTTCGCATGCGTCCCGCACACCCAGTACAGCGTTTCGTGGCCATCCTCCCCGTCCTCCCTGCGCTTCACCCACCCAGTACAGCGTCTCGTGGCCCCATAGGGAGCTCCACCGAAGGCCCCAGTGCCCCCGTCCGCATGCGTCCTGGAAGCCCAATTTGGCATTTTCACCCACCCAGTGCAGCGTTTCGTGGCCCCATAGGGGGCTCCACCCAAGGCCCCAGTGCCACCGTCAGTATGCGTCTGGGAAATGTAATTTGGCATTTTCACCCGCGCAGTGTAGCGCTTCGTGGCCCCATAGGGGGCTCCACCGAAGCCCCCAGTGGGACCGTCCGCATGCGTCCCGGTATCCCAATTCGGCACACCACCCACTTAGTACAGCGTTCCTCCCCGCCCAGTGAAGCGCTTCGTGGCCCCATAGGGAGCTTCACCGAAGCAGATATTCACAATTACGGTACCCACAACTGCATATGGTTGGGACCTTCGCCAGGATAATTAGCATACGCGGCTTTTCGGCTTTCACGGCGTTGAAGACGGTCCAAGAGGCCCCAAAGACCGCCCCAAGACGGCCCCAGAGGCTCCCAAGAGGCCCCCCAAACTGCCCAAGAGGGCGCCAAGACGGCCCAAGAGGCGCCCAAGACGGCCCCAGAGGGCCCCAAGATGGCCCCAAGAGAGGGACCACGAACCGAAAAGTCTAGCCTTTCGCCCCAAGAAGCTCCCAGGAGGCCCCAAGAGCCCCCCAAGAAGCCCCAAGAGGCCCCCCAGAGGTTCCCAAGAGGCCTCCAAAAGGGCTCCAAAAGGGCCCCAATAGGACTCTCACGAAGGCCCAGAAACGCCAAATAAAGAGCGATCGGTAACGCAAAAAGCTCTTCACACCAAGGCTCCCCACAGCGAACGGTGACGTAAACAAGCTGATAAGACCAAGGCTCCCAGCAGAGAGCGGTGACGTAACAAGCTCCTGACACCAAGGCCCAGCCAAGGCTCAGGAACGGGTGGCAACGCAACAATCTCTGAACACCAAGGCTCCCAAGAGCGAGGGGTGACGTCACAAGCTCTCAACGCTAAGGCCCCCAGTACGAACGGTGGTGTCAGTAATTTCGGTTTCTGTTTCTGAAGCGCTCTTTCCGTTTCTGTGCCGGGCCCAGGTCTACAGGCCTCGAGGGCTGCCCTTCGTACTCTGGAAGGTCAGGGTACTTCCCTTCAGAGGAACTGGGCCCGTTCGCGGCCCCAGCGGCCCTGTTCACGTCCGTCGCCGCACCATGTTTTCCAATGACTCGCCATCGCTCGGACGTTCATTGGTCGGAGGAGCGGTGGACATGGAGATGGTAGAGCCTTCTCAGTAATTCTCGGAGCAGTGCTCGCACTGAGGGGGTATTCCTTCTTCCACTTCACGAGCCCACGCTGAGACTTGCATTCAACAGCATGTTGTTTCACAGTGGCCCAGTCTTCTACAGGTGGCACGCGCGCCCTGGTTCCTGCAAGAGGGTCGTGCGAGAGACAGGAGGGGAGGGGAGGGCACTCTGATGAACAGTCGGTGGCTATGTCGAGGCCACATTGGACCCTCTTGAGGACATCTCGGAGCCACCTCGGGCCCCTTCAGGCCTGTTGGGCCTGGAGGCTGCCTGGGTGCGTCTTGGGGCTATCTTCTTGGACTGGCCTTGAGCCGTCGTGGAGCGATGTTGGGGCTGGCTCGTGGGCCATCCTGGCCCATCTTAGGGACGCCTGGGGCCCCCTTGAGAACTCACACGGGCCTCTTGGACTGTCTTGGAAGCCAATGGGGCTCTTTTCGGGGCCATCTGGACTTGGAAAGGGTGAACTTTCAAACATGTGTAATCACTCATGGAACGTATGTGGAGTCTTCTGGAGGCGCCTAGCTCGTATTTGAGCTTCTGGGGCCATTGGGTGTCCCAGTTGCCCGCCAAGGTGGCCGTACCAAAAATCATGGTGCGCCTGCCAAGCGTCAGATTCGCGGTGGCGTCCCGCTTCGTGTTGACGTCTACGTGCTCCAAAAACGGCCAGCACATCCTCGCCTGCAGCACGCAAATATTAAGATCCTTCCTTTCTTAACTGGACAAGCCGCGCAAAAAATCCTGGCCGTCCAACTTCATCTTGACGAAATGCATGGCCAGCGCATACTCGTAGAGCGTGAGGTTCCCATCCTGAAGATGAGCGGGCAACCCTTGGCAGGCAAGACGTCCCCTTACTTCCACCGCTACCGTTAGCTCGAGGCGGAAAAAGACACTCGATCGTCCTCCCCAGCGGCCCTCATCCATTCTCGCCAGCCTGCCTCCCTCCGCTTCTGCTACCCCTCCCCGTCTTTGCGCCTCAATCCCCCGTCTCCATGCTTCTTTTCCCTCCTCCCCCGCATCTGCCATCTCCTCCCTCCTTCCTCGTCCTCACTCAATCCATCCTCCATCCCCTACTTCCCCCTGCCTTTCTCCATTCCCCAAGTTGGGCCGGCCCCCGGGAAGGGGAGAGCATTACAGTCGGACCCAGGACAGAATAACATCCTTCAAGAACATGAGATCCCCCGCCGGCCAAGGGCACCTCCCCCAAGATGCGCAAGAGGAACTTCCAGCGACCCCGAAGAACAACAGGGTACCCTCCCCGAGCCGACCCTAGATCTGATACCTCGGCCCGACCGTGAATGCATCGAGGGGCTGCCATCGCCCATGTCGTCAACGAAGCTCCCTGGCAAATATTTGGAAAGCCCGCCCCTGGGCTATCTGGCCCTCTTGCCTCCGCCGAGAGACGGGCTTTCACAGGCCCCAAACTCGGAAGCTCTGGCCATCGTAGTCTTCTTCGGGATGCCGGAGAATATCTGGGACCCAAGCCTCGGAGCCGACCCTCTGACCTCTCCCGGGGGCCTGCTCGTTGCAGGAACTCTCGAGGCGAATCCAATCGTGGCGACGAGGGATCCCCAGGAGTTAGCGCGCGAAAAACGGTTTTTGATGACCTTTCCAGACGCACTGGGCCAAGCGACGCCGACGGTGGAACGGTGTATGCTAGACCGCTCTTCCTCCGCTCGAGGAGACCCGCCAGGCAGACAGGCAGATCCCGCACGGCCAGAGCGCAGGGTCCTGCACGAACCACGCAGGGGAGCCGGCCTTCAAGAAGAGAGGGGAAAAACAAAAAGAGAAAGAGAAAGAGAGAGAGAGAGAGAGCACGCGCGAACGCCCAAACGCCGTCCGCCCACCCGCGCGCCGGCCTGCCGCGCTCCCCAGACGCCCGCTGGTGTACTCTTTTCACGTGGCTCCTCAAAGGTCTGGACCCCTTCCCGGGCACCGGCTTTCCATTCCGAAGCGTTCTTTGACGGCCCTGGGGCTGGGCGAGTGCCACCCAGAGGCCGAAGACTGCCTGCCTCCGTCGTGATCTTTCCGCGATGCGAGGACGCCAGGGTTCCCGCAAGGTGCCCGCCAGGACGAACCCTTCCCTGCCCCCGCCGCCCACCGAGTTGCCTGAATCATTGATCGGCGAGGGTGGATCTCAGCTTTCGCCCCCGAAGGAGGCCCGAGCAGGACGGAGATCGGGGACGCACTGACACGGGTCAATGCAATTCCGGGTCAGTCAGGCTCTGCAGGATCCTGCAAGATCCTGCAGGATCCCGCAAGATCCTGCACGCAAGCCCAGATCAATGCACCCCTGGCTCTGCAGGATCCTGCAAGATCTGGCGCTCTGGCTGACACCCGCTTGTACTACGCCACGAAAAAAACATATACACAAACACACTACAACGAATTCTGCATGTACCTTCATGGAAAGCGGCGGTGTGTAAAGTCGCTGGTCCTCAGTGGTGATCTATACACCGGCACCCTCCCTAGGGGCCCAGGAACAATCCATTGGAGGGTGTCTGTATGTAGTTTTGAGGCGGATGCACTGACCCCCGTCTCAGGGCTCCCGAGCATTGGATTGTCGGCGATCGAGGGGGGGAAGTGAGAAGTTGAAGGCCTTCTCAGAAGGCGGCGGGACTTCTCAGAAGCCCTGCCCCGCCACTCCTCCTCCGGCCCCCCCCCTCCCGGTGGCCGCGGGGCTGGGCGCGCCGGGGGGGGAGGCCCGCGGGGAAGGGGTCCGCCGCCGGCCAGGAGGTGCCCAGGGACATATACACAGACACAGACACAGACACAGACACACACACACACACAGACACACACAGACAGACACACACAGACAGACAGACAGACAGACAGACAGACAGACAGACAGACAGACAGACAGACAGACAGACAGACAGACAGACAGACAACAGACGGACAGACAGACGGACAGACAGACGGACAGACAGACAGACACACACACACACACACACACATACATACACTTACTTTTTTCGACGGCGGCTAGGCAGAGTCACTGCTCTGGCGGGTAGGACACACACACACACATACACATATAGAAGTGGGCACACACATCCCTGGATCCCCCTCGGTTTTGATCCTCTCCAGAGGTGCGTCTTCCCTACCCACTTCCCATGCTTTCCCACACAATCCTGGGAATCGACGATTCTCGGGGGCCGCCGGGCCGGCCTGAGCCAGAGTGCGCCCAGGACCCAGCCGGGTTCCGCGGGGCGACGCCAGAGTTACCCATCGGTCGGAAGAAGTAGGTAGAAACATGAAATAGGAAGGCGTTGGAAATAGATTGGGTTTCCGCCCCGCCTCCTGAAGAGGAGGGAAGAGAGAAAACCACTCGACTCTTGAAGTAGGAAGGCGCTGAAAGTAGATTGGAATCTGGGAATCCAAAAGTACCTACTTTCAACGACCAATGGGTAGGTCGGGCACGCCCTCCTGAAGACGAATGTTGGACGAATGTTTTTCCCCCCAAAGAAATGACGAGATATCCAACACTGGTCAAAACAGAACTGACAAATCGTCACAAGACTACGTTTTTAAAACAATGTTTGAATTCTCCTTCCGTAGAGGAGCGTGCCCGACTGGAAGCCAGATTGTAGAAGCCTCCTAGATGGGGTCCGATCAGATGGGGTCGGAGGATGTCGCCGCATCGCCAATGCATCGGCGATGTATCAGTAATGCATCGCAGACGTCGGCGACGCATGGGCATCGGCGACGTGGGCGCGGAGAAAATCGGGCTGCGCATCGAGCCGCATCGTCGATGCGTCGGCGATGCGGCGCGATCCTCCGACCCCATCTACTCCGACCCCATCTTGGAGGCCTAGAGATTAAGCGGGATTTTGAGCCGGATCGAGCGGGATTAAACCAGATTCGGCCAGTCTTCGACCAGGGGTACGTCAGCGCCGATTCTGAACTTCGAACTTCACCTCTCAGGAGTCGCATCCTAAAGCATGGTCGCATCCACCGCTTCGGGGTCGTGCTCTGGGATCTCGGGGAGTGGTGGATGTGGATGACGTGTGCCAGGCCGCGTGGGCGGCCAAATTACCATAATTACCCACCGCGTGCCCCGAGTCCCCAGGACACGACCCCGTGGCAGTGGACATGAGCATGTCCTGGCGGCGTAGGGGAGGGGCAAGAGGCGGGGCTTAGGTCGGGCATGTCCTCCTACAGGCGGATTTTCGAGGAAAATTTGAAAAAAAACACAGCCAACCAATGTTCAAACATAGTCAAACATCCTCGAACAAAATACCCTCCGACTATTTTTTACTATTCGCGAAGATTCCTCCTGTAGAAGGACGTGCCCGACTTGAGGCTGGGCCCGTGCGTTGCCCTGCCTCTCCCTTCCGCCCTCTTGCTCGCACGACGTCGGTGGCCTGGCCTGGCCCAGGAGAAGAACACGAGGCAAAGGACGACACACTGGCCCGACGCCAGCAAGCACACCAGCTGCATCGATGTGCTTGCATCGCCCGGCGTGGCTGTCTCGAGATTGATCGGTGCGCCCCCAAAGCCTCCGCGCCACAACTCCTGGGGCCTGGGGAAACGATTAAGGTACTGATACCGCTACTCCCTGGGCCTCTCCAGGGGTGCGTTCTGACCAGGATTTCGAGGCGAATCCAGCGGTGGCGACGAGGGCCTCCCAGGGGGCCGAAAAAGGGGAAAACTGGCGAAAGGTAGCGGTATGGGTACCTTTTCCTCCTCTGAGGGTCGCCAATGGCCAGCTGCGCCGAACTGCGCCGGGTGGCGACGACAGCACAGCACACGCGGCAAATTCATGGGGAGCTTCCCGCCGTGCGGCCGCCTTGCCGTTCTGCGAGAGATGCACGTGTGCTGGACTGGACACGTGGGCCTGCGGCGGAAGCCACCCTCAGATGCCTCCTAGGTGTGGTCGGAGTAGATGGGGTCGGAGGATCGCGCCGCATCGCTGATGCGTCGCCGACGTCGGCGTGGAGAAACTCGGGCTCCACATCGAGCCGCATCGCCTATGCGTCGGCGATGCGGCGCGATCCTCCGACCCCATCTACTCCGACCCCATCCAGGAGGCCTACAACCGTGGTGGGGCCAGCTTCGGCTCCGTGGTGTGGAGCATGCCAGGGCGCCTCGTCGCTCTCTGGCGCGCGCACCCTTCTGGCACACAGCAGCGTTACACTCCGGACTCCGCGCTCCATTTCTCCAAGGGCTCCCAGCTTCGCGCTTCGCGCTGAGCGAAGCGCGAAGTGCGAATAACTTCGCGCTCTCGCGCCGCCTCCCAGGGGAGAAGAGGAGGATGAGGAGGAATCGGAGCCGAACCGCGAAGCGCGAATAACTTCGCGCCCTCGAGGGCGCCCTTGACCCTTCTGGCACACAGCAGCGTTACAGTCCGGACTCCGCGCTCCATTTCTCCGCGGCCCTCCCTTCCCCCCCGCCCTGCGCAGCGTTGGTATAAACAAGCGCGAGCAACCGCAGCGAGAGCACGTGCGCGTGAGAAGCGCCCGCGCACTTTGCTCAGCAAGGCGCGCGAACGACAGAGTCGGCTCGGCCCCCAGGCGTAGGACAGAGGAGGGGGGGCAGAGGACGAGAAGGTACTACTGCCTCGTCTTCCTCTTCCTCCTCCTCCTCCTCCTTCTCCTCCTCCTCCGCCCCCCCTCCGCGTGCAGCCCGTAGGACCACGAGAAGAGAGGGGGGGCACTGGGCGCAGGGCGACGAGCAGAGAGAGGCGAGGCAGGGAGCGGGGAGCGCCACGGTCGCCCCGAGGGGGCGGAGCGCAGAGGGGGGCTCTCCCACCATCACCCCGGTCTCGCAACTGCGTGCTGGAGGTCATCATCCCTTGTGGGGGTGGTGGCCGGGGGGGCCGGAGGGCCTCGGTCTCGGGCGGCGGCCCGAACGGGCCCTGCGCTGTCGCGCCCCTGCGGCCCGTGCGGCCCCCGCCGCCCCTTCTCTCCGAGACCCCCACGGCGCTCCGCGGAGAGGCCGCCGTGGCCCGCACTGCGTGGGGGAGGGGCAGGAGGGGGGCAGGCGCGGCAGGAATACGGAGGCACGCGGCGGAGTGGAAGCGTGCACGAGCGGGGACAAACGGTGACCAGGATTGGAGGCACGGGTGCCCGGGCTGCAGAGCTTCGGCCAGAAAACAGCGCATCAGGGCCCCTCCTTGTCCACATCCGCCAGCGTCCAGACCTTATGCAATATGTTCGAGGGCAATTTGCTCTCGGTCATCTTGGGCTTTGCCTCCCGAATTCGATGGCGGTGCAGCAGCAATGACAAACAAATGGCGAGCTTAGGCGTTAAGCGGAGGATGATGGCTCGGGGTAGGATAACGGCTAAAAAGAGAGAAACCACTATCATGAGGCGGTGCCAGCGTGCGAACACCTGCTGAGTGGATGCAGCAGGCGGCATTGAATATTCAAGCGAAGACGGGCGCGCGAGGGAACAGAAGAGCTGCAGGGATGGGGGCGAGACGCGTGGGGACGCAAACAAACAAGACTGCAGCCTTGATGCAGCGGTTGGGACTGACCAAACGTATCGCCGCTGCGGGGTGCAAATGGGCGCTGAGGAAAGAGGACTATGCGCCAGGCCTATCCTGAGCCCAGGATCGGTGCATACGCCCTCTTGCCTTGGCGAGGAAGGTGTATGCACCGATCCTGGGTCAAGGATGGACGTTGTCAGGATCGGTGCACGTGCACAGTTCTCTTCGCCCGAACTGGGTGACGCCGCATCGCCACGCGTGTGCCAAGTCGGCAGATCTGAGAGTCGGCTAATTACTGCCAGCCCCCTGGCCTCCTCCCTTGCACCCTCCTCTGGCCTCCTTCAGTCGTCCTCTCCTCGGCGGCGCGCCCGGGGGGGAAACGACAGGGGGCGGTGGCCTCCAAGACGCGTCCAAGACGATCAAAATGGCCCCAAGAAGCCCCAATACAGCCCCAAAATGGCTTCCAAGACAGTCCCAAGATGCCTCCAAGACAGCAAAGATGACCCAATAAAACCCTAGAGTAGCCCAAGAGGCTCCCAAGAGGCCTCCTTCTCAGAAGGCTCGAAGTCCTCCGGCCTTCTGAACTTTTCTCCCAGACTTCCCCGAAGACGCAGGGAGCTCCTCGAAGGCCGAGGGGCTCGGAGCACAGCCCCGCCGCCTTCCGGGAAGGCCTGCCCCCTCTCGCGCCCCCTCTCGCTTCCCCCCAGGAGCGCCGCCGATCTCTGCGCTCGGCGCTCCCTCCTCCCCTCCCCCCCCCCCGCCCCGTTTTGCCCCGTCCTGCCCCGCTCCCGCTCCCCCCCTGCCAGTGCGCCTGCGCACCCGCCCGCCAGAGCGCCTCCCCGCCCTGTGAAAGAGAGAGAGGCTGGAGAGGGAGGCAAGACAGGGGAAGGCTGGAGAGAGGGAGAGCGAGCGAGCGAGCGAGAGAAAGAGCGAGAGAAAGAGAGAGAGAGAGAGAGAGAGAGACGGAGAGAGGCTGGCGAGGGGGGAAAAGAGAGAGAGGCCGCACCCGCTCGACGGACGGCCAGCCCAGCCGGCCTGGACGGCCAACCTCCCCGCACCAGACCCAGACATCCGATCCGGCGCTTCTCCTGGAGCGCGCACGGAGGACGAGCAACGCTCCAGGGTCACCCTTGCATCCTTGCCCCTTCGGCCCATCCTTGGCCACCGTCGCTGGCCCCCCTTCGAAAACAGTCAGCATGGCCTTCCGAGGCCCCTGCATCCAGATTCTGCGTTTCGACTGTCGTGCCTTCTCCCACCCCGCCGAGCGGCCGCCGAGACCTGAAGCCATCCCCGAGCTGCAGCCGGCGACATATGTGTGATAACCAACCCAGAGGTTCCTGGGCACCGCTGGGCATCCGCGCCCCGATCGGCGGCCCTTGGGCCGATCTTCAACCCCCAGGGCCTATCCACCCCCGTCGTCCTTCCCGATGTCGCGCCGCCCCTGCTGACCACGAGGTCCGACGTCGTGAAAACCGCAGCGTCTCCAAACCAAAACACGACCGGAGTACCCAGAGGATTCCTAGATGGGGTCCGAGTAGATGGGGTCGGAGGATCGCGCCGCATCGCTGATGCATCGGCGATGCGTTTGCAACGTCGCCAACGCATCGGCACGTCGGCGTGGAGAAACTCGGGCTGCGCAACGAGCCACATCGCCGATGTTTCGGCGATGCGGCGCGATCTTCCGACCCGACCTACTCGGACCCCACTTACGAGGCGTAGAGAAACACGACCGGAGCACCCGCCCCCAGACCCCGCACGTCGTGTTTTCTTTTTCACAACGTCGACCTCCAGAGGTCTGCACCCCTTCCACAGGACAAGCTTTTCGTCCTGAGCCGTGTTTTGCACGGACCTGAGGCCCGGCGAGGGCCCCCAGAGGCCGAAAAACGAGCGCGAGGAAGCTCCCGTCGTGACTTTTCCAAGGCGCGGGGGGGTCTGGATCCAACAACGGCTGGCGCACCCGGCCCCGCCGTCGTGCCCGGTGCTCCCGGGCCAGACCGATCCAATCGTCGGAAATCGCGAAGTGAACCCCGCCCTCCCCCTCAGAAATCGTGCGGGGTACGGGTAGGGTTCGCATGTGGCCTACTACCTCCACCACCAGGGGGCCACATGCGAACCCTGCCCCTACCTCCCACGATTTCTGGGGGGAAAGTGGGGTTCACTTCGTTCGGGTGGGTTCGCATGTGCCCCCCCCCCCCCCCTCAGAAATCGCGTGGGTAGGGGTAGGGTTCGCATGTGGCCCCCTGCCTCCACCACGGCGCGAAGCGGGGCGAAGGAGGCCCGTCGGCACCGCCACGCGGGCCGTCGGGGCAGGCCACCCGGGCGGGGGCACCACCCCCCCCAAGGCCGGGCTCACGGCGGCGCCGCTCAACGGTGGTGCTGGGAACCAGAGGTGTAGGAGATCTCGAGCCACGCTTTCCTACACTCCGAATTCGCGCATGGATCGAGCGAACGCCACGCGGCAAGTTCCGATGATCCTCAGAATGTGCGTGTGCGTGTGTGTGTGTGTGTGTGTGCGTGTGTGTGTGTGTGTGTGTGTGTGCGTGTGTGTGTGTGTGTGTGTGTGTGTCAGCCCCAACGTGCGCTTGTCCATCGAGGCCGTTCGACACGACCCAGGCGATGTAATATGATCCACTGATTGGGCTGACAAAGGGGGCACACACAGTGGGCGAACGCACGTCCTGAGTATTATCGGAAATTGCAGGAAAGCGTGGGCCGCGCGTCCCCACGCTACCGAAACCTACATCGCCGTCGCTTACATCGCCGTTCGCCCGTCGGCAACGCCCCCTGCCACGCGGGGCGTCGGGGCGAGCCGCTCGGGCTGGGGCGCCCTGGCGCAGCTCTCCCCAGACCCCCAACATCGCGCTTTCTTCTCGCAGCGCCGACGAGGGCTGGACCTAAACTTTGTTTTTCGTTTTGATGTCGTTTTGCGTTTCGTTTTGCTCTGCCTGTTTTCCTGTGTCTCCCCCCCAAAACAAATTATCCCAGCGCGGCCCTACCTAAGAGTTGCAGCCCTAGGAGTTGGAGCCGCTGGATGTCACACATCCATGAAGAGCAGAGAAGGGACACCTGTTCCTGTCGAGGGTTGGGCGTCTTCGTGAGCACCGAAACTGCCGCGCGCAGTTTTTGAAAGTCTGGTGTGTTACACGCAGCACCTTGCACAGTCAACCACCGCTTCACGGTCGCGATGGATTTGAACGTCTCTGCAGGTTGTTCAACACTGTTTGGAACATTGTTCTGTGCAGGATGCTCAACACTGCTTGCTGGGTCTCGTGCCTCGCCGCTCGAAGTCCGTGAAAGTGCCCGCATGACGCAATGCACTGCTGCACGCTCTTGCGTGGCTCTGCGAGTCACGGAATTGAGGCTGAACGGCAACGAGGATGAAAGGCATTACGACGCGGTGCTGAACACATACATGCACACACACACACGCACACACATGCAGCATTCCACATGGGAGTTATGTGTATATATATACACATACTTGCATATATAGAAAAAACATTTGGGACATGCGATCACGTCGGGTTTCATGTGTCCCGGCCGGTGCTATGTGCGAAACCTTCGTGCATCCTAAGGGATCAAGCTGCCCCACTAAGGGCTCAATATGGCCCACAGACGGACAACATGCATGGAGCATACGTGCGCACCACATATATATTTTTTATATAATATATATATATATATATATATATATATATATATATATATTGTAGCAGCAATAGTGGATGTTGTTGCAATATGCTAAACTATGCTATGCTATGCGCTGCTATGCTATGCAATGCTATGCTATGCTGCGCAATGCTATGCTGGACTAGGCTAGACTAGGCTAGGCTATGCTATGCTGCGCTATGTTATGCTGCGCTATGCTATGCTATGCTATGCTTTTGCTTGGCCTTCGCTTTTGCGTTCACTTTTGCCTTTGCTTTTGCTTTTGCTTGGCACCCAGGGAGCGCAACTGGGGGAACCGCGCGTTTGCTTTTACCTTTGTTGTTGCTTTTGCTTGGTTCCCAGGGGACTGGGGGAACCGCCCGGGGCGGTTTGCACTGCCCGGCCCCTTTAAGCCAAGCGAAAAACCCCGGGAAGCAAACAGTACCCCCCCCGGCGATATCCTTAGCACATAAAATAAAATAAATAATTATGTTGGGCGGCGCCCTCTAGCGATATCATTAGCACATAAAAAATAATTAGCCTGGCGATGGACCCAACCATATGCAGCTGCGAGTACCGCACGGATATGAGACGAAGGAATGGGCACGCAAACTAGGCCCCTCTTCTCATAGGCACCGCGCCACTGGGGCCTTCGGTGGAGCTCCCTATGGGGCCACGAAACGTGTGAAGGGTGTGCCGAAATGGGTGGTGGGGAGGCATGCGGACCCTGCCACTGGGGCCTTCGGTGGAGCTCCCTATGGGGCCACGAAACGTGTGAGGGGTGTGCCGAAATGGGTGGTGGGGAGGCATGCGAACGCAGCCACTGGGGCCTTCGGTGGAGCTCCCTATGGGGCCACGAAACGTGTGAGGGGTGTGCCGAAATGGGTGGTGGGGAGGCATGCGAACCAGCCACTGGGGCCTTCGGTGGAGCTCCCTATGGGGCCACGAAACGTGTGAGGGGTGTGCCGAAATGGGTGGTGAACCCTGCCACTGGGGCCTTCGGTGGAGCTCCCTATGGGGCCACGAAACGTGTGAGGGGTGTGCCGTGGGTGGGGAGGCATGCGAACGCAGCCACTGGGGCCCGGTGGACTGGGGCCTTCGGTGGAGCTCCCTATGGGGCCACGAAACGTGTGAGGGGTGTGCCGAAATGGGTGGTGGGGAGGCATGCGGACCCTGCCACTGGGGCCTTCGGTGGAGCTCCCTATGGGGCCACGAAACGTGTGAGGGGTGTGCCGAAATGGGTGGTGGGGAGGCATGCGAACGCAGCCACTGGGGCCTTCGGTGGAGCTCCCTATGGGGCCACGAAACGTGTGAGGGGTGTGCCGAAATGGGTGGTGGGGAGGCATGCGAACCCAGCCACTGGGGCCTTCGGTGGAGCTCCCTATGGGGCCACGAAACGTGTGAGGGGTGTGCCGAAATGGGTGGTGGGGAGGCATGCGGCGCAGCCACTGGGGCCTTCGGTGGAGCTCCCTATGGGGCCACGAAACGTGTGAGGGGTGTGCCGAAATGGGTGGTGGGGAGGCATGCGAACCCTGCCACTGGGGCCTTCGGTGGAGCTCCCTATGGGGCCACGAAACGTGTGAGGGGTGTGCCGAAATGGGTGGTGGGGAGGCATGCGAACGCAGCCACTGGGGCCTTCGGTGGAGCTCCCTATGGGGCCACGAAACGTGTGAGGGGTGTGCCGAAATGGGTGGTGGGGAGGCATGCGAACGCAGCCACTGGGGCCTTCGGTGGAGCTCCCTATGGGGCCACGAAACGTGTGAGGGGTGTGCCGAAATGGGTGGTGGGGAGGCATGCGAACGCAGCCACTGGGGCCTTCGGTGGAGCTCCCTATGGGGCCACGAAACGTGTGAGGGGTGTGCCGAAATGGGTGGTGGGGAGGCATGCGAACGCAGCCACTGGGGCCTTCGGTGGAGCTCCCTATGGGGCCACGAAACGTGTGAGGGGTGTGCCGAAATGGGTGGTGGGGAGGCATGCGAACGCAGCCACTGGGCCTTCGGTGGAGCTCCCTATGGGGCCACGAAACGTGTGAGGGGTGTGCCGACATGGGTGGTGGGGAGGCATGCGGCGCAGCCACTGGGGCCTTCGGTGGAGCTCCCTATGGGGCCACGAAACGTGTGAGGGGTGTGCCGAAATGGGTGGTGGGGAGGCATGCGAACGCAGCCACTGGGGCCTTCGGTGGAGCTCCCTATGGGGCCACGAAACGTGTGAGGGGTGTGCCGAAATGGGTGGTGGGGAGGCATGCGAACGCAGCCACTGGGGCCTTCGGTGGAGCTGCCTATGGGGCCACGAAACGTGTGAGGGGTGTGCCGAAATGGGTGGTGGGGAGGCATGCGAACGCAGGAGGGAGGAGGGCGAGGAGAAGGAGGAACGCGGGGACCATCTCTTCAAAACGAGGACCCAACACCACAGGATGGTTTTGGGAATTAATTAATTTGCCCCCCCGGGCCCGAAGCTGGCGGCAACGTGAGGCGACAGCCTGAAGAACCAATGCGCACGAACGCTTGCCAATGGGTTCCCGCCTTGCTAGAACACTGGGAAACTGACGCGCGTCGGAAATCAAAGGTAAATCAAAAATTACAAACAATGAAATCACCGCAAGCAACTATACTTGAAAGGACCCCCCAAAGGAATCTCACAAGGAAGCCCACGCAGAATCTCAAAGGAACCCTATTGGAAATTCAAAGTAATCTCAAAGGATCCCCACAGCAATCGCAAAGGGATCTCAGCGGCAGCTCAAACGAACCACGAAGGAATCTAAGGAATCTGGAGAACGCGGGCTCGCGTGGACATAAGCAAACCCTATTGCGACCGCAATCGTTTTTTTTTTTTTTTTTTTTTTTTTTTTTTTTTTTTTTTTTTTTTTTTTTTTTTTTTTTTTTTTTTTTTTTTTTTTCAGGGGGTCCTATGGGAGAGTCCACGGAGGGATATCGCAGACGGATTCCGCGACCCCCCCCGCGATATGTTAGCACATTTATTGAACATAAAATAATGGACAGGCACTGGAGGTCGATGTGATGCTCCCTTCAGGGATTGTCCACGCATGAAATCAAAGGAACCAATGGAAGTTCAAAGCAATCTCAAAGGAACCCAACAGAAATCGCAAAGGGATCTCAGCGGCAGTTCAAACGAACCACGAAGGAATCTAAGGAATCTGGAGAACGCGGGCTCGCGTGGCCATAAGCAAACCCTATTGCGACCGCACTAGGGAAATTGATTACCTCAGGGGATCCTACGGGAGAGTCCACGGAGAGATATCGCAGACGGATTCCGCGAACCCCCCCGCGATATGTTAGCACATTTGTTGAAAATAAAATAATCCACAGGCCCCGGATGTCGATGTGATGCTCCCTTAAGCAATGGGGCATCAAAGGGATATGACCGGAACCTCAAGGGACCCCCAGAATAACATCAAAGGAACACCAGAGGAGTCTCAAAGGAGTCCCAAAATAATCACAATGGAAACGGCAAGGAATCTCAAAAGAAGCCAATCGGAGTATCAAAAGAATCTCTGCGGAATCTCACAGAAACGCACAGAATCACAGGAAGCGACTCTGGGCAGGTGTGCCTTGTCGCTGGGCTCTGGACTACAAGGGGACCGGGCATTCAGAGGCTTGTGGAGGCCTTTCTGGATGCCTCCTGGGAACCTCTGGGGACCTCCCCTCCGCGGACCTCTGGTGACCTGCGGGGGATATCGCTTCCGCCCCGGCCCAGGTGCCGGAAGCGTTATAATTTCCTCTGATGAGGGGGATGGGGGGGGGGAGGGGGGTTTACTGATTGCTTCCCAGGGTTAAGAACCCTTCTAGGCAGAGCCTAGGTAGGGAAAAACAAGACACAGCCCGAGTCCAGCAAAACAGCGTTTAGGTCCAGCCCTAACGTCGACCCCCAGAAAATCTAGACCCCTTCTCCGGGACCGGCTTTTCGTCCCGTGTCGTTTTTGGACGGTCCCGAGGGGCATTGTAACATATTTCGTCGGTTCGACGAACAGATCAATGTTAGGGTACATGAATGTTGCAGTCGATCCCCGACTCGAACCTTCCTGGGGACCAGCTCTTATCATCAGTCGTTTCTTGGCGGTCCCGGGGCCCGATATGGGCACCGTGTGCCCACAGTTGTCAAAACCCGTCCGCGGTGATTTGCCCTCGATGCGAGGATGTTCGGCGCGCAGTCGCCAGAGTCCTCCCGTCGTGGCTTCCTCACGGCGCAATGCCTCGTTCTGACGCCACAGCGCCATCGCACGGCCAAGCCAACTGCGCGGTTGGCACATGCGCGGCCCAGCGAACGCTCGAGAGGTCCCAGGCGGATGACTCGGGGAGGGAGAGGAGGCAGTTTCAGTCGAGCCGCGCCGCACGGCGCACCGGACAAAACCGCACTTGGCCAGCTGCGGCAGCCCTCGTGCGGAACGGCGCGACGTGGTCGGGGCACCAGCGGGGCAGGAGGGTCGGGGGCGACCACCCCGACCTCCCAGAGTGTTAAAGAACAGCACTCCAGAATTGTAGACCCATCGGACAGACACAAGCCCTGCGTCCAAGTGGACGCGTTGGCAGGAAAAGAGGCGTGCCCAAATAGCCACTCGAAACGCTCGAAGCACAGAGGTGTGACCAAACGCCACATGAAGCATGGAGATCTGACCAAACGCCATACCTGAGGGTGACGGCGGTTGATGATACTCATCTGGACTGCCGAAAACCTCGACTGGGACGTAGATGTCGGGGCCCTGGTGCTATCTTTCAGCCCGACGGGGAGCGCCCAGGAGGGGGGGGTCGCAGAGCATGGCAAGGTGCACGTGCACGGACGCAGGGGCCAATGGGGAGGTACCGAAAGGAGAGGAAGATTGGCGGCGCGCACAAAGCCTACCGTACACTCTGCGAGAAAATCAATTCTGGGGCAACTCGCCATCGCTCGGACGTCCGTTCATTCCCCGTAAACGTTTACAAAAGTTTCATGGATTAAGGGCGTGTGGTTTTCAAAATGTGCCTCTCGCCTTAGCGCCGCGCACATTCGTTTTAACATTTGCTAAGGGTTTCACGGATTGAGGGCGGGTCGTTTTCAAAATGTGGCTCTCGCCTGAGCGCCGCGCACATTCGTTTAAAACATTTGCAAGAGTTTCACTGATTCCCATGATCAACGCACCAGAAATGGCGTTATGGAAGGATTCCGGACTATGCGGGTGCAACAGTTATGTTGATTCGCGGTGTTGAAATCCCAAAATGGCGTTATGGCACAATTCCGGATCGTCAAAACGCAGCAGTCGGGTTGAGACGTGGCGTTGAAATCCCGAGAACAATGTTTTGGCATGCTTCAGGATCTTCAAACGGTCGTCTTCCAACGAGTCAGTTCCCTCAAATGGAAACGAGCCGTTGTAGGGGCCTATGAAGAGGGAGCTTGGAGGGAGGGTTAATTCCAACATCGTTGATGACTCTTGGGTTTACACTGGTCCTCCTCCTCCTCCTCCTCCTCCTCTTCCTCCTCCTCCCTCTCTTCCTCATCCGGCTATTCCTCCTAGTCCCTCCTCCGCACCCCACCCACCCTCCCCCTGCCGTTCCTCCTCCGATTCCTCCGCTATCCTCCCTCTCTTGGGGTATGACGTCTTCCCCAACCCCTGATTCCACTGCGTGCTCCTCCGAATCCCTGATCAGGGCAACTCGCAGGGGCATCATTTCTGGATGGGCCGGTGGGGTTCCGCGAGGCATCTAGAATCTAATGAAATATTAGTAAGAAGAATACTCATACTAACAAGAAGGAGGAACAGGATGAGGAGAAAACGAAAACACATACAATAATCCGCTGACCCCCGCTTGCCGGAGATGAGAGGGCGTGTGAGATGATTGGCTGATCCCCCTCCCCCTTCCCCCTCCCCCAGGGCCCAACATCGATTTCAAGGGGTGGGTGGGTGGCTGGGGGGGCGGAGGTATCTTGGCTGCCCCGGCGCACCCCCGGGGACTCTGGAGCTCCCAAATCTGCCATCCGTGACCTCGAAGACGTTCGCAGACGGTCCCTACTGGCGGAGCGATTGGCCCAAGACGCCTACGATGGCTCGAGGACACCCCAAAACGCCTTCGAGACGCCCCAAAAGCCTTCCCAGGGCCCCGACGGGCAAACATCAATGCGTTTCTTGAGGTATTTGTTTTGTTTCTGGGGTTATGGTCTTCTCGAATTTCCGACGCTCCAAAACGTCCCAGCGTGCCCCGTGGACCGCCCCACAACTGCCCAAGAGGCCTCTGCGAGGGCCCGAGGGCGGCCCAAGAGGGTTCCAAAACGGTCCAAAGAGGGGCCCCAAGACGGCCAAACATTGCCCCACGAGGGCCCCGAAAAAAGGCAAAGAGGAAGAACACGCACCGAACATCCGACATTTCCGGCCCAAGAGGCCCCCAAAGGCCCCAAGAAGCCCCCAAACGGCCCAAAAGAGGCCCCGAACAAGCTCCACGAGGCACCAAAGAGGCCCCTAAGGCGACCGCCAGCACGCTTCAAAGCTGCCTCCCCAAAAAGCTCCGCCAGGCCCCCAAGCAGTTCCCAATACGCCCACAAGAATGCCCACACAGTTCCCAAGACGTCCACGACGCCGCAGCCGCGGACTCCACGCCTCGTCTGGGCGCCGGCGGAATGGCGTAAGTTTCTGGAAGAATAACAACAAGACGAAGAGGGGGCCAGAAGATCCAGGGCGACTCCATAGCCCCAGCTATGCTACCCCCCAATAGGCCCCCCCCCTCGTGGACGCCCCTTCGGTGGCAACTCATGGGAGCCTCCCATACCATCTTGTCGACACTTGCGAGTCTACGCAAATCCACCCTAGTCGACAATGCATAGATCCATACATACATAGATACATAGATACATAGATACATACATACATACATACATACACACACACATACATACATACATACATACATACATACATACATACATACATACACATACATACATACATACACATACATACATACACATACATACATACACACACATACATACATACATACACACATACATGCATGCATGCATGCATACATTACATGCATACAAACATACATACATACGTACGTACGTACGTACATACATACATACATATATGCACACAAGCATACATACATACCTGCATGCATACATACCTTCATTCATTCATACATACATATACATACAAGCATACATACATACAAACATACATACATGCATACATACATACACACATACACAAATACATACATACACACAGACAGACAGACAGACAGACAGACAGACAGACAGACAGACAGACAGACAGACAGACAGGCAGAGAGACATACATACATACATACATACATATCATTATATATGTATGTTCCGACGCTAAGCGACGCGAGTTCGGCACATCTCATCGCCCCCCAGACGGTTGATTCTCGGCGCGACGCGACGCAAAATATGTGCGACCGAACGCCCCCGATAGAGAGAGAGAGAGAGGGACAAAAAAAAGAGAGAAAGAGCGAGAGAGAGAGAGAGAGCAAACAAAAAAGAGCGCGGCCTTCTGTCCGGTTATCCTCCCCGCCGCGTTGGGGCCGAGCTGCACGAAGTCCGCCCTGTACTCCTGCCCGCCGCACACGCACCGCTGGCCCACCGAGGCGGGGCGCGCCGTCGACGCCGGCGCCGGCGTCGACAGCCGCTGTCGTCACCGTCGCGGGCGGGACCTTCAATGCAGTCAGTCGCGCAGCCGCCTCGGCCTTGGAAAGGGGGTGGGGGGGAAGCAGGAGGAGGATCGAGGTATGGAGGAGTAGCAGGAGGAGGAGGAGGAGGAGGAGGAGGAGGCACG
>CAUYUJ010015018.1:203723-216223 GCA_963575745.1 Prorocentrum cordatum
TGCGCGGTGTGGTGTGTGGTGTGTGGTGTGTGGTGTGTGGTTGGTGGTGGGTGGTGGGTGGTGTATTTGTGTCTGCGAGTGTGTGCATGTGTGCGGCTGTAGACGCGTGTCTCGTGCACGTGCCGTGCATGCGTTGCGCGTGGGTGAAGGGAAAGCGGAAGAGGAGGAGAAGGAGGAGGGAGGAGGGAGGTGTGAAAATGATGCGGGTGCGACGCGGGTGGGAAGAAAACCAAAACCTCACGAAACGTGTGGGGGAGTACTAACAGCAATACCACGAACAGTAGTAATGCGAAAAAGAATGATAGCATCCCTCCCTCCCACAATCCCTTCCAATCCACTGACAGTTTTCCATCCGCTGGCGGGTGTCCCACCCTGCCTGGCCTCGCGAGCGGCCCCGTCGTCTGCTATACCCCATCGGGACAAGGGGGGCCGTGTGCACGGGAGGAAGAGGCCAAAGGGGCCCTGGGACACACAAGCACATAGACACAAGTCCAAGGATTGCCCATATGTTCTCAGATGCCTTGCGTTGGTGCCTTCCCCCAACTCCCCATATTTCCCCAACATCCTGTGGTGTTGGGTCCTCGTTTTGACGAGACAGCGCCCCGCGTTCCTTCCGTATCCCTCCTCTCTTTCCTCTTCGCATCATCGTCATCATCATCATCATCATCATCATCATCATCATCATCACCATCATCACCCTCGCGAGGATCATGGCCCCATAGGAGCTCCACCGAAGGCGCCAATAGCAAAGTGCGCATGGCGGCTTCGGGCCATGTCGGCACACCCTTCACGAGGATCGTGGCCCCATAGGCGCTCCACCGAAAGCGCCAGCGGCACGGTTCGCACGGCGGCCTCGGGCCATTTCGGCGCGCCCCTGGCGAGGATCGCGGCCCCGCAGGGAGCTCCGCCGAAGGCGCCAGCGGCAGGGTTCGCGCGGCGGCCTCGGGCCGTTTCGGCACACCCCTCGCGAGGATCGTGGCCACGTGGGAAGCTCCGCCGAAGGCGCCAGCGGCAGGGCTCGCGCGGCGGCATCGGGCCATTTCGGCACACCCCCACGAGGGTCGTGGCTTCGTAGGGAGCCCCACCGGAGGCCACCAGTGGCAGGGTTCGCACGGCGGCCTCGGGCCACGTCGGCGCACCCCTCACGAGGATCGCGGCCCCATCGCGAACTCCACCGAAGGCCCCCAGTGGCAGGGTTCCCATGGCGGCCCCGGGCCATTTCGGCACACCCCTCACGAGGACCGTGGCCCCATAGTTGTGATGCTTCAACAGCCGCGCCTGGGCGTCGTACTCCGCCTTCTCGACGTGCACCGACGCCTCCTCCCTCATGGCTCTCAAAGCCCTCTCCTGCTTTTGCTCCTCGGTCAAAGGGGCGCCGTCCTTGTCGTCGTCGGCGCCCGCGAAGACGGCCAAGAACGTGTTCCTGAGCATGTCGGGCTCCGGCGGGGAGCCGTGGCCACATAGGGAGCGCGGAGATGGTATTCACAATTGCGGTATTCACAATTGCATATGGTTGGGTCCTTCGCCAAGCTAATTTCCTATATTTTCTTGGGGGTCGACGATGAAGTGTGTCGGATGAGCAGGAGGCGGATGAGCAGGAGGAATGACAGGATGAGGAGGGACGAAGAGGAGCAGGAGCAGGAGCTGCAGCAGGGGAGGGGGCGGGAGCACAGGAAGGCCAGGAGGAGGCTCAGGAGGGGGAAGGAGGGGGGGGCGGCAACGCGCAGGGGCGAGAGTGCCTTGTCTGAACGGCAGGAGCAGAGCGGCGATCCTGAAATGTAGCCAACGCTGCAGTTACAAAACACAAAGACAATACAACAACTTCGGCTTTGACAGATGCAAGTTCAGTGAACAGAGAAAAGCCGTTCTCATGTAACGTAATTGCGAAAAGAGGGAGCGGGGAAGGAGTGGGTGATCAGAAAAAGGTAGCGGATGAGGGTGGAGGGATGTCCAGGGATGGAGAAGGCCAGGGGGGCCTTGGGAGTGAGAGGGGGGGAGGTGAGGGAAAGGAGGGACGAGGAGGGACGAGGAGGGGACGAGGGAGGGGAGGCGAAGGTCGACTAGAGGGGGGGGTCAAGTGGGGGAGGGGAGGGGCAAGAGAAGGACAGGTAGGAGGGAAGAGATGGGGCACATCCAAGAAAACGTCGACTGACTGGATGCATCACAAGGACGCGTGAACCAGCTGTGTACGCAATTCGGGAAGACGCAACACATTTGCGAAGGAACACAAGCGCGCACAATCGGCACGACTGCAGATACCGAAACTTCTTCACAACATAGGCTGTCCGTGTGTTCAAGAGAGCCCCTCTCGACTGGGCTGCACTGCGCAGCAAACGGTCGAATAAGGCGGCCTTCATCACTGCGAACGGCGAAGCCTTGCGGCCGAGAGCAGCAAACAACAGCAACTTCATGTCCAGGGCAGCAGGAAGTCGCCAGCAAAAGAGGCAATAAATTTTGATAACGAAAGTCCCACCAGTTCTTTGGGAAGAGAAACAAAAAACGGCGTTCCAGGTCCCACCTGTTCCAACATTCCCTCGCCTCCTCTCCCAGGAGGGGGGCCATTCCAATCCTCAAATCTGGGCGTAGCGACAGAAAGACCAATAATCTCGCCCCGTCACGGACCCTCGGGCCCTCAAGGATATGACTGGCACGCGGAGTGTGGCAGAAGGACGAGGTCGAGACCTCTGGCCACGAGGTTTCGCTTGGGAGGCAACTCATGGGAGGTCGTCGCCAGAACGATTCAGGGCTAGTAAATCTGATCAAGGGGTCACTGGGCCAAACTAGGCCGGCTTAGCCCGGGATTAAAACATGAGATTCGGCGAGATTTGGCCAGTCTTCGACCAGGGATATACCGCCGCCGATTCTGCCTCTGACCTCCCAAGAGTTGCATCCGACTCCCACAACGGTCAGACGACCCCGTGGCAAAAACGGCTAGCACCAAAGCCTTCTGGGCCGGGGCCTTCGATCGGAGGCGCCCAGGATTGGCGGCGAGCGAGAGGGGGAATTGAGAAGGAAAAGGCCTTTTCAGAAGGCTCGGAAGTCTCACCGCCTTCTGAAAAGTTGTCTGAGCCTTCCCCGATGACACAGAAAACTTCTCAGAAGGCACGAGGGCTTCTGAGAAGTCCCGCCGCTTTTTGAAAATGCCTTCTCCTTCTCATTTCCCCCCCACGCTCGCCGCCGAAAGGAGGGGGGCGTCCAAAAGGGGGACTCGCAACTCATGGCCCGAGGCACGTGCGCGGCCCCGCAGGGGGGGGCCAACGGCCTCACTGAAATGACAGGATGGGGGGGCGGCATGACATCTGGGAGGAGGATCTCATGCCCCTGGCCATGACACACACACACACACACCACGCACAACCACACACACACACACAGACAGCACACACACAGGGACACCACACACGGACTCACTCACTTACACACACAAATTCACACACACACACACCTTCACAGATCCACACATTCACACAGTCACATTAGCATTCGCAGTCACATCCTCACACACCAACACACACAACCACGCACAAACAAACACAAACACAAACGCACGCAAACACACACTCACCAACACACCACCAACACACAGAAAACGCACACACACACACACCACAACACACCAACACACGTACACACACGCACACGCACACGCACACAAACACACACACATTCACACGCCAACACCAAACCACACGCACCAACACACATTCAAACACACACGCACACAAACAGACACACACATACACACCAAGATACACACACACACACATACAAGCACACTTTTCTGGCGTCGCGGCCCCGCGAGCAGCGACAGGGCGTGGCAACACCACCAGCACACACGCACACACGCACGCACATACGCACACACACAAACACACACACACACACACACGCACACACACACACACATACACGCACACACTCGCACACGCGCACGCACCCAACCACCAAACCACGCACGGACCCACCGACCCACCTACCCACCCACCCCCCGCCCCCCCTCCCACCCACCCACCCACCAGCCAACCCGCCCCGCCCAACCACCCGCCCACCCACACACTCACACCCACACGCACACACACACACACGCAAACACGCACGCACACACGCACGCACGCACATTCACAAATCACAGACACACACGCACCCACCAACCACACGCACGCGCATGCACGCGGCACGCGCACGCGCGCACGCGCGCACGCACGCACGCACGCACACACACACACACATGCACGCACGCACGCACGCACGCACACACACACAAACACACACACACACACGCACACGCAGACGCACACGCACACGGCACACGCACACGCACACGCACCAACACACACACACACGCACACGCATACACAGACACATACATATACATATACATATTTGTATATGTATATATATACATATCTATATACACAAGTTTTATTATATATATATATATATATATATATATATATATATATATATATATAGGAGGTGGGGGGGTAGATCGAAATGGAACGGAGAGCCCCCCTACCGGGAAATCGGTTTCGGTTTCGTGTTTGTGCGTGCCGTGCGTGCGGGCGAGCCGAAGCTGCGAGGGCGGGCGATAAATAAGTCTCCTGTAGCTGATGCGCGGCTGGACCAAAAGTCTCCCTTCCGGCAACCGGTGCCCCGCGGTGTCCCGCCGGTGTCCCGCTCGGGGGTCGGTGGCGCGCGGTATCCTGCCGGTGTCCCGCCGGTGTCCCGTCGGTGTCCCGATGATGATGATGATGATGATGTTGATGATGTTGACGATGATAATGATGATGGTGATGGTGGTACTGATGATGTCCGATGATGGTGATGATGATGTTGACCGTGTTGATGATGATGATGATAATGGTGATGGTGAAGATGATGATGATGCCCCGATGATGATGCTGATGGTGATGTTATTGATGATGATGATGGTGCCCCATTGGTGATGATGTTGATGATCATGTTGGCGTTGATGATGATCATATGCTTTGATGATGATGGTGCCCCGATGATGATGATGAGGTTGATGATGATGCTGTGGATGATGATGATGGTGTCCCGATGATGATGATCATGATGACGATGACGGTGTCCCAATGATGATGATGCTGATGCTGCTGGTGATGATGATGATGAAGTGATGAAGATGATTTTGATGATGGTTGCCCAATGGTGGTGCTGATGCCGATGTTGATGATGATGGTGTCCCGGTGATGTTGATGATGATGGTGATGATGATGGTGACGATGACGATGGTGTTCCGATGATGAGGATGATGTGGATGATGATGATGTCGATAATGATGATGGTGATGGTGCCCCGATGATGATGTTGATGTTGTTGTTCATGATCAGGATGATGAGATGATGATGACGATGGTGTTCCGATGATGATGACGATGGTGTCCCAATGCTGATGCGGTTGATGATTATGATGGTGGTGACGATGATGGTTTCCGGGTGATGACGACGGGGTGGTGATAGTGATGATGATGGTGGTGAGGTGATGATGATGCCGATGGTGTCCCGATGAAGTTCAGGATGCTGCTGATGCTGATGTTGATGACCACGAAGCTGATGATGGCAATGATGGCGTTGATTGTGATATCGATTGTGATATCGACAGTGAGATCGATAGGTAGACCGAATGTGAGATCGATTGTGAGATCGATAAGGAGATCGATAGTGAGATTGATTGTGACATCGATAGTCAGATCAAGTGTGAGATCGATCGATAAAACAAATCGAGCGACATCGATTGCGAGATCGATCGGGTGAAATCGTTCGAGCGAGACCGATTGTGAGATCGATAGTGAGATCGATAGTGAGACCGGTCGAGCGAGACGCCCCCCCCCCCCCCCCCCGAACCTCCTCATCACCCGAAGAGTGGTCGAATAGGTGTGTATATATATACATATATATATATACATATATATATATATACATATATATATATATATTATCATACGCACCTCTCCGAGGGAGTAGAGCTCAGAGGCGATTAATGCGCACGTCGTTCGCGATTTTTCTGGCCGTCTCGCTCGGGACATCCTCGAAATTCTGAAAATCGATGGCACCCCTCACGCAGATCGTGACGCCAGGGTCCAACAAAACATATGGGAATTTCAACATTTTAACATAAAACCTTCAAAAACACATGGTAATCTCAATAATTGTGACCCCGATTCTCAGAGAATGGCGGTTTCGCCTGAGACATCCTCCCAACATCGAGCCCCAGACCCCTCCTCGGAGCCTCCTGGGGGCCTCCTGGAACCTCCTGGGGCCTCCTGGGGCTTTCTGGACCTTCTGGTACCCCAGACCCCGCCTCGGAGCCCCCTGGAGTTCTCCTGGGCCTGATGAGGCCGCCTGGGGCCTCCTGGGGCTTCAGAACTACATGCGCACACAGAGACACAAATCACGCCCAACACATCACACGCTAGACAAACATAACATACACACACAACACCGACAACACACAAAAAAACACGCACCACACAAAGCACACATCACACACACAACACTCACAATCCTGGGGCCTCCTGGAGCCTCTTCTGGTATCCAAGTCGGGCCTCCTGAGGCTTCCTGGGGGGCCCTTGTACACGCATCGCAAGGTGTGGCAACCCCATTTGCGCTCGAGTGCGACTTCGCTGTTGCAGGTCACTCCTGCTTCAAACGCCCCTTCAGCTTGTTGTATGAGCCTGGGCACACACGTGCCGCTTGTATATATCGGACCCCTCGGAGGCAGCGGCTCGCATGGCCTGGGGCGCCAGGGTGCCGCTGGGATCGGGCTACGCCCGACCGAAGACAAACCAAGCTGTTACATACTGGCAAAGAACATCCACGATCGCAACTCTTAGCGCGCGCTGGATCCTGCGAGTCTCAAAATAGCTTCCATGGTTCGATCGTCTGTTCCCGAGTGGCGCCTCTTGAGACTGGATGGAGCGGGAACGCTGCGCGCCGTCGCTGTCGACGGTGGGGCAAAAGGGTCTCTGCAAGGCCTCCTTGCGGGGCGTTCGCATTCGGCGCGGGTGGAGGGGCGGGGGCGGTCGAGAGGGGGCACAGGGCTGGGGGGGCAAACAGGCGGGCGCGCAGAAATGCACTCTCGCTCGGATGCGTCTCAGACGGCGGCGCCACCTGATCACTCACTAAGTTTCGATCTGCTATCGTTCGGGCATGTGCCATCAGCGCAGCTGTCTTGATTGGGCAGGGAACTCCGCCCGAATGAGATTATGTAGATGCTCTCTGTGCTGCAGGCCACCGCAAGGTAGGGTCTCCCATGCCCAGAGCGTCGGTAGAGGCCATCTGTGATGAGGTCGGTTGCAATCGTGGGCGGCTCGCGCCTACGGAATCTGCTGTAGATGATGTCTGCGATGGCGGTAGACCCAGTCGGGGGCTACCCATGCCCTGAGAGCCGGTTGTCGCCATCTGCGGTGTAGGCGAACTCAGTGGGCAACCCGTGCCCTTAGAGGCTGTAGATGCAATCTGCAGCGTCGGCGAACGCAGGGTGCGCAGGTCCCCCAGGCCCAAAGCAACTGCCGGTGTTGGAGGCGGCGATATAGGAGGGGCGCCCGTGCCCACGCCCATATTCGACGGGATGCGTGCAGAGCTCCACCGCGCACAGCTGCGTCGCGCCCAACATAAACGACTGATCGCGTCGTTTAGCCCCTCATCCCGTCGTCCACCTTCGTCAGCTGTGCGTGGTGGACGCGCCCCGCGTGCGTCGCCAGTCCTTGTACTATCTTGTAGGCCGCGCCCGTCTGGGGGGATGTGTCGTGGATCACCGAGAAATCTGCGTGCCACCTGAATGCTGCGCTGGTTCAGGTCATGCATGTCGCTGTCTTTCACCAGAGGAGCGAGCTTGGTGGTGGTCGCGACGTCAAACTGCTGCACATTGTCGCGGTGTGGTTTGATGTTCTGCTGATGGAGACCGTTGACGGCTGCGCCTTCATTGCCGTGGCCCTCGATGAGACCTGCGGCGTTGCCGATGGTTCCTCTCTTGGCCAGCTCGGCGTCGATCTGCGCCAGCGATGCGGCGCCGCGAAGATCCTCGTCTTGACGTGCCCAAGCTTGGATGCGGATCGGGTTGGCCTCGGTCTGTCACTGTCTCTTCGCGACGTTCAGCAGCCGCCCCACGGCGATGGGAATCAGGCGTTGCGAGTCCTGCGGGCCCATCTCTACGAGCAGCGGGAAGTCCATGTCGATATGCTTGTTGTTCCTCGCACCATTATGCCGCGCCCCCCGTGGCCCGTCTCGGCGACAGCTATGCCTCGCGCGCGCGGCGCCACGCGCCTCTGCGCTCGCGGGCTCGCCGTCGGCCGGCAGCAAGCCCACGCAGGACATGGGGGCGGGGCATCGGCGGGCGAGCGTCGGAGATGCGAGCCTGGAGGTCAGGGCGGGTAGAAAATGACAGCTCGCAGTCCTCGCTCAGGTAAAACAGCTGCACGGAGTCGTTCGCATCGAAGTTGTAGACTGAGCTCTGCTTCTGGCATCGCCCCGATCGATAGGCAGCTGCTAGGCGGTTTATCGCTCTCTCGGCTCGCGAACGCCGATCGGCAATTTGGGCATTGGCTCGTGATCGTGAATCTCGTGCGTGCACGTATCCGTCCGTGCTCTCCTTCCTCCCCACTCATAGTTTGATGTGCCCGAAGCGCTTGTTTCGCTTTCGCTGCGAACAGGCGTATCGCACCGTCTTCGCACAAGGGTCCGCGCGTGTGGCGGGGCCAGGGATCGCCGGTCTCTGGCTGCGCTGTGCGCGGCAGGGATGGCTGCTCCAGCCGCCATCTTCGTAGACGCCCAATCGTGAGCTTGATGCGCGCGTCACGTCCAGGCGTCGGTCGGAAAATGTCGAATAGGTCATCGCCAATCACGCCAAGGCAGGCGCGCCCATCCGCAAAGACCTGCAATATCTTCATAGATTCGTGAAACTGGCGTCGCCACGGGTTGCCCACGCGCGCAGGTCGCGCAGGTCCCGCGGGTGCCCGAGCGAACTCGACCGTGGCAGTCTCGCACTGCAGCTTGCCGAATACGCTCGCTAGTAGCTGGGCGCGGTGATCAGGTAAAAAGGGCCCCTCGTTGCCAACGTTCCAGGCGAAGTGGATGAGGGCCAAATGAGGGTGGAACCATCTTCAGCCTTTTCCAAGCCCCGATGGACGCGATGGTTCGGATGACCTCCCCAGTGCCGTTCTCGGCGTTGTCGTCCGCTGCCTGCTTGATGTAGGCAGTGCCTTGTAATTGGGCTCGAGCGCAACGGGCAGCGCATGCGCCCGGTCGGGCAAGTTGCGGCGCGGTAAGGACCCATGCTTCAAGCCCAGAAAGTGCAGCAGAGAGTACCTAGCATCGAAAAACCATATTCCATCGCCCCATGTACCTGCACGTGGTCAAGAAGCACCCCATGCTGCGCCATCCACGAGCAGTGGCGACGCAGCGTGCATTGAGCCCACCGTTGTTGAGGCCATTGGCTCTCATCACGGAGCCGAGAAAGGTCGCGGCATGATTCGCTACGCCGTCGATCTTGATCCTGCTGTAGTGTAGTGAACGCGCGTGGCGGTGTGCCCCCCTGCCAATGAAGGCGGGTGGGACAGCTTTCTTCCCTTCGTTCTGCTGGGGGGCGATCTCGTGGAGCTCATTGCTGAGGATACTGTCGGAGCACTGCCTCTTGCACGCTGATAACTCGGCGTCGGGGCACAGGTGGGCCCTCGAAAGGTCATCGGCGCATTTGCGCACGCTGAGGTCGACGTGCGAGTTGGCGAACTCGCAGCCTGCAACCAGGGGCGCAATGGCGTCGGTGTTCAGCGACTCATTCCAGGCCGCAATCGGCCGCCCATGCAGCAACCCGCTGTGTTCTGAGATCCTTGTGTGTCTATGCCGTCCGTGATAACACGCGCAGCTCGTATGCGTCGCCCCTTCATTATGGCGCAATCGCCAGGCGTGTAGACGGCGCCAACTGCTGCGTCGAGGTGGCGACGGTCGACCGGGGCGAAAACGTTCGTCATATCGCGTCTGGCGGCGACGCGGCGAAGTCGCGATTGTTGTAGTCTCCACCGCAGAGCAAGCCTGGCTGAAATGGCAGCCGATCTAAGAGTGCGCCCGTACATAGCCGCGCTCATCGTCGTCGGTCGACGCGGTCGTTCGCGCCTGTCTGAATGCGACCCAGGCTTTGCCGGAAAGGCATAGCCCGTGGAGAAGTCGCGCACCTCGTGTGCGCGTTTTGTTGTTCGTCTTGCTCACCTGGCACGTCTGCGATAGATTCCACCGCGCATTGAGTCGCTGATGTTGGCGGACAGCTGCAAGTTGCGTGAGGATAGCGTCGCGCAGTATTGGCCCAGGGAAACGCTGGTCGGGATCAGGTGCTCGCGCGTCGTCATCGCTGCGATCGACCAGGAGCAGCGCCCATATCTAGGCTGAAAGTGACCACTCAGGCGCTGCGAGTCGTCGCATGCAGCGCCGTCGTCGCTGGAGTTGGGTCGCTCGAACAATACTCAGCGTGTCGCCATTGGTGTGCTGTGGGGCAGAACGAATTGTCCTGGCCGGCAGCGGTCTGGATGAACTGCGCGATGTTGACTGGGTGGGCTTCCACGCCGCCGTCAGCGCCAGGTAGGTCCATGTCCTCGCCCACGTCGTAATGGACGGTCTTGATTCATGGAGTTCGAAGTAGCACCGCTTGCCTGGGCCTTTGCCGTTGCCAGCCAGCTGTCTGCGCGCCTACTATATTTCAGCTCCACGTCCCGCTTCATCTGCACGTTGGAGCTCATGAAATATCCGTGCGTCGCGGTGCTCACGCATGCGTCGGCGCAAGCGCTTGCAATCAGCGCTGCAACGTCGTAGTAGAAGGGTGTGCTCGAGGTCGTCGACGCGACGCACGCGTGCAAGCGTCCGCGCACGCAGTGCTGCTCGCAGTTGTGCGGTCAGGTGCTCGAGCCCGTGGTCGGTCGTAGTTTGGGAGCTCTCGAAGTACTGTAAGGCACGCGCTCGGATAATGGCGAGCAGTCGTTGCCATCCGCCTTCCATGGTGCGACGCTCGGCCCAGTCAACCATGTCGCGAAAACCTAGCTCGTTGAAGTGTTTGGCAAGGTCCGTCTCGATGTCGCCCCGTAGTTGCTGCGCCCATGCTTGGTGTTGTGCACGGTGTGTTGCGAGGAAGATGCGGGTGTAGCCCCGCCACTGCGCCGTCTTCGGCTTGTCGAGTGTGAGGGCGCAATAACGTCTACGCACAGCATCGCGTGGTCGAGGAGGCGCGGGGGTGGATAGGCGCTCGATCGTTTTGTGAGTCGACATGTGATGTTGTGCCTGCGTACTCGCGGAAGGTATCGTATAGGCATGACCAGGCATGCCGATGTAATCGACGTGGCTGGTGCGCCCCCGCCATCCGTGGTAGGTCGGTCCGCGGGGATGATGAGTATTGGTGGCGCAGAGCGCGTAGTGAATCATGAGCATGTGGAATGCGTCACCAACATACTCTGCTCTTCTCCTCGTGCGTGCAGTCCGACCGTTGCATCGTCTTCGCCATGGTGTCGTAGGCTGTCTTTACACTCAGCGCCGATGATCACATGTGCGATTCGGCATGGAGGAGAGGATGTCGTGTAAATACGCTATGATAAGGTCAACAATGACATCGTTATTCGCGGAAGTGGCGCCTTTCTGAATTCTCGGCGGGAAGTATGCGGCACTGGACGTGTAGTCAAATCGTGAACTGTTGACCCTGAGAGCGCGAATGCGACCTCGGAGTCCCTCTGGTGGTTGCCAGACCTTGACTGTGTGATTTCTGCGGAACCGTCGCCGATTGAGCCATATCTCGGTACCACAAGACATGTTCGCAGTAGAGTTGCGTATCCTGTTGTCCCAGCCGAATTTTATCTTCAGAAACTCATTGGTGGCGCGGGTCTCGTAAGCTGTCATAGTCTTTGACTGAGTGCTTGCCATGCTAAGTGCATCGATCGGGTGTAACTCCCGAGAGATCTCGAAACGTTTGTCATAATTCTGAAGAGACATCGGGTTCCATGATACGAGACGCATGCACGATGCCAGTGTGTAACAGAGAAGCCCGAACATCAATTGAGTTGGCATATTCGTCCCCGCTCGGGGGGCCGCAGAACTCTCGAGCCGGAGCTACACACACACATATATATATACACACGCACCCACGCACACACACACACACACAAACACACGCACACGTACACACACACACACGCACACACACACGCAAGCACGAACACACGCACGCACGCACGCATGCACCCAACCGAACACACACGCACCCACCACCCACACGCACGCGCATGCACACGGCACGCGCACGAGCGCACGCATACACACGCCCACGCACCCACGCACACACACACAAACACACACACACACCCACACACACACACGCACACACGCATTCACACACTCGCACACACACACACTCTTTGCGTCGGCGGCTAGACAAGGGACGTCTGCGCTGGCGATGGATGCCTAAACGGGGATGCCGTTAGAGCGACTTGTGCCACCATGCAAGAA
>CAUYUJ010015018.1:218723-253723 GCA_963575745.1 Prorocentrum cordatum
AAAAACATATGGTTCTCTCAAGATTTCGCAAAAGCTCGCGCGTAAGCTTTTTTAGCAAATCAGTGTTGCGAAACCCTGTGTTTTCGTATGAGTTTTGGAAACTCGATTGCGAAATCCTTCCGGCACCGAGGGTTTTTGGAGGATTTCGGCATGCGCGCGCGACGACGCGCGCGTCTGCACTTCGGCCCATGTTTTGCAAGGGATTCGCGAAAAAAATGCTATGTTAGAACAAAAGATTTCCCGCATATCGTTTTTTACAAGGGAACCCCGGGGGGACCGATACCGGCCCCTCCGGGATAGTGTAAATTCATGTCTAAGATGGTCGGGTGGTCATAATCATACATGATTTACATACCCGAAACGGGGGCGGCGAACGCCGGGGGGCGGGGTAGATCCTATTCTGTTTTTAGAAAGGAGAATATACGTGGTGCAGGCTAGAGGCGGCAACGTGCGGCAACTCGCCGGACCCACCCAGCGCACGAGGCGGCAACGAGGCGGCCACGAGCGGCAACGTCGCGAAAGGCGGCAGCGAGGCGGCGACATGGCAGCCACGGGCGGCAGCGCTGCGAAACCTCGCCAGACCCACCCAACGCAGGAAGCGGCAGCATGGCGGCAGCGGACGGCAACGTGGCGAAACCTCGCCAGTTCCAACCAGCGCGCGAGGCGGCAACAAGGCAGCAACGGGCGGTATCCGCGCCCCTCTAACGGGGACAGGTACTTTGGCCAGTGACCCGGCGAACCCAATCTTCCCCGATGCTGGTAATGCTTCAATGCCCGAAAGAGGCCCCAAATGGAACATTTCTGCAATTCTCCAAAACAAAATGCCCGTTAGTGAGTACCCGTTACGGTGCCGCTGACGGCAACATGGACAAACCTGGCGGGTTCCACCCAACGCACGGGGAGGCGACGAGGCGGCAACGGGCGGCAACGTGTCGAAACCTGGCCAGACCCACCCAGGCGCACGAGGCGGCAACGGGCGGCAACGTGGCGGAACCTCGCTGGATCCACCCAGCGCATGAGGCGGCAACGTGGCAGCCACGGGCGGCAGCGCTGCGAAACCTCGCCAGACCCACCCAACGCAGGAAGCGGCAGCATGGCGGCAGCGGACGGCAACGTGGCGAAACCTCGCCAATTCCACCCAGCGCAGGAGGCGGCAATGAAGAGGCAGCGGACGGCAACGTGCCGAATCCTTTCTGAACTCATCCAGTGCCTTAGCAAGCGAAATAAGACCCCAAAGTGCAAGCACTGTTCTAGGGAATATGCACACACACATCCAAACCTTGGGCGGCCCACACAACCTAACCCGAGAATGTTCAGCAAGATGATTGAAGAAACCATCGCAAATCGCTACTGTATCTGCAGAGCGCCGCCGACCCTTCGGCGTGTGTGAGACGCTGGCGTCGTCGTGGTCGTCGCCAGTCTTAAGGAAATAGAGGGACAAGAACAAGGAACGTCGTAGTTAAGTCGATTTTCTTCCCCTCATCCCTTCCTTGCCAGGGGGGGGGGGCGGGAAAAGTGGGGGGTGGGGGGGGGCGGTCCCGGGTCAGAATATCGCCACCGCCCAGGGTGCAGGCGGGTCCTGGAGGTGTCGCCAGCGGAGGTCCCAGGGGAAGTCCCGCCGTCAAGGTCGGCGGCACCGGCCGTAAGGCCTTCGCAATCTTGTTATGCGTGCGGAAACACCGATTCTTTCACACCAGGCGTTGCTGAACGCAGCAGATAATTAACCCTGCGAAGAACCATGCTAAAAGCAGAGGTGTAGAGGCGGGGCGAGGAGTAGAAGATCAGCTAGTGAAAACATGCATCCGTAGGTATTCCTGGGGATTCCACGGAACGCTGACAGGCGGGACAGGGGTGAGAGCACGGCCATGTGCACCTTAGCGTATGCTTGACAAGGGATCGTGGCCGCCTGGACCAAAAATGTAGCTGCCGATGAGGCGAGAGCACGATTGATAAACAAAAGCGTTTGCCAGCGTGGACCCCACAGCGTGCTTCTAAAATTATATATATACACACACGCGTCTATACATACACAAATATCGTGCAAATTATGTTCTGCAATACCTGTTGCGCAATACATGTGGTGCAACCTATATCGCACAACCCGCTTTGTGCAATACTTGTGGAACAATATGTGTGGCACAAGATGTGGTGCAGTCTACGTTGTGCAATATGTTGTTCGACATCTGTTGTGTAATTTTGTTTGAGCAACTTATGTTGTGCAACGCAACATGTGCAGTGTGTGTGGTACAACGGATGTGGTACAATATGTGCGCAATCAATATGGAGCAATGGAACAGCATATGTGGCGCGACATATGCGATACGATCAACGTTGTCTAATAGAGGTAGTGCAACAAATGTTGTGCAATCCACGTGGTGTAATACATGTGGTGCCATCGATATGGTGCAGTCTATGTGGTGCATTTAATTTTTGTTCGCAGTGAATTGTCCACTCCACTGCTCGCGCAAACATCCCACCCACCCACCCGCAACTTGGTTTGCAAAATCTCTTAAGACCGTGAGTGACGGTGGGTACCACATGGCACTTGGCAGCAACAGCGACGCCGACGACGACAGCGACAACGACGATGACGACGCCGCCGACAACGACTACGACGACACCGACGACGTCTCCAACGACTTCGACGACGCCGACAACGACGACGACGACGACGACGACGACGACGACGACGACACCGACACCGACGCCGACGACGATGACAACGACGACGACGATGACGACGCCGACGACGACAATAACGACGACACCGACGACGACGACGACGTCAACGACGCCGCCGACGACGACGACGACGACGACGGCGGCGACGACGACGACGCCGACGTCGACGACGACGAAGACGACAACGACGCCGTCGCCGACGCCGACGACGAAGACGACGACGACGTCGCCAACGAAGACAACGAGGAAGGAGGGAGGACGACGACGGCGACAACGACGACAACGACGAGGGAGGAGGGAGGACGGCGACGACGCGAACGACGAAGAAGGAAGGACGGCGACGCCGACGATGGCAACGACGAGGGAGGGAAGACGACGACGACGACAACGACGACGACGACGGCGACGAAATAGGAGGGACGACGACGAGACGCCGACGACGGACGACGACGACGACGAGGGAGGAGGAGGAAGAACGACCACGGCGACAACGACGACGGAAACGACCACGACGCCACAGAGGACGATGACGACGACGAACACGAGAAAAGACAGAAGACGACGCGGGCGACGACGACGACGACGACGCGGGAGGAGGGAGAACGGCGACGACGACGACGACGACGACGACGACGCAAGAGCGCGCGCGCGCACGCTTTTGTTGAAAATCCGTGTTGCGAAACCTTGGGTTTTTGTAGGTTTTTTGGACGCACGATTTGGAAATCCTTCCGAAACCGATGGGTTTTGAATGTTTTCGGCGTACGCCCGCGACGACGCGCGCGTCTGCACTTCGTCACATTTTTTGCAGAGGATTCTCGCGACGGCACACGCGCAGGGGCGTTCGACAGATTTCGACACGCGCGCGCGCGACGCCCGTTTGGTAGCATTTTGTGAAAATCTTGACACACCTATGGTTTTCTTAAGATTTCGCAAGAGCTCGCGCGGAAACTTTTTTAGCAAATCAGTGTTGCGAAACCATGTGTTTTTGTATGTTTTTTGGGAAACTCGATTGCGAAATCCTTCCGGCACCGAAGGTTTTTGAAGGTATCGGCATGCGCGCGCGACGACGCGCGCGTGCGCACTTCGTCTCATTTTTTGCAAGGGACTCGCGAAAAAGTGTTATGGTAGAGCAAAAAGTGTCACCGCATAGTGTTTTTTTTAACTAGGGAACCTCGGGGGGGGGAACCCGGCCTGCCTGGGATGGTATGATTTCATATTTAGGATGGACGAGTGTGCAGACAATATATGAAATCATACTATGCCAGGGGGAACCGATAAGTCCGGGGGGGGGGGGGTAGAGTCTATTTTCATTTTAGAAAGGAGAATATATGTGGTGCGCAATCTATGTTGTACAAGCCATGCGGAACAATCTATTTGGCGCACTTTATGTTACGAAATTCAACACTCGATTCGCAATATATGTTGTGAGATATACGTGGTGCAATCTATGTGGTGCAATCCACTCTGCTGAACTTGAAGTCGTCATCTCCACTGCTCGCGCAAACATCCCACCCACCCACCCGCAACTTGGTTTGCAAAACCTGTTAAGACCGACTACGACGACGACGACAACGACTAGGACGACACCGACGACGTCTCCGACGACTTCGACGACGACAACGACGCCGACGCCGACGACGACGAAGACAACGACGACGACGCCAACGAAGGCGACGACGAGGGAGGAGGAGACGACGGCGACAACGACGACGACGACGACGACAACGACGAGGGAGGAGGGATGACGGCGACGACGCGAACGACGACGAAGGAGGAAGGACGGCGACGCCAACGACGACAACGACAAGGGAGGAGGGAAGACGACGACGACAACGACGACGACGACGGCGACGAAATAAGAGGGACGACGACGAGACGCCGACGACGGACGACGACGACGACGACGTGGGAGGAGGAGGAAGGACGACCACGGCTTCAACGACAACGGAGACGACCACGACGCCAAAGAGGACGACGACGACGAACACGAGAAAAGACAGAGGACGACGTAGGCGACGACGACGACGACGCAAGAGCGCGCGCGCACGTTTTTGTTGAAAATCCGAGTTGCGAAACCTTGGGTTTTTGTAGGTTTGTTGGACACACGATTTTGAAATCCTTCCGAAACCGATAGGTTTTGAAGGTTTTCGGCATACGCCCGCGACGACGTGCGCATCTGCACTTCGTCCCAGTTTTTTGCAGAGGATTCTCGCAACGGCACACGCGCAGGGGCGTTCGACAGATTTCGACATGCGCGCGCGCGAAGCCCGTTTGGTAGCATGTTGCGAAAATCTTGAAACACCTATGGTTTTCTTAAGATTTCGCAAGAGCTCGCGCGGAAGCTTTTTTAGCAAATCAGTATTGCGAAACCATGTGTTGTTGTACATTGTTTGGAAACTCGATTGCGAAATCCTTCCAGCACCGAAGGTTTTTGAATGATTTCGGCATGCGCGCGCGACGACGCGCGCGTGCGCACTTCGTCCCATTTTTTGCAAGGGATTCGCGAAAAGTGTTATGTTAGAACAACAAATGTCACAGCATAGTGTTTTTGTACAAGGGAACCTCAGGGGGTGGGGGAACCCGGCCTGGCTGGGATGGTATGATTTCATATTTAGGATGAACGAGTGTGCAGAATATCTATGAAATTATATTATCCCAAGGGGAAGCGATAAGTCCGGGGGGGGGGTAGAGTCTTTTCTCTTTCTAGAAAGGAGGGTTCATTTCTGTTCGCAATGAGTTGTCCACTCCACTGCTCGCGCAAACATCCCACCCACCCACCCGCAACTTGGTTTGCAAAATCTCTTGAGACCGTGACGGTGGGTACCACATGGCACTTGGCAACAACAGCGACGCCGACGACGACAGCGACAACGACGATGACGACGCCGCCGACAACGACTACGACGACACCGACGACGTTTCCAACGACTTCGACGACGCCGACAACGACGACGACGACGACGACACCGACGACGACGACGACGATGACACCGACGCCGACGACGACGACGATGACAACGACAACGACGAGGACGACGCCGACGACGACGATAACGACGACACCGACGACGACGACGACGTCAACGACGCCGACGACGACGACGACGACGACGACGACGGCGACGACGACGACGCCGACGACGAAGAAGACGACAACGACGCCGACGCCGACGACGACGACGAAGACGACGACGACGTCGCCAACGAAGACAACGAGGAAGGAGGGAGGACGACGACGGCGACAACGACGACAACGACGAGGGAGGAGGGAGGACGGCAACGACGCGAACGACGAAGAAGGAGGAAGGACGGCGACGCCGACGACGGCAACGACGAGGGAGGAGGGAACGACGACGACGACAACGACGACGACGACGACGACGGTGACGAAATAGGAGGGACCGACGACGAGACGCCGACGACGGACGACGACGACGACGACGTGGGAGGAGGAGGACGGACGACCACGGCGACAACGACGACGGAAACGACCACGACGCCAACGAGGACGACGACGACGAACACGAGAACAGACAGAGGACGACGTAGGCGACGACGACGACGACGACGCGGGAGGAGGGAGGACGGCGACGACGACGACGACGACGCAAGAGCGCGCGCGCACGCTTTTGTTGAAAATCCGGGTTTCGAAACCTTAGGTTTTTGTTGTATGTTTTTTGGACGCACGATTTTGAATTCCTTGCGAAACCGATGGGTTTTGAAGGTTTTCGACATACGCCCGCGACAACGCGCGCGTCTGCACTTCGTCCCATTTTTGCAAAGGATTCTCGCGACGGCACACGCGCAAGGGCGTTCGACAGATTTCGACATGCGCGCGCGAAGCTCATTTGGTAGCATTTTGTGAAAATCTGTTTTTCTTTTTTTTTTTTAAAAAACAAAAAAAAGTAACAAAAACTTATGATTGTCTTAAGATT
This sequence comes from Prorocentrum cordatum, assembly GCA_963575745.1. Lineage (NCBI taxonomy): Eukaryota > Dinophyceae > Prorocentrales > Prorocentraceae > Prorocentrum > Prorocentrum cordatum. The sequence goes on from CAUYUJ010015018.1 coordinate 225,341, forward strand.
TCGCAAGAGCTCGCGCGGAAGCTTTTTTAGCAAATCAGTGTTGCGAAACCATGTGTTTTTGTATGTTTTTTGGGAAACTCGATTGCGAAATCTCTCCCGCACCGAAGGTTTTTGAAGGATTTCGGCATACGCGCGCGACGACGCGCGCGTGCGCACTTCGTCCCATTTTTTGCAAGGAATTCGCGAACAGTGTTATGTTAGAACAAAAAATGTCACCGCATAGTGTTTTGGTACAAGGGAACCTCAGGGGGGGAACCCGGCCTGGCTGGGATGATATGGTTTCATATTTAGAATGGACGAGTGGTCAAAATCATATATGATTTACATACCTGAAAGGGGAACCGATAAGTCCGGGGGGGAGGGTAGAGTCTATTCTCTTTTTAGAAAAGAGCACTCTGCTGAACTTGAAGTCGTCATCTCCACTGCTCGCGCAAACATCCCACCCACCCACCCGCAACTTGGTTTGCAAAACCTGTTAAGACCGACTACGACGACACCGACGACAACGACTAGGACGACACCGACGACGTCTCCGACGACTTCGACGACGACAACGACGCCGACGCCGACGACGACGAAGACAACGACGACGACGCCAACGAAGGCGACGACGATGGAGGAGGAAGGACGACAACGGCGACAACGACGACAACGACGACAACGACGACAACGACGAGGGAGGAGGGAGGACGGCGACGACGCGAACGACGACGAAGGAGGAAGGACGGCGACGCCAACGACGACAACGACGAGGGAGGAGGGAAGACGACGACGACAACGACGACGACGACGGCGACGAAATAGGAGGGACGACGACGAGACGCCGACGACGGACGACGACGACGACGTGGGAGGAGGAGGAAGGACGACCACGGCGACAACGACGACGGAAATGACCACGACGCCAAAGAGGACGACGACGACGAACACGAGAAAAGACAGAGGACGACGTAGGCGACGACGACGACGACGCGGCAGGAGGGAGGACGGCGATGACGACGACGACGACGACGCAAGAGCGCGCGCGCACGCTTTTGTTGAAAATCCGTGTTGCGAAACCTTACGTTTTTGTAGGTTTTTTGGGAAACTCGATTGCGAAATCCTTCCGAAACCGATGGGTGTTGAAAGTTTTCGGCATACGCGCGCGACGACGCGCGCGTCTGCACTTCGTCATATTTTTTGCAGGGGGTTCTCGCGACGGCACACGCGCAAGGGCGTTCGACAGATTTCGACATGAGCGCGCGCGAAGCCCGTTTGGTAGCATGGTGTGAAAATCTTGAAAAAAATGCATGGTTTTCTTAAGATTTCGCAAGAGCTTTCGCGGAAGCTTTTTTAGCAACTCTGTGTTGCGAAACCATGTGTTTTTGTAAGTTTTTTGGAATCTCGATTGCGAAATCCTTCCCGCACCGAAAGTTTTTGAAGGATTTCGGCATGCGCGCGCGACGACGCGCGCGTGTGCACGTCGTCACATGTTTGGCAAGGGATTCGCGAACAAAAAATGCTATGTTTGAGCAAAAATGTCACCGCATAGTGTTTTTTACAAGGGAACCTTAGGGGGGGGGGACCGGCCCAGCTGGGATGGTACGATTTCATATTTAGGGTGGACGAGTGTGCAGACTGCATTTGAAATTATATTATCCCAGGGGCAACCGATAAGTCCGGGGGGGGGTAGAGTCTATTCTTTTTTTTGGAAGGAGAATTAATTTCTGTTCGCAGTGAGTTGTCCACTCCACTGCTCGCGCAAACATCCCACCCACCCACCCGCAACTTGGTTTGCAAAATCTCTTGAGACCGTGACAGTGGATACCACATGGCACTTGGCAACAACAGCGACGCCGACGACGACAGCGACAACGAGAATGACGACGCCGCCGACAACGACTACGACGACACCAACGACGTTTCCAACGACTTCGACGACGCCGACAACGACTACGACGACGACACTGACGACGACGACGACGACGACACCGACGCCGACGACGACGACGACGACGACAACAACGACGACGACGATGACGACGCCGACGACGACGATAACGACGACACCGACGACGACGACGACGTCAACGACGCCGACGACGACGACGACGACGGCGACGACGACGGCGACGACGACGCCGACGACGACGACGAAGACGACAACGACGCCGACGCCGACGACGAAGACGACGACGACGTGGCCAACGAAGACAACGAGGAAGGAGGGAGGACGACGACGGCGGCAACGACGACAACGACGAGGGAGGAGGGAGGACGGCGACGACGCGAACGACGAAGAAGGAGGAAGGACGGCGACGCCGACGACGGCAACGACGAGGGAGGAGGGAGGACGGCGACGACGACAACGACGACGACTACGACAACGACGGTGACGAAATAGGAGGGACCGACGAGACGCCGACGACGGACGACGACGACGACGTTGGAGGAGGAGGACGGACGACTACGGCGACAACGACGACGGAAACGACCACGACGCCAAAGAGGACGACGACGACGAACACGAGAAAAGACAGAGGACGACGTAGGCGACGACGACGACGACGACGCGGGAGGAGGGAGGACGGCGACGACGACGACGACGACGACGACGACGACGCAAGAGCGCGCGCGCACGCTTTTGTTGAAAATCCGTGTTGCGAAACCCTACGTTTTTGTATGTTTTTTGGACGCACGATTTTGAAATCCTTCCGAAACCGATGGGTTTTGAAGGTTTTCGGCATACGCCCGCGACGACGCGCGCGTCTGCACTTCGTCCCATGTTTTGCAAGGGGTTCTCGCGACGGCACACGCGCAAGGGCGTTCGACCGATTTCGACATGCGCGCGCGCGAAGCCCGTTTGGTAGCACGTTGTGGAAATATTGGTAAAACCTGTGGTTTACTTGAGATTTCGCAAGAGCTCGCGCGGAAGCTATTTTAGCAACTCAGTTTTGCGAAACCCTGTGTTTTTGTATGTGTTTTTAGAAACTCGATTGCGAAATCCTTCCCGCACCGAAGGTGTTTGAAGGATTTCGGCATGCGCGCGCGACGACGCGCGCGTGCGCACTTCGCCATATCTTTTTCCAAGGGATTCGTGAAAAAGTGCTATGTTAGAACAAAAGATGTCACCGCATAGTGTTTTTGCACAAGGGAACCTCAGGGGGGGAACCTGGCCTGGCTGGGATGGTCTGACTTCATATTTAGGATGGACGAGTGGTCAGAATCATAAATGATTTACATACCCGAATGGGGAACCGAGAAGTCCGGGGGGGGGTAAAGTCTATTCTCCTTTTAGAAAAGAAAGAATCAATCACTTGCTGTCCTCTCCACTGCTCGCGCAAACATCCCACCCTCCCACCCGCAACTTGGTTTGCAAAACCTATTAAGACCGACTACGACGACACCGACGACAACGACCACGACGACACCGACGACGTCTCCGACGACTTCGACGACGACAACGACGCCGACGCCAACGACGACGAAGACGACGACGACGACGCCAACGAAAGCGACGACGAGGGAGGAGGAAGGACGACGACGGCGACAACGACGACAACGACGACAACGACGAGGGAGGAGGAAGGACGGCGACGCCGACGACGACGAGGGAGGGAAGACGACGACGACAACGACGACGACGACGATGACGAAATAGGACCGACGACGAGACGCCGACGACGGACGACGACGACGACGTGGGAGGAGGAGGACGGACGACCACGGCGACAACGACGACGGAAACGACCACGACGCCGAAGAGGACGACGATGACGAACACGAGAAAAGACAGAGGACGACGTAGGCGACGACGACGACGACGACGACGCGGGAGGAGGGAGGACGGCGACGACGACGACGACGACGACGCAGGAGCGCGCGCGCACGCTTTTGTTGAAAATCCGTGTTGCGAAACCGTCGGTTTTTGTAGGTTTTTTGGACGCACGATTTTGAAATCCTTCTGAAACCGATGGGTTTTGAAGGTTTTCGGCGTACGCCCGCGACGACGCGCGCATCTGCACTTCGTCCCGTTTTTTGCAGAGGGTTCTCGCGACGGCACACGCGCAAGGGCGTTCGACAGATTTCGACATGCGCGCGCGAAGACCGTTAGGTAGCATGTTGTGAAAATCTTGAACAACGCATGGTTTTCTTAAGAATTCGCAAGAGCTCGCGCGGAAGCTTTTTTAGCAAATCAGTGTTGCGAAACCCTGTGTTTTTGTATGTGTTTTTGGAAACTCGATTGCGAAATCCTTCCCGCACCGAAGGTTTTTGAATGATTTCGGCATGCGCGCGCGACGACGCGCGCGTGCGCACTTCGTCACATGTTTTGCAAGGGATTCGTGAAGAAGTGCGATGCTAGAACAAAAAAATGTCACCGCATAGTGTTTTGTATAAGGGAACCTCAGGGGGGGGGACCCGGCCTGGCTGGGATGGTCTGACTTCATATTTAGGGTGGACGAATGGTCAGAATCATAAATGATTTACATACCCGAAAGGGGAACGGATAAGTCCCGGGGGGGGTAGAATCTATTCTCCTGTTAGAAAGGACAATTATTTTTCTTCGCAGTGAGTGAACAACCCCACTGCTCGCGCAATCATCCCACCCACCCGCAACTTGGTTTGCGAAATACATGCGATGGCCATTGCGATGAGTGTTTGGCGTTGGCTGGTGCATCTCTGCGGCCGCGCCAACCCACGCACGCGCGCGCAGCGGCCAGCTAGGTTGGCGTGACCGACGCGGCCGCGGTGGCGCTGATCGCTGGGCACATCCCAGCGGGCACTTCCGCGCGAGTCGGCGACTTGGGAGGGCGCGGTATCATGACAACGTCGACACAGGTAGACACGATGACAATAGTTGCGATGCTGGTGACGATGTTGACAACGACGACGGCGCGGTCAGTGCGGGCGCCGATGCTGATCACGCCGACGACGATGACGGCGTCCCCGCGTCGGTGGGTTTTGGACAGAGTTCGACATGCGCGCGCGGCCGACGCGCGAGAGTGGCCCGCATGGTTTTGTTTGACACGGATCGTGCACCCTCAGCACGGGCGCAAGGGCGTGCGAATGATTTCGGCAAGCGGCGCGAGAGGCCCGTTTGGCAGAATTCCATGACAATGCCGAAAAAACAATGGTTTCCTCAAGAATTCGCAAGAGCGCGAGCGCACGTTTTTTTGTTGAAAACTGATGTTGCGAAACCATGTGTTGTTTGTATGTTTATTGGACACTCGGTTTTGAGATCGCTGCGAAACCACTCGCTACGAGACACTCGGGTTTCGGCATGCGCGCGCGACGACGCGCGTGCGTGCACTTAGTCCCACCTTCTGCTGTAGGATTTTCGCGACCGCGCAAGGGCGTTCGAACGAGTCGACATGCGCGCGCGAAGCCCGTGTGGTAGCATTTTCTGAAAATTATGAAAAACGTATGGTTTCCACAAAAATTCGCAAAAGCGCGCAAATTGTTGTGAGACGTACATGTTTTTGGACACTCGATTTTGAAATCCTTACGAAACCGAAGGCTTTTGAAGGATGTCGGCATGCGCGCGCGCGACGACGCGCGCGTGCGCACTTCGTCCAGTTTGCTGCAAGGGGTTCTTGAACATTGATGATGTTCTATAAGGATAAACGAGCGCGCGCACAATATCTTTTGCAGAGAATGGCGGGGGGACCTATACCGGCCTCCCTGGGATGGTTTAAAATCACACCTAAGATGAACGATGGGGCAGAATCGCATGTAAAATTCCAATACGGAAAGGAGATGACATAATCCCAGGGGGGTGTCGAGTCTGTTTAACTAGTCTTTTTCTTTTTTAGAACAAGAATGTATGTGGTGCAGCCCTTGTTGCGGCGACGGGGCGGCGACGGCGACGGCATAGCCGCCAGACCGACCCGCAGGCCCAGACGATGGGCGGCGACGAGGCGGCGAGGCGGCGGCGACGGCGGCGACATGACGGCCAAACCGACCCGCAGGTCCAAACGATGGGCTGCGACGACGCGGCGGCGACGGCGGCTACTTAGCCGCCAGACAGGCCCGCAGGTCCATGCGACGGGAGGCAACGACGCGGCAACGGGGCGGCGACGGCGGCTACTTAGCCGCCGGACAGGCCCAGTTGCTCATTCTACAAGTAAGAACCCCTAAGTGCAAGCACTGCTTGGGGAGGGCGGAATTCTCAAGCGAGACGGCTGCCAGACCGCTGCTGGACCGGGCGGTCTCGGCTTGCTGTCCGCTCCCGCCCCCTCTGCGGGACTCTTCCGTGGCCCAATTTCACAGCTATGAGAACCCTCTGGCGAAACACGATGAGGGGAAAAGATGCAGCTGGGACGGAAGTGACAGCACGATCCTGTCCCTGAAAATCCGCCCACCCTGTCGGCGTGTGTGAGTTGGGGTGACCTACGGGGGGGTCCAGCTGAAAAGGGGGTGGTGCAATAGATTTTGGGCAATTGCCTTGCAAATGTGTTGCGCCAGAGAATTGTGTTGCATTGTATTGCAAGTAATGTATTGCACGCGAAAATCCAGCAATTCATCTGCGCCCTGGAATGTATTGCACGTCCAAAACGTATTACAACCCCAGAAATCTATTGCACCAAATCTATTGCACCACCCCTTTGTCGCTGGATCCCCTTTTGGGTCAACCCGAGTGAGGGGCTCGTGTGTTCGAGGCGTCGTCTCCGTCAGTCGTCGTCTCCGTCGTCCCCTTTCCCTGCACCCTTATCCTCAAGCTTGTCAGCGAGAGGAACATCTGACAATGTCGTCATCGAGTCAGAGGGAAGCCCCTTCCCTGTGATCCCTGCCCCGTCGGGGGGGGGGGGTCTCGGAGGGGTAGGGGAGGGGTAGGGGGGGGCTCCGCGGGGGGGGGTCAGATGCGCATCCCCATTGGGGGTCGCGGGGACTCAGGAAGTTCCAAGACAGGGCAAGAGTGCGCCAAGAGGCCCCCGCGACGGTCCAAGAGGGCCCCCAATCGACGAACGATCGGTCCAAAACGCCTTCACGCCCTCCAGACTGCCCAGGGGGCCTCCAGGACGCCCCAAGAAGCCTCCGAGAGCACTCCCGCGAGGCCCCACGAGGCCAAGGTCAAGGATTTCCCGATGCGTTCTCGCCTTTTCCACTTCCCCCCGCTCCAAGACGGTGCAAGAGGCCCCCAAGATCGCCCCAAGACGGCCCAAGAGGCCTCCAAGAGGGTCCCGAAACAGCCCAAGAGGACCCCAAGGCAGCCCGAAACGCCTCAAGACGGCCCAAGAGGCCCCCAAGACGGCTCCAAGAGCGTGCCCAGACGGGGGACCCGAGAGCACATTTCGCGCCCTCGGCCCCGAGAGGCTCCCAGGAGGCCCCATGGCGTTCCAAAGAGGCCTCAAGAGGCCCACAAGAGGTCCCCAGGAAGCCGCCCCCAAGAGGCCCCCAAGAGGCTCCCAAGAGGCCCCCAAGTTGCTTTCAAGAGGCCCCAACATTCCTCCCCAGATGCCCCCGAGAGCCTTCCGAAGAGATCGCAAGAAGCATCCCAGAGGACTTTGGCCCACGTCAGCCTCGTCGTCGTCGCCGCTGCCGCCGTCATTGTCGTCGTCGTCGTCGTCGTCGTCGTCGTCGTCGTCGTCGTCGTCTCCCTTCAGGGTCGAGGGATCGCGGCCGTCCGGACCGAGAAGCAGACGGCAAGGCGAGAGCGCGATTGCTGAATATAAATTGAACAGAAGCCCCAGGCGAAACGGCTGCCGCACTGGCTGCCAGACGAACTCGACGACCGCGGGCTCCCTGTTCCCCCATGTGGGATCTGTCTGCGGTCTTTGCTTTGCCTCCGGGAGGACCCTCCAGCGGAACGCCGTGAGGGAGCAAAGGTCAGGCACAAATCCACGTACACGACCCTTCTCGGAAAGCTCCAGTCTCTGCTCAAGCGCACCGAACACGTACGTAACGCGGGCAAGCGTTAAACGCACTCGGGCGAAACGCCCAGGCGTGTGCGTGTGCCATGCAAGAGCGTGCTGGCAGGGTCGTGCTCGGCTCGCAAAAGCGCAAGCCTCGGGACCGACCTGCTCCAGCGTCGCGTCAGCAACTCCCGCCACCTCCGGGCCAGAGCAAGATGCAGCGTGGGGCAAGTGTCAATGGAGCTATGCAGGACTGCATCTCACACCGCACCGCGATGAATCCGCCCCCGAGCGTGAACCGCTGGGAATTGAGAACAGCCCACCCGGCCAAGAATCCGGGAGACACCTGCTGAATATGAGATGAATGTTTGCTCCATCCCCTGATGACACTCTCTGGCCGCTTGGCGGCCCATTTCTCACTGACAACAAGTCAAGCATGCGAAGAAACCGCTGGCATGAATCGGGCATAAAACATGTTCCCACCGACGCAATCGTCATGAAGGCACAGACTTTCCAGAATGGACTCCACAATGTTCCAGCTCACTCAGGGAAAAGCGCAAGACAACTGTGGAATATGCTGTCTTGGCCGCGTCGCCGAAATTCGGCCACGACGCGTACATAAATGTCAACACAATGGGTGGCAAGAAGCTTGCACGTGCGTGCTTTCGATCAAGATTGACGGATCCCGCAACAAAAAACACGCTAGCACAAACGGAGAGAAGGAGGGATGAGAAGGAACGGAGGAAAAGGAAGGACCAACGGAAAAAGATAAACAAAGCAACGACCACGTTGTGGAATGCACTACGCTAGCAACTGCTGCGACGGTGGAGCGAGCCAACCAAGGGCAGATTCCAAGTGCAAACCTGTGGCTGGCACGAAGTGGCCCCTGGAACGTACCATTGCCACTGGTGAGCAGGGAAGGGCGACGAAGCGGACCTCGCCGTGCGCTTCGTTTTCACCGGATGAGTCAAGATGCTCCTCGATGGTTCTCGCCGAGAAAATATGCGCACGTCCGAGCGATGCCAAGTGACATAGAGGCAGTGAGTGGAAGAAACGGGGTAGGGCAACAAGCGAAGGCAGAGACGACACTTCTCGCACTAACCAGATCCGGGCCCTGCCCTGCTCCCCTCTAAGACGAAGCCAGCACGAGGGTAAATTCGGGTGAGGATGAATCGAGAATCTCTGAGATCTGGCGGCTCTGGAGGATGTCTCGGGCGCCGCGGCCTTCTCCGAGCGTTCCGGCACGCTCCGAGAGCGTTCCGGAACGCTCTGGAACGGATTTCTCCTCGTCCTGAAATGGCCCCAACCAAATAGTCGAAACATCGTCCCCTGACTATGTTTTACTCTTTTTGAAGTTTTCCTCCTGTAAAGGGACGTGCCCGACTCAATCCTCCTCACGAAGGCGCCCCGCCGCGCGGAGCACGGGAGGGCCCAGGAGCCATGACGACGCCGGCGGCGCCACCTCCTCTGGGATCAGCTGGAGGAGCTTCGGGACCTCGTTGCTGAGCATCAACTGGCGTCCGCCAGGAGACGTAAGAGCAGGGAGCTCTGGAACTTCCTCCTCCTCCTACTCCTCCTGCTCCTCCTTCTGCTCCTCCTCCTGCTCCTGCTCCTCCTCCTCCTGCTCCCCCCCCTTCCCTCCTCCCTTCTCCACACTGACAGGAATTCGGCTTCATCAGCGTCTCAGAATGACAATAATCCTCCCTTCTGCCTCCTCCCTCCTTCCTCATGTCCAGTCCCTCCTCCCTCCTTCTTCCTTGCTCCATTCTTGATCCTCTTTCCTCGTTCCTCCCTCCTCCCTTCTCCTTCCTCCCCCCTCCTCCTTCTCCCTCCCACCTCCACCTGTCCGACGAAGACCAATTGAGACAACGGCGGCCCTCCCGCGCCGAGCCCCTCAAAGGCGGCCCCCGGACCCCTCTCCGGGGGTCCGCCCTGGCCCGTTATCCGTGCGAGGCGGACCCCCGCCGCGGCGACGAGACGCTTCTACCTAGGAGGCCCCGAACAAACACAGAGAACGCCAGGGAGGGCCACGGCAGTCGTGGCTGTCCCTCCTCCGCCGCCCCCCCTCGCCGCCTCGCCATCTTCCCCCCTTCCTCCTCCTCCTCCTCCTCCTCCTCCTCCTCCTCCTCCTCATCCTCCTCTTCCATCCCCGTGCCACCCCATCCAGCAGCCCGCCGCTCTGGGCCATCCCCCCGCGCATTGTCCGCCCTCCTGCACGCCCTGCGAAACCCAGGCCCAGCTCCAACATCCCCCCCCAGAGGCGATGCCCCCCACCCGCGCGCTCATTGAACCTGGCCACCTGGCTTCGCGCATCGCGGTCTGCGACGTGCAGCGCGCGGGTATCTTCTAACCCTCGCGCCGCCTTGCTCGAGAAGGGGCAACGCTCTGGCCCAGGCCGCAACTCGCGATTATCATCGCGCCCCTGCGGGTGACACATTGCGCCACTTGAAATGCGAGCTGTCTAGAATGAATGGTTTCATGATGTCGATGATGAGCAAGACACGGTATTCAGGTATGTATGAGACGCCGCATGACAGCAGCATGTAACACTCGAGCCAAACAGCGACGGGTCAGCATATCCACCCAGTCACCAGGCCACGCTTACTTTACCATAAATCAGTCCGTCTCCTCATGGCGCTCACACTGCGGGCAGTGTCGGGCAACCTCCGAGGCTCGCGAACCCCTCCCGCCCAGCCTGCTGCGGGAAGAGGGTGGGAGGTAGCAACAGTGGGAGATAGCTCTTCAATTCAAGGTGAGCCTCACAAAAAGAGGCGGGAAAGGGAGGCGAATCTCCTCCTCCGTCTCTTACAGATAACCATAACCTCCTCCTCTCTCTCCTCCTCTTTCTCCTCCTCCTCCTCCTCCTCCTCCTCCTCTTCGTCCTCGTTGCGTAAGTCGCCTAACCTCGTCCTTCGCGCCGCGCGAGGCGCGAGGGAGTCGCGCGCCGCCCCCTGCGGGAGATGCAGCTTCTCTTCCATATCACTGAGCCTCGCGCTTCGGGTCGCGCGATGCGCGAGGGCCCACGAAAATGACCACAATTGCACACTTCGCAGCCCCCAAGGGCCGCGAGGTCCCAGCTGGATCCCTGTCTCCCACACTCCGCGGGACCTCCCAGGAGCCCACGAAAGAGGCGGCAATTGCGCATTTCCCAGCCATCCAGGGACGCAAGCCAGACGAAGGAGAAAAGCCAAGAAGAAGAAGAGAAGCAAGAGGAGACATGAGGCAGGAAGTACGAGGCAGCATGCAGGCGAGGGGGAGGAAGGAGTGGAGATCACAATGCTCTTTTCGAAACGAGAACCCAACACAGGAGGGTTGGGTGTACATATATATATATATGTATACAGATGTGTGTACACATGTACAGAGAGATATAGACAAAGATAGTGAGAGAGACGGACAGACAGACAGAAAGACCGAAAGACAGACCGACACAGTGACAGAGACATAGAGGCTTCCGCATCCCCCGTTTCGGATGAGTACTAAGCTGCTACGCGCGCGCGGGTGGGCGAAGCCGGCTCAATGGTGACATAGATCAGGCGCGACCTGATACCCGGCTCAACCCTGGTCCTCGGCGCGGTCATACCCTAGGACCCATTGCTCGTACACGACAGACGCGGCGTCTTACCAAGCACAAGGAGTACTATTCGGAGCCTGCTTCCCGAATTAGAGCGCGAAGTCCTCGCAGCATACAGTCGGCGCATCAACATGAGATCCACCGCGGAAGACACGCACGTCAAGCAAGATCGCACCGTCTGTGCACGTACACAAAAGAAGCCCTGCCTCCAGCACGTCAAGCTTTTTCTTGTCCAGCTTGGCGAACTTGGTGAAATCTACTTGGGCAAGTTTCTCCTTGCTTCGCTGCACAAGTTCTCAGACTTTCCTTTCTGCGAATTGCTTGCATGCCCTGGCTGTCGCCGCTCGCTGCCAAACGACAACGCTCCACCACAATTTCTATATAATTCTCTCCTCGTCTCTCCCCGCTCCCTCCTACACACGGCAAGTCCCCGCCCCCCTCTCTCCCGCTCCCCATTCTAGTGAGCGGCAAACATTCACTGCATGGGCGCAGGTGGTCCGCTCGGGGCTCGAAGGCGGGTTGTGCAAGTGGGAGGGCCCTCGGGGCTGATCATTCGCCCCAAGGCGCCGATGGGCCCCAGGGCCCCGCGGAGAATCAGCGATCGTGGAATAGACACAAGGCGAGACTTGCGGACCCTAGCCACCGACTCCTGTGTGACGTCAGCTGAGCTGGACCACAAGGAGCATCAGGATTCTCGCGCCGCCAATCGCAGAATACCAACGCATAAGAACAACAGTTCATCTATGCCGTGCTGCATGCGGACCATCGGAGGCCATGCCTGAGCGAACAGCTTTACAAAATCTGGTTTCTCAATGTCAGTCCCACCCTCCCGCCTGGCCTCCAACCTTATCCACGTCGCCCTGCAATTACGGAGCTCCGAGCCGCCGATCCATCGAATACCTGGTCATGAAATCAGCGCGCCGAATCAACATGCGAATGCAACAAGGTCCTCCAATGACAAATCGGCGCTGGTTCGTGACATCGCGTGTGCCGTTCGACCTTGAAATACCTCCAAAACTCTCGACGCTATCGTTCGTATGTCCCACGCCGTGTGTATGTGTGTGTGTGTGTGTGTCTGTGTGTCTGTGTGTGGGGGTGCGTGCGCGTGCGCGTGCGCGTGCGTGTGCGTGTGCGTGTGCGCGTGCGCATGCGAGTGCGTGTTCGTGTGCGTGTGCGCGTGCGCGTGCGCGTGCGCGTGCGCGAGCGTGTGCGTGTGCGTGTGCGTGCCTGCGTGCCTGCGTGTCTGCGTGTGCGTGTGCGTGTGCGAGTGTGCGTGTGCGTATGTGCGTATGTGCGTATGTGCGTGTGTGTGTGTGTTTGTGTGTGTTGGTGTGTGTGTGTGTGCCTGTGTGTGTGTGTGGGTGCGGGTGCGGGTGCGGGTGCGGGTGCGTGTGCGTGTGCGCGTGCGCGTGCGCGTGCGCGTGCGCGGGCGCGTGCGCGGGCGTGTGCGTGTGCGAGTGCGCGTGCGCGTGCGCGTGCGTGTGCGTGTGCGTGTGCGCGTGCGCGTGCGCGTACGTGTGTGTGTTGTGTGTTGTGTGATGTGTGTGCTGTGTGTTGTGTGTGTTATGTGTTGTGTGTTGTGTGTTGTGATGTGCTGTGTGTGTTGTGTGGTGTGTGTTGTGTGTTGTGTCTTGTGTGCTGTGTGTGCTGTGTGTGGTGTGTGGTGCATGTGTTGTGTGTTGTGTGTGTGTGCTGTGTGTGATGTGTGTGTGTGTGTGGTGTGTGTTGTGTGTGTTGTGTGTGCTGTGTGTTGCGCGTGTGTCGCATGTGTGTTGTGTGTGTTGTGTGTGGTGCGTGTCGTGTGTTGTGTGTTGTGTGTGTTGTGTGTTGTGTGTTGTGTGTTGCGTGTGGTGTGTGTGGTGTGTGTAGTGTGTGTGTGTGTGTTGTGTGTTGTTTGCGTGTTGTGTGTGTTGTGTGTGTGTGCTGTGTTGTGTGTGTGTGTATTGTGTGTGTGGTGTGTGTGTGTTCTGTGTGTTCTGTGTGTTCTGTGTGCTCTGTGTGGTGTGTGTGTGTGTGTGCCATTTTCCGTGCCCCCACGTGAGGGGCAGCGATAAGCGGGGATAGGCATCAGGGGGGGGAAACACCGACCTCGAATGGGCGACACATCGCCGATAGATCGGCGGTAGGTCCCCGACGATGAATTCGCACGTTCCTGGGCGGGCTGGAGCTATCGGGCCCCTATCGGCGATCGATGGCCAATGCATCCCCCCTATGCCTATCCCCCCCTACCCATCGTTCGGAAGAAATAAGTAGAAACGTGAGGCAGGAAGGCGGTGAAAAGAGATTGGGTTCCGTCCGCGCTCCAAGAGGACGGAAAAGGTGAAGCCACCCGATCATTGACGTAGGAAGGCGCTCAAAGCAGACTGGAATCTGGGGATCCCAAAACGCCAACTCGCAACGACCGATGGCTGTCGCTGCCCCTGGCCACCGTCCGAAGCAAGCCTCTGCCGCCGCACCGGGGCGGCGCGACCCTGCAGCGGGGCCGCGAAAGGGCGAGGCTCACGGGCAGGCGGGCCTGCTCCTCGGGCTGCCCCCCCCCCGCGACGCGGGGGAGCAGAGCTGCAGCCTCGGTGGCGCGCCGCCGTGGCGAGCTCGACAGCGTGCTGCTGCTGAGCGGGGCTGGGCCTGAACGCTGCTCTTCGTCTTTTTTTCGTCGTGCTTTTCGTGCTGCTCCGCCCGTTCTCCTGCGCCTCCCTGCCAAACAGAGAACAAAAAACCACGGCCCAAGTGCAGCAAAACAGCGTTCAGGTCCAGCCCTGCTGTTAAGTCGGGCGTGTCCTCCTACAGGCTGATGTTGGAAGAAACATAAAAGAGGCAAACCAGCAGCCCAGATAATCAAGAGAGCACGACACACATCGTCACCAGACTACTGTTTTACTATTCTTGGATACGCCTCCTGTAGAGGGACATGCCCGACTTAATGCGACTGATGAAGAGATGCAGGGCCTTCGAGCAAGGGCGAAGGAGTAACGCGCCGACGGGCCCCAAACGGCGGCGCGCCACTGATCCCTTCGGCGCCCCTTCACTCCTTTATCTCGCGCTGCGTACCTGAAGCTTCCAATCGCGAGCGTTTGTCGTCTCTGTGCTACTTTTCACAGCTTCCCCAAATAATTTGTGAAAAGTGCCGGTTCTAACACTCTCCCCCTCCCGAACGAGGCTGCCCCACACGGAGGACTGCCCAACGAGCGGGGCGCCAGCAGCGACGCAAAGCAGCTGTCGGACGACACAGACCTGGCACCCGTGACGCCGACCTTCCAAAGCGGCTTTTCTCCCCCAGTCCCCGGGTTCTGCCCGAAAAGCTGGGCCGTTCAGAAAAGGAGAGACCTCTGGGATCTACCCCAAGGGGGCGATTCCCCTATCGAGGATGGACTCCCCCCCATCGTATACAGTGGGAGCTCGACCACAAGAAGCCTTCCACAAGAAACCCAACCCTGAGACCCCCGGATGTCCATTCATGTTTGGTGCAGGAACGTGCCGCTTCCCATAGAAAAATACCATCGAAACACAAGAAATCCAGAGGACCCTGGAGGCAAGCAGGGTGCATCTTGGCATGGTCTTCCACTCTATCCCAAGGTTGGGCCCCACATGCTTGTTATGCTGCATGCGGCCCTATCCGCGTCGAATCCGTGTCGAATCCGCGTCGAATCCACGCCAAGTCCGCGTCGAGTCTTCATCGAGCCCGCGTCGGGCACAAGAGAAGACACCAATTTGGGGGACAGGCGAGGTCCCCCCTCATGTTTGGTCCGCTCGAAAGCCCCACGAGGCATGGGACCAGCAGGGGGTGGGTCGACCCACCCCCTGCTGGTCCCGCCCCCCCGCCCTCTGCTGCGCGCCCGCCCCCCCCCCACCTCCCCTCCGCCCCTGCGCTCGCCCTTCCCAGTGTGCCCACGTGCCTCCCCCCGATGGCCCCCTTCGCTTCGGTCGGGCATGTCCTCCTGCCGGCGGTCTGTGGAAGAGAAAGAAGCCCTATTTCAAGAACGACCAAACATAGTCAAAGGAGCATCGAAAGTCGTCATCAGACTATCTTTTTTACTACTCTGTAGGACATGCCTGACTGAACCCTTCGCCTCCCCAGGGAGGACTGCCTACCAAACCGCCCCCGCCTCCCCTCCGCCCTGCGCCGCCGGCCTTGCCTGGTGCCCACGGTGCCTCCCCCCGATGGCCCCCTGCGCCTCCTCCTCCTCCTCCTCCTCCTCCTCCTCCTCCTCCCCCTCCCCCCCTTCCCCCCCCTCCTCCTCCTCCTCCTCCTCCTCATCATCATCCTCCTCATCTTCTTTTTATTATTATTAGTATGATTCTTCTTATTACTATTTTTATTATTCTTAGAATTCTTAGTATTATTATTATTATTAGTATTATTTGTCTTATTATTATTGTGATTATTATTATTATGAGTCTTATTAGTATTCGTATTATTGATGTTGTTATTATCATTCTTGTTAGTATTATTAGGATTAATAGTATTATTCGTGTTGTTATTATTCTTATTACTAGTCTTCGTATCATTAGCATTATCAGTATTGTTGTTATTAATAATAATGTTATTATTCGCATTCGTATTAGTCTGTTTATGTTTCTTATTATTATGCGTCTCCTTCGTCTCCTTCGTCTTCTTCGTCTTTTTCGTTTTCTTCGTCTTCTTCTTCTTCCTCCTCCTCCTCCTCCTCCTCCTCCTCCTCCTCCTCCTCCCCCTCCTCCCCCTCCTCCCCCTCCTCCCCGTCCTCCCCCTCCTCCCCGTCCTCCCCCTCCTCCCCCTCCTCCTCCTCCTCCTCCTCCTCCTCCTCCTCCTCCTCCTCCTCCTACTCCTACTCCGCCTCCTCTGCGCTCCATCCCCACCTCCACCTTCCCAGGGAGGACTGCCTACCAGACGGCCCCAACCAGACACGAAGCCCCAGATTTCGGGATCGGGGGGGGGGGGGCACGGGCTCCACAAATGGTGTTTTGTTCGACGGTCCCCGACTTGGGAAACAAAAAGGTGCCGATACCGGTAGTCTTAAGTCGGGCATGTCCCTCTACAGAAAGACTATTGAAACAATATTTAAACACACAAAAAACATAATCAGGGGACTATTCCTAATTATTGTTTTGTTTGAATATTTACCAACAGCGAAGACTGATAGGTTTCTAGCGGGGTCAAAAGGCATCCTGATTCCTCAGGGGGGTCTGGGCAGGATCCGGGGGATGCCGGGGAAAACTGGGGACTCCCCAGAACCTTATCCCAGGCTACATTTGGAATGCCCGGGGCCAACAGAACACAATTCCCAGGCCACATTTTGAATGCCCAGAGCCAACTGTAGGCCACTTCGTGTTCTTCGTGTTTCCAGAACACCATTCCCAGGCCGCATTTTGAATGCCCGGAGCCAACTGTAGGCCACTTCGTGATGGTTGTCTTCCCAGAACACCATTCCCAGGCCACATTTTGAATGCCCGGAGCCAACTGTAGGCCACTTCGTGTTCTTCGTGTTCCCAGAACACCATTCCCAGGCCACATTTTGAATGCCCGGAGCCAACTGTAGGCAACTTCGTGCTCGTGTTCCCAGAACATCATTCCTGTACAATATTTTTATTGCCCAGAGCCAACTGTGGGCCACTTCGTGATCTTCGCGTTCCCAGAACACCAGTCCTGTGCGATATTCTGAATGCCCGAGCTGAGGCAGGCTGAGGCCGAGGCAGGCTGAGGCCGAGGCAGGCTGAAGCTGAGGCTGAGGCACGCCGAGGCAGGCTGAGGCTGAGGCTGAGGCAGGCTGAGGCTGAGGCAGGCTGAGGCTGAGGCAGGCTGAGGCTGAGGCTGACGCAGGCTGAGGCCGAGGCAGGCTGAGGCTGAAGCAGGCTGAGGCTGAGGCAGGCTGAGACTGAGGCTGAGGCAGGCTGAGGCTGAGGCTGAGGCTGATGCAGCTGAGGCTGAGAGGCTGACGCTGAGGCTGAGGCAGGCTGAGGCTGAGGTTGAGGCCGAGGCAGGCTGAGGCTGAGGCTGAGGCAAGCCGAGGTAGGCTGAGGCTGAGGCTGAAGCTGAGGCAGACTGAGGCTGAGGCTGAGGCTGAGGCTGAGGCTGAGGCTGAGGCTGAGGCAGGCTGAGGCTGAGGCTGATGAAGGCTGAGGCTGAGGCACGCTGAGGCTGAGGCTGAGGCAGGCTGAGGCTGAGGCTGAGGCTGAGGCAGCCTGAGGCTGAGGCTGAGGCAAGCCGAGGCAGGCTGAGGCTGAGGCTGAGGCTGATGCTGAGGCAGGCTGAGGCTGAGACAGGCTGAGGCTGAGGCTGAGGCAGGCTGAGGCTGAGGCTGAGGCCGAGGCAGGCTCAGGCCGAGATAGGCTGAGGCTGAGACCGAGGCTGAGGCTGAGGATGAGGCCGAGGCAGGCCGAAGCTGAGACAAGGTGAAGCTGAATGAAGGGGGGGGGGGAAGGGGGGGGGGAGGAGGGGAGGCTGAGGCAGGCTGAGGCCGAGGCAGGCTGAACCCGAGGCAGGCTGAGACTGAGGCTGAGGCAAGCCGAGGCAGCATGAGGCTGACGCTGAGGCTGAGGCTGAGGCAGGCTGAGGCTGAGGCCGAGGCAGGCTGAGGCTGACGCAGGCTGAGGCCGAGGCAGGCTGAGGCTGAGGCTGAAACTGAGGCAGGCTGAGGCATCCGTAGGAATCCATAGGAATCCTGAGGATTCCCTAGGAATCCTTAGTAGGAATCCGTAGGCATCCTTAGGAATCCGTAGGCATAGTTAAGCATCCTCAGGAAACCTTAGGAATCCTTAGGATTCCTCAGGAATCCTTCGGAATCCCTAGGAATCCATAGGAATCAGGATTCCTAAGGATTCCCAAGGTTTCCTTAATATTCCTATGGATTCCTAAGGATGCCTAAGGATGCCTTAGGAATCCCTAGGAATCCTTAGGATTCCATTGGATCCTAAGCCCGTTGACGCTGCGACTGTCATTGCGAATGCGACTGCGACTGCGAGAACAGCAGAATTCTACAACTGGATTCTCACCTGAATCTTCAGGGGAATGCTTCTAGATATGCTTATACACATCGCTGTTAGGTTGCTTTGCCGGGATAATTCATATTTGTCTTCAAAAATCAGCCGACCCTGTCGGCGTGTGTGAGGGGTTGTGCCGTTCGTCGTCGTCGTCGTTGCAGTGCTCTAGCGGGCTTGAGGGAAATCGACCCATGTTGTAACCACGTCAAAGGGAAGCCCCTTCCCTTTGTCCCTTCCCCGGCGGGGGCGGGAACGGGGGTCCCGGGGGGGTCCCGGGGGGGTCCCGGGGGGGATCCCCGGGGGAGTCCCCACCCAAATACGCTTTCACTCCCCGCGCGTCCGGCGTGGTCCCCGCGCGGTTCCGGAAACCCGCGCGGCTTCCTGGTTCCAAAAATGGCCCCTGGAGGCAGAAAATGACGAAAGACTGAACATGTAGAACAACTCCCCCTCCGCCTCCTCCTCCTCCTCATCCTCCTCCTCTTCCTCCTCCCTCCTCCTCCTCCTGCTCACTCTGCGGACTCCGAACCCCAGGCTCGAGGATCGAGGCTTTCTGGCGCCGCCGGGGCCCTCTCTTCGGCCACCCTCCTGCTCCTTCTCCTCCTCCTCCTCCTCCTCCTCCGCCTCCTCCTCCTCCTCCAACTCCTCCTTCTCCCGCCACCCCCCTGGCCTACTCCTCCTCCCCTCCTCCTCCTCCTCCTCCTCCTCCTCCTCTCCAACTCATCAACCTCCTCCTCCTCCTCCTCCTCCTCCTCCTCCTCCTCCTCCTCCTCCTCCTCCTCCCTCCCCCTCCTCCTCCTCCCCCCTCCTGCTCCAACCTCCACCTCCACGCTCCTCCTCGCCCCTCCTCCCTCCTCTTCCTTCTCCTCCTCCTCCTCCTCCTCATCCTCCTCGTCCTCGTCCTCCTCCTCCTCCTTCTCCTCCTCCTCCTCCTCCTCCTCCTTCTCCACCTCGCCTCCTCCTCCTCATTTTCCACGACCTCCGTCTCCGCCCGCTTCGTCGCCGACGTCGTGGTCCTTTGCAGGGTCGGCGGCACCGGCCGTCAGTCGTTCGCAATCCGCCTGAAGGAGGACATGCCCGACCTAACGCTAATCCCCTGACCTCTCCCAGGGTGCGTTCTGACCAGGATTCGAAGAGAATCCAGCGATGGCGACGAGGGCCTCCAGGAGGCCGAAAAAAAAGGAAGACGGCCGAAAGGCAGCGGTATGGGTATCTGTTCCTCCTCTGACCGACGCACCCCCCTTCTGGGAATGGAGGGCCCATTGGGGCCTGCGGGTTGGGCCAGGGTGGCCTGGTGGGTGGGTAAGGAGGGCCTCCCGTCGGCGCTCACAGTCCACTGCTCCGTCCCGCCAGACGCTACATACTCCTCATGGAGGCGAAATCTGCCAGTCATCCTTCTGTCCCAGCGGGCGTCCTGCATCATCCGCGGGTCTGGGAAATCCCCCAAGGTGATCGCCCTTTCCTGAGCGGGGCGCGCTGCACTTATAAGCGTTGGCAGCGTGCACGCACGCGCCGTCATGCTGATGCCTCGACCTCTACATACAACAGCTCCTACTCCGACTGGATGACACCCCTGCGGCAGAAGACTCTGAACTCGGCGGCGAGCGAGGGAGGGAAGTGAGAAGGAGAAGGCCTTCTCAAAGGCGGCGGGGCTTCTCAGAAGCCCTCGCGCCCTCTGAGAAGCTTTCTTTGTATTCGGGGAAGGCTCAGAAAACTTCTCAGAAGACCGGGGGACTTCCGAGCGTTTTGAGAAGGCCTTTTCCTTCTCACTCTCCCCCCCTCGCTCGCCGCCGACATGTTGACGTCTCGAGTTCTAGATGCAACAGCTCCCTCTCCGACCAGATGACGCCCCTGCGGCTGAAGACTCCAAGCAGCTTCGCACAATGACGGCGATGGTCGGCGGCGAGCACAAGTCGGTGGGGGGAGGGGGGAAGGCTTCTTAGAAGGAAGCTGCTTCTCAGAAGGCGCCGGCCTTCCGTCTACAGACATGGCCCGCGCCTTCCAAAAAGCAAGGGTGCCTCCAAAGAAACCTTCCCCCCCTCCCCCCACCCCCACCTGCGCGTGGCCGAGAAGGAGGGCCGCGACGTGGGGGGGCACCGGGCCGCCGAAACTTGGGGGGGGGACCGGCCGCTGCGATTGGGAGGGGGGGGCCGGCCGCTGCGATGGGGGGGGGGGGGCGGCAGCTGCGATTGGGGGGGGGGGGGGCTGGCCGCTGCAAAGGGGGGGGGGGCCACGAGAGGAGGCAACGACGGGAGAGGCCTCGGGCCACCGGCGTCTCGGGGGAGCCCAGCCACGATGCGGGCAGCGAAGGATGACAGCGGGCCACCGACCTCGGGGGCCCCGTATCCCCCACGGGATGTCATAGTAGCTTGTCTTTTTGTTGTTAAAAAACTAGTGCATATGTATGTGTATATATATATATATATACTAGAACCATCGGCCCCAGGCCTTGACGAATTCACTGCTCCACTGAAGTAATGGACCACAGTCCAAGCATGCCAATCTGCATTCCGAAAGGCCTTCGAGGAAAATGGTGGCGTAGGGGTGCGGAGGCCGTATGAATCGGGTTCCCAGAAGGCCTTTTGGGAGCATGGGTTTGGGGCGTCTTGGGGAGCCTGTTGGGGCGTGCCGTCGTCGTCGTCGTCGTCGTCGTCGTCGTCGTCGTCGTCGTCGTAATGTCGTCGTCGCCTACTGGGGCGCGCCGCCGTCGTCGTCGTCGTCGTCGTCGTCGTCGTCGTCGTCGTCGTCGTCGTCGTCGTCGTCGTCGTCGTCGTCTCGTCGTTTCGTCGTTTCGTCGTCGTCGTTTCGTCGTCGTCGTCGTCGTCGTCGTCGTCGTCGTCGTCGTCGTCGTCGTTTCGTCGTCGTCGTCGACTCAAGAGGGCACTTGGGGCAACTTTGCGCGAAACGATCTGCGGAGGGCCGCGAGAAGGCGATCAGTCATGTTCCCAATCAGCTTCCCAGACAGCTCTCCTGAAGCATAATGGTACTTCGAAGCCTCCGGAGACTCGCGGGCCCATGGTGAACCATGTCCCCAGAAGGTTTTCTGGGGACATGGTTTGTTGGGGTGTGTTGGGGGGTCTCTTGGGCGTTCCCTGGGAGCTCTTTGGGAGTCTCTTGGGGCTTCCTGGGGGCCTCTTGGGCGCCTCACGGGGCTTCGTGGGAGCCTCTTGGTGGTCTCCGGGGGCCTCTTCAGCCATCTTGAAGCTATCTCGAGCCCTCCTGGGCCTTGCTGAGGCTGTCTTGTGGGCCTCTCGGGCGTCCTGGTAACACGGAAATCATGTTCCCGGAGAGGCTTCCGGGAACATGATTTCGAACGAGGCCCTCTTGGGCCTCCCTGAGGCCGTCTTGGGGGCCTCCTGGGCCGGCATTGGGGCCTCTTGGGCCGTTTTGGGGGGTTCCGTAAGTCCCACGGGACGATCTTTCTGGGCCGTCTGGAGCCCTCTTGGGTCTCTCTTGGGGCTCCTCGGGGGCGTCTGGGGCACTCTGAAGACGAAGCAAGCGAGTATGCTGAAAATGTATGTTTTTGTGAGGCCGTTTTGGGGGCCTCCTGGGCCGGCATTGGGGCCTCTTGGGCCGTCTTGGGCGGTTCCGCGAGCCCCATGGGACGAGGGCCGTCTTGGGCCCTCTTGGGTCTCGCTTTGGACTGCGTTGGGGCTCTTCGGGTGCGTTTCGGGCACTGTGAAGACGAAGCAAGCGAGTATACTGAAAATGTACGCTTTACGAAGGGAATTGGCAGACTTTTTGCCTCTTGAAGGCCCTCTCGGGGCCCTTTTCGGCCATCTTGAAGCTATCTCGGGCCCTCCTGGGCCTTGCTGAGGCTGTCTTGTGGGCCTCTTGGGCGCCCTGGGAACCCGGAAATCATGTTCCTGGAGAGGCTTCTGGGAACATAATTTCGAACGAGGCCCTCTTGGCCCTCCCTGAGGCCGTCTCGGGGGCCTCCTGGGCAACCTTTGGGGTTTCTTGGGCCGTCTCGGGGGTTCCGTCAGCCCGACAGGCCGACCCTTCTGGGCCGTTTGGGGCCCTCTCGGGTCTCTCTTGGGCTGCGTCGGGGCTCCGCGAGGGCGTCTGGGGCGCTGCGAAGATGAAGCCGGCGAGCACGCTGACAATGCACGCGTTACGAAGGGAATTTGCAGATTTTTGCCAATTGAAGGCCCTCTCGGGGCCCTCGTCGGCCATCTTCAAGCCATCTCGGGCCCTCTTGGGGCGCTCTTGGGCGTCTTCGGGGCCCCTTGAAGTTTTTTTTTTGATTTTTGATACGGCCCGCGTGGCCTGTCGCGGGCAATTTGGAAGCGGCCTGGGCAAGCCCAGGGGGTCTGCTACCCCCCAAAGGTTCAAAGAGGCGCCCATGGGGATGATGGCACCGGTTTTTGCCCCCCCCGGCCTACTCCTCTCTCTCTCTCTCTCTCTCTCTATGTATATATATATATATATGCACACACGCACCCGGCCTACTCCGATATCTATCTATATATATATATACACTAGAACGATCGCGCGCGGTTTGGTTCTAGCCGAGACCACGGCAAGGCCCTGGCAGAAGTATCAAGGCAGGCATTTTCTTATGTATATATATATATATATGTATATATATGTGTGTGTGTGTGTGTCCGTCCTTCTCCTCCTCCTCCTCCTCCTCCTTCTCTTCCTCATTATTATATTTTTCCTCCTCCTTCGTCCTCTTTCTCCCCCCCTTCCTCGTCTGTCTCTTTCCTCCGTTTCCTCAGTTCCTTCCTTCTCCTCCACCACCTCCTCCTCCTCCTTCCTCATTTGCTCCTGCTCCTCCTACACGTTCTTCTCCCCCCCCTCTTCCCTCTCCTCCTTTTCCTCCCCCATCCTCCTCCTCCTCCTCAATATCCTCTGCCATTCCTCCTCCCCCCCCCCTTCCCTGGTCCGGGCGCCCCCCGATCCGGGCGCCCTCCCCGGTCCGGATACCTCTGGGAACCGTAAGCCCCACGACCCTTGAAGTCGGCCCCAGGAGTCCTCCGAATCCGTCGGTCCCTGGACGCCCCTGACCTCTAGGGTCGAAGATCCTCAATCGCGGCCCCACGTCCCATCGGTTTCCGAGACTCTTCGGCCCCACGACCCGCGGAGTGACGAGGAAGGACGCACGGTAGAAGCAAGGGGGAGAGTTAAAAAGCCGAGGGGGAGCAGGGGGGGCGGAGGAAGAAGAGGGAGAGGAACAGGAATAGGAGGAAGAGCAGCCGGAGGAGGAGGATCGGAGGAAGGAGGGGGAGGGGGAAGGGCCGCCCAGGAGGGATCAGGCGCTTGAGCAAGGGGATGGGACTTATGTTCTCGGGAATCTTCCTGGGAACATCTTGCGCGATAGGAGGAGGAGGAGCCCGAGAAAGAGAAGGAGGGGAACGAGAAGATAATATCAGTGAGGTGGAGAAAGGGAGGCACGCGGAATTACATTCCCGGGGAACCTTCCCGAGAACACATTGCGCGACAGCAGGAGGAGGAGGAGCCCGAGAAGGAGGAGGAGGACAGGAAGGAGGAGGAGGGCTAGAGCAGGAGGAGGAATCTCGAGGAGGAGGAGGAGGAGGAGGAGGAAGAGGAGGGGGAGGAGCAGGAGGATGAGAAGGACGAGGAGGACAGACACGCAGGACAAGGTGAGCGGCAGGAAGAGGAGGGGGAGCAGGACGAGCAGGACATAAGGAGTAGGCGGAAGGGAAGGAGGGTGAGGAGGAGAAGAAGGGGAGCGGGAGGAAGGGAGGTTCAGGGGGAGCAGGATGAGGTAGAAGAAGGACAAGGGGATGTGCAGGAGTAGCATGTTGAGCAGCCGGAGCAGGAGGAGGACATGGGAAGAAAGTCGAAGAGGCAGGGTGGAGAATAACAAAAGAAACAGTCGAACGTCACGCAAGCAAAGAAATTGTGTTCCCGGATGGCGCTCCGGGGACATACTTCGAGAGACCGGGAGGGCGCCACAAGCAGGTGGGTGAGAATATGGAGAAAGGGGAGTGGGAGTTGGGGGAAGGGGGAGGCGCGGGAGTAGCATGAAGAGCAGCCGCAGCAGGCGGAGGATCAGGGAATGACGATGGAACAGGGCGGCGAAGAGAAAAAAAAAAAAAAAACACTCGAGGAATGCTGTTCCGGGCAGTTCCGTGAATATGTTTAGATTTCCTGAGACCGGGAGAGAAGTGGACAACCAGAAAAAATGACGAGGAGGAGGAGGAGGGTGATAAGGCGGACGAGAAGCCGTGTGAGACGCAATTGTTCAAGCTTCTTGGGGTATGCTCTGGTGTATCTCGGGGCCTTTGTTTGGCCTTTTGAGCGGCCTGGGCATGTGGAGGGCTTATGTGAATTTATTGTTTCGCCTCTCGGGGTCCGTGTCGGAACTCCTTTGGACCGTTTTCGGTGCCTCTTGTGCCGTCTTGGGGCCCTCTTGAGCCGTCGTGGGGGCCGCTTGGAGCTCTCTGGGGCCGGCCTGGTGCGGTGTAGGAGGCGTCGCGGGCCGTCTTGGAGCGCTCTGGGGCTGGTTTTGGGCCTCCGTCCGAAGATCAACAAGATGTCCGGGGTCGCCGCTGCCGCCTCGGAGGCCCTGGAACGCCGAAGCCCGGTAAACACACATGGCAAGTGAGCTCGGGAGCCCCCATGGCGGGCGGAGGCACACTCCTGGCGGCCTCGCAAGCCCTGGAACGCGGAAACTTTTTTTTATTATTAATAATAATAATAATAATACAAAAGGCAAGTAAGCCCCATAGCCCCCTTATGGAGGGCGCAGGCACACTCCTGGCGGCCTCGGAGGCCCTGGACCGCCGAAGCCCTTAAAAACACGGGGAATGTGAGCCCCGGAACCCCCATGGAGGGCGCAGGCACACTCTTGGCGGCCTCGCTCCTGTTCCGCCGGCGTATATGTATGTATATATATATATGTATATATATATATATATATATATATATGCATATTTACACATATATATATATATACATATATATATACACATACTTACAAGATTGCATTGGCGCTGCGCGCCATGTGCCGTGGTCCTTCGGAATTCGCACGCTAGCGGAGTGCGAGCGTGCGTACATGCGCACACACATGCGTCTATGAATGCATAGTACATTTGTACATATATGTACGTTTGTATGTATATGTACATGTATATGCAAATGGTCAATGTAACTATGCGTGCGCATACACATGCGTATATCAGGCGGCAGTGGCCTGACCAGTTGCTCATATCATCGCGCCACTAAAAGGCGCGAGGGTCTCAGGCAAACGTGGTCAAACTACCATGGGACAATGCGTCGCCGACGTCAGTGTTGCGAGGACGTCCCGGGTGAAAATGGCCCGAACACCTCCGCTCAGGGGGGGGCGCATCCGAAGTCAGCCGCGTCCTCTGCGCAGGGCACCCTTGAACTTAGAGTTGCGAGAAGTCGCACGCGAAAATGGCCGAACCACCATGGTGCAAGGCACCTCCGAAGTGAGACTTGCGAGAGCGTCTCAGGCGACAGTGGCTGGAACACCTCAACTGAGAGTGTCTCGGGCTCCAGAGCTGCGATGATGTCTCAAGCGAAGACGGCCCTCTCCGCTTCTCGTTTGTCCATTCTCCCCGCCCCTGGCGGCGCGGCGCGGCGCCGCTCGGCCTCTCTGCGAGTCTGCGGCAAAGGGCGAGGCGAACGGTTTCTCCCCAGCCGCCAAGGGGGCCCGAAGGTAGTTCAGCATAATAAAAATGAAGGACGCAGCCGAAGTGGCTGCGGAGGGAACCATCGAAACAGCGGTGGGGGAGTGAGGGAGACTGGTTCCCCTACAAACTTGGCAAGCGGGAAGAGGAGATTGAAGGGGGCGAGGAGGAGGAGGAGGAGGGGGAGGAAGCGGCCGCGAGTCCCCAGAGAGGGTTCCCCCAGGATGCGCGCTGAAACCGAAGGTTCCCGACGGCCTGATCTCCGAAATGTCACAAAAACACTGGTTCCCAACAGCGCGTCCGGATGAGATGGCGTCGTCGCCCCGACGGTGTGCATTGAGCGCTGCGAGAAGCTCAGTCGAGGCGGGGGGGGGGCACGACGAGGATGAGGAGGAGGAGGAAGAGGAGGAGGATGAAGAGGAGGAAAAGGATAAAGAGGACAAATTAGGTGGATATCTGGGGCGCAGCCGAGGTGTCGCGGAAGAAATCCGCAGCAGAGACTTGGGAGAGTGAGGGGAGCTGCTTCTGCTAGACCTTTGGCGGGGCAGAACGTGAAACACCACGGGGACTTAGAAGGAGGGGGAAGAGGGAAGAGGAGGTAGAGGAGGAAGAGAATGAGGAAGAGGAGGAGAAGCTCTTGGGCCCTTCGGTGGCTTGAACGAAAAATGGCCTCGCTGTGCCATTTGATACGACAACGACGACGACGAAGAAGGCGACGACAAAGAGAAGGGGTAATGAGAGGGGGAGACCGCTGTGTTGGGATCTCGTGGTGCGCCTCTCGGGACCCTCTGGGAGGCAGTTTTGAAGCCTCTTGGGGGTGTTTTGGGGTTATTGGGATCTTTTGGGGGCCTCTTGGGGGCCTCTTGGGGGCTCTTTGGGGCCTCTTGGGGCCTCATGGGGCTCTCTCCGGGCCTTTTGGGGCCCTCTCGCGGCGGAAAATTTAGTTTTTGAATTTTTGGGCGCCCTCTTGGGTCTCTCTTGGGGCCGTCTTGGTGCTCTCTTGGGCCGTCTTGGGCGCCTCTTGGGCGGTCTCGGAGCCCTCCTGGACCGTGTCGGGGCCTTCTTGGCGGCCTCGTGGGCAGTAGTGGGGCGATCTAGGGAGCCTCTTGGGCCATTGTGGAGCGTCGGGAAACGGGAAAAGCGAGAAGGCCAAAAACATCGAAAAACACACAGGACAATCAACAATTATAGCCTCTCGGGGCTGTCTTGGGAGGCCTCTTAAGGGGTCTCTGGGGGCGTCTTGGACGCGTCATGGGCAGTCTTGGGCCCAGATTGGGCGTCTTGGGCCGATCTTTGGGTGTCTCGGGGCCCTCTTTGGCCGTCGTATTTTTTTTTCGCGTCGCACCCGCAGGACAGACACGGAGCACTATGCAGGAGCGCCCCAAAGCCTCGGGGAGGCCGAAATTCGTTTTGGGGGGGCACCGTGTGCCGCTTTTCCGGTTTCCCCAGCCCTGTGTGTATATATATATATATGTATATATGTATGTATGTATGAATGTATGTATGTATGTATGTATGTATGGATGGATGGATGGATGTATGTATGTATGTGTTTATGTATGTATGTATGTGTGTGTATGTATGTGTGTATGTATGTATGTGTGTATGTATGTGTATGTGTATGTGTATGTGTATGTGTATGTGTATGTGTATGTGTATGTGTATGTGTATGTGTATGTGTATGTGTATAGACACAGACCCTGTTCCGACCAGGCCCGGTTCCGACCCGCCCGGTTCCGCCGACGCCCGGTTCCGACCCGCCCGGTTCCGACCAGGCCCGGTTCCGACCTGGCCCGGTTCCGACCAAGCCCGGTTCCGACCCGCCTGGTTCGGACCCGCCCGGTTCCGCCCCGGCCCGGTTCCGCCGCCAGAGGGGCGCGCAGTCCCGGCGCCTTGGGCTTTCGCGCGGCGGAACAGGGCCGGTCGGAACAGGGCCGGCGGAACAAGGCCTGGGCGGAACAGGGCCTCGGCGGAAGAGGGCCGGTCGGAACAAGGCCGCGGCGGAAGAGGGCGGGCCGGAACAGGGCCGGTCGGAAGAGGGCCTCGGCGGAACAGGGCCTCGGCGGAACAGGGTTGGCGGAACAGGGCCGGCGGAACAGGGCCGGCGGCCCTGTTCCGCAGTAGTAGTAGTTGTTGTTGTAGTACTAGTACTAGTACTAGTACGAGTACAAGTACTAGTACTAGTACTAGTACTAGTACTAATACTAGTACTAGTACTAGTTCTAGTACTAGTACTAGTAGTAGTAGTAGCAGTAGTAGTAGTAGTAGTATCAGTAGTCGTACTTGTAGTGGTAGTGGTAGTAGTAGTAGTAGTAGTAGTAGTAGTAGTAGTAGTGGTAGTAGTAGTAGCAGTAGCAGTAGCAGTAGTAGTAGTAGTTAGCGTAGTAAAGTAATAGTA
>CAUYUJ010015018.1:254976-262476 GCA_963575745.1 Prorocentrum cordatum
GGGTCGGGTCGGGCGGGCGGGCCCTAACGGGCGGGTCAGGTCGGGCGGGCGGGACATTAAAGTATGTTGCGTAATCGAATGGGCACGCGAGTGCCCTAACGGGCGGGACGGGTCGGGTCGGGCGGGCGGATCCTAACGGGCGGGTCGGGTCGGGCGGGCGGGACATTAAAGTACGTTGCGTAATCAAATGGGCACGCGAGTGCCCTAACGGGCGGGCCGCCCGGTTCCGACCCGCCCGCCCGCCGCCCGCCGCCCGGCCGCCCGGCCGCCCGCCGCCCGCCGCCCGCCGCCTGCCGCCCGGTTCCGACCCGCCCGGTTCCGCCCCGCCCGGTTCCGACCCGCCCGGTTCGGACCCGCCCGGTTCGGACCCGCCTAGAGAGCGCTGCCACATGGGACATCGTGACGGCGGAACAAGGCCGGCCGGACGGAACAGGGCTGGTCGAAACAGGGCCGGCGGAACAAGGCCGGTCGGAACAGGGCTGGTCGGAACAGGGCCGGTCGGAACAAGGCCGGTCGGAACAGGGCCTGGTCGGAACAGGGCCGGTTCCATATATGTATGGGCGCTTTCGGAAACCCTAACCTCAACAACGCTTTCATCTCTTGGGGGCACATTCTCTACTTCCGCCGGCTTCCGCCGGCAAAGGCTGCCTCGTTTCGCTTCCGCCGACCTTCCGCCCTTCCGCCGCCTTCCGCCGAGGAAGAGACGACAACTCCTTCGACCCTCGACGGCAAGGCAATTTTTAGAACGCCCTACAAAGGTACGAGCCTTACAGACAAGCTGTGTAGAGAAATTCCTACCCCTGGTCCCTCTCCGACAACGACTGCTCCTAATGCCTGATACTGCTGCTATTTCTGCCACACATGGACCTCCTTCGACCATCACGTATGCGTCGACCGAAGCCACCACTGCTACTGCGACTGCTTCCTCACTGTTAAAATCAAGAGGCTCACTCAGGCACCACATCACTGCGTTCTTGCTTCGTGCTGCGACTCAGCCCTGAGACGAAACAGCAATGCGTCCCATCTCGGAGTTTTGCGTATCGTTCACCAGATAGGTTCAAGAACAGACCTGCCTCGTTCGCGCAAGTCGTACGCCTGTGGGGGTGCGGATGCAGAACCCCTCGCTTACGTCTGCAATCTCCCAAACGGATTGGTCCCAGAGGGCCTCTTGGCACGAGGGCATTCCGGTCTTTGAGATGTCACTTGGTTGTGGGGATTGGCACGCGACGGGGGCTTGCTTCCAAAGTCCTAGGCAGCCACTCGTTTGTGAGAGGATGTCTCCTGCGAGCTTTCTTCTTGAACGAATGGACAGCATCATATCCCTGTTGGGCTCGTGGAAAGGGGAAGATGTCCAACGGCTGTAGTAGTGGTGGCGTGGTGATGGTTGCCATGGGATCGGCAGTGGTGGTGCTAGGCTTTCCCAACGCGTCGAAGGGATACGAGGAAAGCGATAAGAGAACACAAAGACTAGGCAGAGGAGAACCGACTCGATCCCTCTCGCCGTAAATACTGATTCAAGCCGCACCTCCCTCCTCATTACGAGAAAACGGATACAGTGGGCAGAACGGATCGATGAGGAAGGCGTGGGCGGACATGTTTCGGTGGACGGGGGCGCAGCAAGAGACGGGATACAACAGGAGGCGTGCTAGAGTAGAGAAGAGTTCGAAGCGACATCGTGCAAATGACAATGACATAATAAGTTACGTATTCGACGGTCAACGTCGCAAGGCAAATTACCGCCTTGGCAATCTCTTGGTAATGCGATGTCAAATTCGCTATTAGCTTCTCCTTCTCCTTTCCCTGCGCGCGCGCCATTCTGCTCACGCCTGTCCCCGCAAGGTTGCCGCTGACAAGATGTCGGTTCCGTGCATGGCACAACCTTCGGATAAATGGCCGACAAAGGAAAAACACTGATGACTCGCTGTGCACCAGCATCGGATGGACTGGGCGGATGGACTGGGACCACCAGCCTGTTTATGAGTCTTACCACGCAGCCATAGTGTTGCAAACAACTGGTGCAACCACCGAACCGAATTGACGACTGGCGGACCTCTGGAGATCCGGGCTTCCCGTCCGTGACCGTGCGTTTGCACGTTGCTTCTGCTACCCAGCGTCCCCCTCCCTTCCCTGTTTATTGTAAACCAACCCCGGGCAGAACCTGAGCCCCCAACTGGCAGTGCGCTCTCGGATTGCGCATGCTCCTGATCCTTTTCCTCCACCATCTCCCCATCACCCTCATCATATCACTGACCTCGCTCAAACTACTGGTTTTGCCCATGCTTTCGTCCAGTCTCCATATCCCAAGCGATGTCGTGGAACGGCATCGAGGCGCGACCCATGCGTCTCACACTTTACGCGCGTATTTGCCGATCCCCTTCGATATCACTTTGCGCAATCATTATCATATCCACATTCCGTGGTAACTACTTTACTCCGCCCGCTAAGACAGACATCAACCTTGAAATAGCGAATCGAAAATACACACATACACACCGTTCGTTCTGACACACTTGCCAGCGCTGTTGATGCTTTACATCTCTGGCAGTCTTCTCGCTTCTTGAAGGGGGGAATTGTCGGGGGGACCAGCTCAGGGGGGGAAATCTCGAGCTTGCATCGGCGATATATCTCCGATCGATCGGCGAAAGGCCCCCGACAGCGAAACCGAGCTTTCCTGGGCGGGGTGAGTATTCGGGCCCCTGTCAACGATGAATGGGCGTTTGGGGCTGGATGTATCCACCCTGATCGTATCCTCTGATGTTGCCCATTGTCGCCTCTGGAGAAAATAAACAGACACCGATACCGCTACTCCCAACGGCCCTGTGCCCAGTCAAATTGCCGAGGGCGAAGGCCAACCGCCACAGCGTAAGTCACACGCGCGCAGATTGTCCTGGGACGTCGGTTGCGCTGGTTTCTTTCTCGAGCTGGCTGTTGCATCGTGAAAGGACCGTGGACTGATCCCTCGTACAACAGATGAGACGCGCGAGTGAATGTGTCTGGAACTCTCATGCTCTCAGCTGCCCAGAGACAACTCAATCAACCCCTCGGTGATCTTGACTTGATATCATTCTTCCACAAGCGTTTAGCTTTTGTGCTCGTCGTCACTCGTCCATCGGCAACAATGGTGCGAGCTCCCGCGAAACTGTCATTGGCGCATCACCCGCTCGCCTACGTTTCAAATATGTCGCCACTGGCTGAATAAGCACGTCACATCATTGAAAGCAGATCGAGTTGGTCAAGCTGTCCTTCCATCATACTCGGCCCGTTGCTGACTCGACACAGGCGCGGACTCATGCTGCGGGGAGGAGCTTTAACCACAACGCGTGAAGGGTTCGAAGGAGGCAAGTTCAGAAACGACGAGAACGGTGGCCTGGGTGTGCTCTAAATTCCATTGGGCAGTATGCCTACATGGCAATGCTTGTCCCAAGAGAACGATCCGAGTGTGAATCTCCCCCTCTTCAGACAATCATTGAATAAAGCCGCGCTGCCTTCCCGAACATTGTCGGCATCTTTCTTTTGAGATGGTCTAAGATGTAAGCATGCACCTGCTGGGAAACGCGCAAATTCCGAGGACCCGGTAAAGACACGCATGCCTACCGCCCCTCCCAACCTCACGACTGCTGCAATGGACATCTTCGCGATAAACAAAAAGAGCCAAAGCGAGTAATCAGACGATGGTTTTGAGCAGCGAATTGTGAGCTGAGCAGTAAACTATCTGGAGACCAGGCTTGCGTGGATGATGTAGCTGACAGCTTTCGCCTGCAACCGATATTATACGTAGAACCCGTCGTCACGAATGTAACTCTATCTGTGTTCAAGTCAAGAGCGTGTCGCTTCTGTAGGCAGCGAAGAACAAACGCGCCCCATGCACGACCTCTGATCTAAACAAAGACAGGTCACACCCTCACAATGTTCGTATCACCCCGTCAAGAACTGTAGACCAACAGCCAGTGACACACTGGTGGGGCTCACCAACATAAATTGCAGGCTTACTCTTGGCGACTGCACCCAAGCAAAGACTGTGTCCTTCCGGTAACGGGTAGACCCGAGGGAGCAACACACACACACATGCACAAATACAAACCAATGCTGAGGCGGACATGCCCTCGAGCGCGCAGCCTCCGCGTGTACAACTCATCCTGAGGTGCATGCGCGCACGCCTGTGCATCTACGTGAGCCGGTGGGTAACTCCATGTATGTCCGCACGTTCTACCATTACGTTAAGAATGCACATGCGCACACTCAGGCACGCATGAATCAATAACCGAGATCATATGACAGAGATGCACCTTGGCTAATCTGGCTCTCTTGATCAAGTCGTTCAACTTCCTGCGCGCCCATTATGACATCACACCCTGCTCCCCGTGAAGGTTTTGGCCTGGACCCTTGGGATCGAACACGTGGTTGCACCAAATAACATGTAAGCTGTGACGGATCATACGTTTGTCGTTTGAAGCACAGCGTAGACATCGATCTCCGAAAAACAATACATCTCTATGAGGCGATCCCCCCGCGAGGGTCCCATCTGTGCACACCACTCCGCTGCCAGGGCCTCTTCGGTGCACGCTATCCTCAAGGTGGGGGGTGGCGTGAAATAATGGGGCCAGCGGCGCCACATCGCACGTAACCTCTGCAACGCCAAACTTTATCGTCCTTTCTAGTGCTATCCTGTCTGGCGCCTGTGTACTTCCAACCGCTCGCATCATGCGATCGTAACGTGCCGCCTTAATCGACAAGCTCCTGCCAAGAACAACGTCGCCAGCTGCAACGTGCGTACATAGAGTACAGGAACCACCGGCCATCATTGTCATGCAGTGCGGATATTCTTGAATACGACGGCAGGCTTGGACACGACAGCATGTTTTCGGTACGCATTTGAGCAAACGTGAGGAACTGGCAGCATGCATTCGGCACGCCGGCATTTGAGCAAACCTGAGGAACCTGAGCAAACCTGAGGAACTGGGGGCACCAAAAAAAAAGAGCTGCAACGTGCGTGTTGCGCTATCCATGTCCCGTGCACCCTCACTCCTTTGTCGTCGCCACCCAGCATTTCGAGCCATCATGTCCTGCCTGGATCCCGCGCTCTGAAGTGCTACCACCGGCCTTGAGGTCCATGCCCAAATCGACCACGAACACGCAAGCAGAGAGAGAGAGAGAGAGAAGAACAAACAAACAAACAAACAAACATAGGCAGGCAGCGAGGAAACCTCGGGGGGGCCATTAGGAAACCGTGTTGGCCGCGGTGCCCCCGAGCCCCACCCCCCTGATGGCCCCTCGGAGGACTTCCAAAGGCCCCCGGAGCTGTGGAAGGGGGGAAACGGTCAAGGACTACCTGAGCCTCAACCGCCCTAGACCCGCAAGACAGAGGCTATGACTGTGAGGTGCTCCCTGCGAGACATTGCACGCTCTGTTTGGTCAGCGGCGCGGGCGAGCGCACAGCGCGCTCGAGCAGCTGGCGGGCCGCGCCAGGAATGGTACAACCGGACCTAGGCCGGAAGAGCATCCCTCAAGAACACGAGACCCATCGCCGGCCAAAACACGCAGAGAACAGTCGAGGGTGCCCTCCCGCAGGGTGCACAAGGGCATCCCACAATCCCGAAGCACACCGGGGCACCCTCCCCGAACCGACCTCCATCTCATGCCTCGGTCCGACTGTGCACACAGGAGCAGCCCCGAGGGCCACAGGCGACCCCTGAGGCCCCTCGGCCACGCCGCGGGGGCGCCCCCGCCCCCCGCGCGCCCGGACGAGCCCCCTCCCGCCGCGCTGCGCACCGCCTCGGCAGCCGCCTGGAAGGGCAAGGCTCGGAGCGCAGGCCAGGACCCCCACTCACGGAGCATCGTTCCACCCAGAGAGGCCTCCTGGATGGGGTCGGAGGATCGCGCCGAATCGCCGATGTATCGGCGCCGTCGGCGTGGAAAAGATCGGGCTCCACATCGAGCCGCTGCATCGGCGAACATCACTGCTGACCCGGCCTCGCTTCCGCGATGCGGCGCGATCCATCCTCGGACCCCATCTTCTCCGACCCCATCTAGGAGGCCTAGAGCCCGACCCATCCCTGTCCCCGAAGAGGAGCTCTGGAACAAGACCGAACATCACTGCTGACCGGGCCTCGCTTCCTGACGCTCCGGCGCTCCGGCGCCGCACCCGCAGCACCCTAATTAGATGGTGCCCATGTGCGGGCGCGCTTCGTGCTTCGTGCTTCGTGCCTCGTGCTCCGTGCTTCGTCTCCCCACTGGCGTGGCCCGGGCCCCACTGGCCGATCCACCCCCCGGGAGGGGGACGCACGCGCTGCTTCCTCCGGCTCTCCAGGGGCACACCCCCTGACCGGGATGGGGTGCTGGGGCTGAGGTGCCACGGCCCGGTGGGGATGGGGAGACACACTGCACGATGCGGAGGACACTGCTCGGATTTGGACGCCCGAAATGGGTACGGAAAGAATGGGCACTATGCCCAACAACAAATGTTGTCCCAAGCCAACAGCGGCCGCTGTTGGGCAGGCGGCCTCCTGTCTCGAATGGACACAGGCCGCGGCGGCGTGGACAGCAAGCCCTGTTCAAAATGAACAAGATCCGCTGTTGGGCATTGTACCCATTCTTTCGGTACCCATTTCGGGCGTCCAGAGCCACGGCCCGGTGGGGATGGGGAGACTCTCTGCACGATGCGGAGGACACTGCTCGGAGAGCCGGCCAGCACCCCCGCTCACGGCCTGGCCTGGTGTCGAAGTGGTGCGCAGCATCGAACGTCGTGACGCTCCAGGGGCCTCTCGGGGGCGTCCCAGGGGCTTCTTGGAGACCTCTTGGGGCCCTCTTGGGGCCTCTTGGGGCCTCTCTTGGGGTTTGTTGGGGGCCTCCAGGGGGCCTCTGAGGGCCTCCTGGGGGCCTCTTAAGCCGAAAGCTCGAAATGTTCCTGGCCTGGTGGGGTGGGGCCCGCAGCCCGGGGCCCGCTCGCCAGCCTGCCTGCCTGCACGGCGGGCCCCGTCCAGGCCGCCCTCCCACCTGCGGCCCGGCGCTCCGATCCAGGCCAGGCGGGGAGGAGGATGAGGAGGGGGATCAGGAGGGGCAGGAGGGGGAGGATGATGAGGATGAGGATGAGGATGAGGATGAGGATGAGGATGAGGAGGAGGAGGAGGAGGAGGAGGAGGAGGAGGAGGAGGAGGAGGAGGAGGAGGGAGAGGGCTCCGGGGACGTGGCTCACGGCAGGGCTCTAAACAGACAGGCTCGTTCCACTGCTCGCAGAGTAACTGCTCGCAAACGGTCTGGATCCGCCATGGGGGATTTACGACACATCACATCGATGTAGACATTTGCGTTTTCGGACGTTTGCGAGTAGGCATTTTGCGAGTAGTGGAACGCGCTAGGTGACCAAAGCCCGAACGGCGGCACAGGTGCAAAGAAATAAAACGGGGCTCACGCGAGATGACACAGCGACCTCACGCGGCGGCTTGCGCGGGCCGCCAGCGCGGCACGCCGCATTGGAAACGAGCACGCTTGCGCGCGGCCTTA
>CAUYUJ010015018.1:267476-282476 GCA_963575745.1 Prorocentrum cordatum
CGTCTTCCAGAACTGGGCCTCCTCCATGCCTCAACCACGCCTCCTTCTAGGGCAACTATCTTCGCGCTAAGTGCAATTATCTTCGCGCTTTCGCGCCGCACCCCAGGAACAGGATGAGGGACTCGCACCTCGCTCTGAAATCGCCCAGACCGCGAAGCGCGCACCCTCATGGTGGCCCTAGACTTCTCCCTCTTCTTCCCTTGCCCCCCTCCCGATCCCCCGCCCCCCCCCCTCCTCTCTCCCCAAGCTCCCGGGCGGAGGACTGACCTCGCACCGGGACCCCGCCCACCCCGAACCCCTGGGCCGAGCGCCCACGCACATATTCGGCACGCTTGCGGAACGGGAGCGACGCCACGATGCAATTGGTGAATCATCATGATCAGCAGGGCCTCTTCCGACCCTCGTCGCCAAGAGAGATGATGTATTTGTGAGGAGCAGCGCACGGCGGCGAACTCGCGACAACAAGGCGAGCCACTGGACAGATGAACGAGCCTCGCATCAGGCCATTAAAGCCACACTCAAGCTCGTGGGGGAAGAAAAGGGAGGGAGGGAGAGCTTGAGCACAAGTGGCAGTGGCCATACGGCGATGCTCAACTACAGTGCCTGCTTCCCGTACTGAATACACCCAGCAGGGCCTCTTCCGACCCTCGTCGCCAAGAGAGATGATGTATTTGTGAGGAGCAGCGCACGGCGGCGAACTCGCGACAACAAGGCGAGCCACTGGACAGATGAACGAGCCTCGCATCCGCAACCCGAACGCGAACTTGGCCTGGGGCCGAAAAAACAATCAGGGCTACCCTCCCATTCTGTCAGAGAGAGCGAGGGAGCGCTTGCTTTCACACGTGCGCACGAGTATGGCAGCGGCAGCTTTGGCAAAGGCAGCGGGGTAGGCGGCGGCAATGGCTGTCCAATGCTTCCCGCCTGGCGCCCGCCCACTGAGCTCGAGGTGGG
Organism: Prorocentrum cordatum; assembly: GCA_963575745.1. Classification (NCBI taxonomy): domain Eukaryota; class Dinophyceae; order Prorocentrales; family Prorocentraceae; genus Prorocentrum; species Prorocentrum cordatum. The sequence goes on from CAUYUJ010015018.1 coordinate 268,428, forward strand.
GCCGGAGAGTCCTGCTGCAAATGCCTCGGGGGCCGCCGCATTTTTTCGACAGCTCCCACAATTCTCCGATGGCCCAGGCTTGCACTCGAGTAGCTTTTCTCCAGGGCGCGCCGAATTGGCACATGTGACATATTACAGAAGTGCTGCTTTGTAAACTGAGGAGCTTCTGAAAGTGAGGCGAGGACCACATCAAGCTAGTCTGGGGATTCTCAATCATGACGCCTACATTGTGTCTGAGGCATGCACGGATCACGTGAAGGGAAAAGTGGAATGACTTATTTCCTATATCGAGCTTGCTAAAAAGATCAGGCGAAAGGTCAGGCCGCCCGTCAGGGTACTCAGCAGTTCGCAGCGGGACCCGAAGCGCACGGGTCCAGGTGCTGCAGGGCGTACCAAGCCAGATACCGGCGATGGCCCCGCTTGCGATCCACCCCAGGATCCTGTTGAGGAAGGTCGGGGTGAGATGGTTCTCAAGAGGTGAGCCGTTGATGTCCAGGCTGAGCGCGGCATAGCCCATGGCCTGCGCGCTGGCCGCGACGCGGCCACAGCCCCCGAAGAGCTCGAGGAACAGCAGCGACCGCAAGCGCACTGCCCGGCCCAGGCTCGCAGCGAACCTCTTACCGAGGTGGGCGCCCACGTCCCCGCCGTGGACCAGGTGAGTCACGCTGGCCGCCGCTTTCGCCCGCGGCCGGCGGCGGACGTGGCCCCGCCGCTCTGGCCCGCAGGCAACAGGCTCCTCACGCTCGCCGGGACCTGGTCGAAAAGCGGGCCAGTCAGCCCGTGCTCGACGAGTCCCGTGAAGTGGGTCATCACAAAGTTCCCGAAGCCGAAGATGTCGCTGTGGACCTCCTGCAGCTCCCGCAGCAGGCGCGTGGCCTTGGTGTATCGGCGCAGGCTTGACGCAGACACCCACCGGCCTCGCGCCCGTACCTGCTCCAGGCTTCGGCGGCCGGCCAGAAGGTCGTCTGACGCCCCGCCGTGCCGGAGCGAGTAGGGATGCGGGGCAAGCTGCCCCAGCCCCAGCAGGTCCGCGGCCGCTTTGAACATCATCCTGAACTCCGTCGCGCCGAAGTCCCACAGCGAGGCGTCGGCGTGCGTCGCCGCCTGGAGCCCGGCCAGCGCTGGCAGGATCCAGCTGTCCTGGTCGATGAGCACCGCGTCGTCCGAGGTGCCGGTCTTGGACGGCTGGCCGAGCTCGAAGTCGTGGAGAAGCAGCCCCCAGCTCGCGTAGCTCGCGCCTGCCGCCGACACCGGGGCGACCAGGTGCCTGCCCAGCAGTGCAATCCCCTCCAGCGGCCTGAGGTAGCAGATGAAGGTCAGCACGGTGTAGATGGCCATTCGGCGCTGGCCGAGGAACAGCATCACCCCGGCGATCGCCGCCGCGCCAGTCTTCGGCATCGGCAGCCTCGAGCGCCCGGGTGCCCGACGCTTCCAGGCCCCGGCAGCGCGGCAAGCGCGCGGCAGGTACAGCCCGCTGCGTCGAGCCAGCCTCGGGTAGACGTGCGCCAGCGCCGCGATCAGCTGCGTCCCCAGGTCCGAGCACTTGCCGTCCAGGAACTGATGGTTCAGCAGCTCGGTGACCGCATTGTCCAGCGTCTCCCAGCTGTCCCAGTCCAGGTGGTACGTCCGGCAGAAGAGGACCAGCGTCGCCAGGCGGTCCTGGTACTGCCTCTGCGCGTTCGGGCGGATCGCTGCGGACTCGAGGACCGAGAGGCCGAAGGTCTGCACCGTGGAGGCGGCCACCTGCTGGGCGTTCCTCGCCCGCTCGACGGCGGCCTGCGCCGCCGCTGGCCGCCGGCGCCCAGCCATGCGGCCGGGCAAGGTGCACGTGATATGGAGTAGTGAAAAAACCGTGATCACCTCGAGACGGATTGTCAGCAGGATTGAGTTCAGATGGCACCCACCGCACAACTATCCTGCACCCTGTAGTCAGTGAAAGAGCAGCTATCTTCTGAAGCACGTGTCGGAGGTATCGAGAGTTTGCCCGCCCCTTCGTGGCCGCTAGGGCCAGTGGTAGGTTGTCCACTATGAACAGGATCTTCTTCCCAAGAGCCCCGGTGTTTCTGAGCGTGTGACGAATAGCCATTAGGAGCGCCTCCCCCTCGAGCTCTAGGATGTCCGTGGACCCAGCGACCTTCGAGGCATGAACGACTTTCCAGGTGTCTGACTTCAGGAAACCCATGGGGACCTCGTCGAAGACCACGGGGTTGTCGACCAGCAGGTTCTCAAGGGCCTTGTCGGGGTCATTGATGGAGTCCACAGGAGCCTGACGAAGGGCATGTTCGCGAGCCCGCTGGGCCCCGTCAACCCGAAAGCGCCATCTCTCACTGCATCGGCCAATAGAGGATACCAGCTGGATGGGAGCTCTTCGGACAGTGACTCCAAGACCAAACAACGAAGCATCTGACGCGGCTACCTCTGGCCACCACTCGGCGCTGAGGTCAACGCTGAGCAACGGTAGGATACAGCGAGCTCGCCAGAGCTCGCGCCGCACTGATCTCCACAGTCGGGCCTGTCGCTGCCCGATCCGCTCTGCAAACTGGTAGCATGAGTTGAGCAAAGAGAGGACTTCACGGCGAATCAGCCCAGCCCAGGTAAAGTGACCGATGATGATTCTGAGAGCGTCTCCCGAACAGAACCCCTGCCTGAGCAGGGCGTCGATCCCAAAACGAAGCCTCCAAATGCTCCTGGCCTTAATCGAAAGATCACGTCCTCTCTTCAGCTCTAAGCCTACGAAGGTGGCATCGCGGGCGGCCGGCTCCTCATCGTGCGTGAGCAGCCCCTTATCCGTCAGCACGCGCGTGACGGCGAGGGCGACTCGGTCGACGATGGCCGGTGAGCGACCCAGGGCAGCGTAGTTGTCGACGTAGCCGGCGACCGCCAGGGCGCCCTCCTCGTCGACCACGACCCCGGCCTTCCCGTCCTCGATGCACTGGCCATCTGTGAACCCCGCGGAGTCCAGGGCCCGCCGCAGCACGCCCTGACAGAGGGCCAGCGCGTGGCTCCAGCCCATCGGCAGCACGCAGACGCAAGGCTGCACCCGCGCCCCTCGCGCGAGCCGCGCCCCGCCCAGGTGCGTGATCCCGAGCAGGCTGGCGTCCAGGGCGGGCAGCCTGAAGTAGGACGACAGGCCGTCGGGCAGCCGCAACCTGTAAAAGGCATTATCGATGTCGCCCGAGGCAAGGTAGGTGTCGTGCCCTGGGTTCTCGAACGCCGCAAGCGCCGTAGCAGTCGGCAAGGCGGTCCGAGCTGGTCGCCCGAAAAATAGATTTGCATACCTCGTATCAAATATCACTCTCAACTTGTTGTTCTTCTTCGCGACGAAGAAGCAGCCCACGGTGGCCGCGTCACAGCCCCCCCTCAGCTCCACCATGCCGCGGGCCAGCAGCTTGGCGACAAAATCGGCGTAAAGCAGAGGCTTACTGAAGAGACTGGGATCAAAAAAAGGTCCGTGCGGGCAGAACTCAGCACGTTCTGCGGATGTAGGTTGATCTGGCCTGAGCAAGGTGCTTTGCCAGCGGCCCAGCCACTCAGACTCGGCCTCACCCAGGCAAGCGCACAGCGGGACGGGCTGCACGTCGGGCGAGGGCCAGGAAATGGACTCCTTGACATACGGCCGTCGGGAGGAGAGATCACCCATCTGGTAGATCCCCGTCCCCGCGAGGAGCTCACGAAGGGCTCCCTCGCGGAAGCCTGCCTCTGGTGGGGGCTTGCCAAGCGCGCGCACTCGCGACTCGACATACTCCACTGCGTGTCGCTGACCAGCGTTGGCGGGGACCGCCGGCCGATCCTGGTGGCCGTGCAAGTCGTTCAGGGCGTCGATGCAGTCGTCGCCCCAATCGAGGATGTGCTTGGCAGCCTCCCCACGCCGCCTGGTGACCCGGGACAGGTCCCGGCGGCCCGCCGCGCCGACGTGATCTCGGCACAGCGGGGGCAGCGGAAAAATGTCGCGCTGGCGGCCGCTATGCCCCAGCATGTCAAAAACCTCTCTGTTCGGCGGACCGTTAGAGGCATCACGGTCCACAGGCGTCTCAGTCAGGGGGCCGCGCCAGCCGCCTGGAACCGGCGCGGCCGAGGGGAACATCACCCCTCTTCATCCTTCTTGTTCTTCTTGTTGTTCCCCTTCTTGGCAAGCTCCCTCTCCTCCCGGGCCTTGCGCCGCTCCTTGAGCAGCGCCTGCTCCTTGGCCAGCTGGGCGCTGGCCCACTCCTGGAGGAGAGGGCACACACACACTCCTCCTCTGGTCAGCTCGCTGCCCATGTACAGGTGCGTGTCGACGCTGTCGGGGCCGCCGCCTCCTGAGCCGCCAGCGCTCCTGTCGCGGTACCTCTCCTGCTGCACCTGGATGTTCCGCACCAGCAGCTCCACGGCCGCCAGATTCGCCCCATTACACTGGTCGTAGCAGATGAGCTCCTCCAGCGCCCGGCACGAGCGCTCATGCTCCTGCACCCCGGGCTCGTGCTCCTGGAGGCGGGCCTCACTGCGCCACCGAGAGTGCATCCCGGTCGGCGTCCCGCCGTGCTCGATGATGTACCGCAGGACCCAGAGCGCGGTGCGAGGTCCACGCACGGGCCACCCCGCCCACTGGTCTTCCCGGCAGGCCAGCACCGCCTCGCGGAACTCCCGCCGACGGTTGCCCATGGCGTCGTACACCACCGGGAGCACCCTCGCGTCCTGGACGTGGCCACCAGCGCCCGCAGCACCCGCGGGCGCGCCTCCCCCAGCAGCGGGCGGGCCCGCGGCAGCTGCGGCGGCGCCCGCGTCCGCGGGCACAAGGGCGGCGGCCGCCCCTGGGGCCCCGGCGGCAGCGGCGGCGAGCACTCCGTCGGCTCCTGGAGCCGCGGCCGCCGCGGCGCCGGCCGCAGCGGGGGCGGGCAGCGGGCCTGGAACAAGCACGCCGGCTGGTGCTCCTGCCGCTGGGCCACCGAGCGCCGCCACCAGGCCGCCGAGCCCCGCCGCCGGGGCCACTCCGCCCGGCGCAGCTGCAGGGGCCGCCGCCGGCGCGCCCGGCGCTCCGCCAAGCGGGGCAGCGGCGCCCCCGGCTTCGAGCGCGCCAGGCGCGGCCCCCCCCGCCGGCGGCCCGACGAGGCGCCCGCCGAGGGCTGGCACCAAGGGCCCGCCCGGCGCAGGCTGGCCCAGGCGCCCAGCAGCAGCCACAGCGGACGCCGTGAGGCTCGCCGCAGTCGGCATCGCACCAGCTCTGAACCGATAGTATCGCGCTCCCGGCCGACCCATCAGCACGCCACCCGGCTGCCGATTTGGCAGCGGCTCCCACTCGATGATATCGGGCAGGCCCCACACCTCCTCGTACTCGTCGCCGTCGGGCGTGGACACGGTCAGCCCGGCACCCAGCGGCAGGTAGTTGACCAGCCGCTCGTGGTACAGGGCCCCGCCTGGAACGTTGTAGCGCACAACACAGAAGTCGCCCACCTGAAGGTCGTGAGACGCGGTGAGTGGGTGCTGGCCAGCAGCAGCCAGCATCATTGTGCCAAAGCCTTGGCCTTGTACTGAGCTACCTGGGCCCGAGCAGTGGCGTCCAGGTCGTCGGCGTGCCGCCCGGTCTTAACTCCCAAGCGCGTCAGCCGGCCCGCGAAGAAGGCAAGCAGGGCGATGGAGGCGCAGATGACCCCAACCGTGAGCGGCGTCACTGGCGGGATGTGGGCAACGTCACCGGTCGTGCAGGTCAGCGGCGGACACTTCAAGACTGGCGAGCACTCACACGCCGGGCAAGTCGGCCGCCCAGCCCACACGACGAGGCCAGTCGAGGCCCCCTCAGCGATCCGTCCGACAAGCTGGCGAATGGCGGCTTGCATCACCAGAATGTGGGGGCGCCCTGACTCAGAGCTTGAGCACAAGTGGCAGTGGCCATACGGCGATGCTCAACTACAGTGCCTGCTTCCCGTACTGAATACACCCATGATCATGATCATCATCATCATGATCATCATCATCATCATCATCATCATCAGCATCATCATCATCATGATCATCATCATGATCATCATCATGATCATCATCATGATCATCATCATCATCATCATCATCATCATCATCATCATCATCATCATCACCATCCTCATCATCATCATCACCATCCTCCTCATCATCAGCATCCTCCTCGTCATCCTTATCTTCATCTGCATCCTCATCATCATCATCCTCGTTGTATCCTCATCATCCTCATCTTCATCATCATCATCATCATCATCATCATCATCATCATCATCATCATTAGATTCATCCTCATCCTCATCCTCCTCATCCTCCTCATTCATCATCATCATCATCGGTGTCACCATCATCAGCACAAGCATGAGCACCACCGTCATCAGAAGCACCATTCATCGCCACAATCAGCAGCATAATCATCAACAGCAGCACCAACACCATCAGCATCATTAACACCATACACATAATCATCATCATCACCATCATCATCACCACCATCATCAAAATCATCATCATCATCATCATCATCATCATCATCATCATCATGATTATCATCATCATCGTCATCGTCATCATCATCACCACTGCCATCCTCACCCATCATCATCACCCGACCCCCATCCCACCATTATCATCACCATTATCATCAAAGAAACTGGCTCATCATCAATATCGTCAGCATCATCATCGGCATCAGCATCAGCATCAGCATCACCAGCATCGTCGTAATCATTATCACCATCGTCATCGTCATCGCCATCGTCGTCGAGATTATCATCATCATCGTCATCATCATCACCATCATCACCATCGTCATCGTCATCACCATCACCGTCATCATCAACAGCATCACCATCAGCATCGGTATCGTCATCATAATCAGCATTGCCATCGTGATCGTCATCATTATCATCATCATCAGCATCATCGTCTTCTTGATCATCATCAGCATAGTCAGCATGACCATGACCATGACCATGATCTTAACCGCCGTCTCATCGTCTGCAGTCTTACCATCACCACCAGCATCATGACCATCACCACCACCACCACCAACACCACCACCACCATCATCATCATCACCATCATCATCATCATCATCATCATCATCATCATCCCCATCATCATTACCCGCATCACCACCATCACCACCATCACCATCATCCTCACCACCACCACCATCATCATCGTCATCATAAGCATCATCGTCCTCCCCCGTACCACCATCATCATCATCAACATCATCATCATTATCATCGTCATCGTCATCGTCATCGGAATCACTCGTCATCAGAAATCATCAGAATCATCATCATCGTCGTCGTCTTCGTCATCGGCATCACCACCATCATCAGCATCAGCATCACAATCGTCATCCTCAGCATCATCATTATCATCCCCATCACCATTACCATCATCAATCACAATCACTATCACCTCCACCATCTCAATCACCATTACCATCATCATCAGCATCACCATCATCATGACCACCATCATCATCAGCATCAGCATCAGCATCGCCGTCGTCAGCGCCATGGTTATCGTTATCGTTATCTCCATCACCACCACCACCGTCGCTATGAACATGATCATGGTCATGATCATCATCATCATCATCATCATCATCACCATCAACATCATCAGCAGCATCAGCATCATCATCAGCATCATCATTGTTATCACCATCAACATCAGCATCATCAGCATCATCAGCAGTATCATCAGCACCAATATCAACACCATAAATCATCAGGATGCGGCCCAGGAGCCCCAGAGCATCGAAACCCCCTCGCTTCTGGAGCCCAGGGGGTGTGAGGATGGAGCAGACTTGGAAATCTTGGGACGTATCGTGGGGCCTCCCAAAGGGGGTCCGAGCGGATGGGGTCGGAAGATCGCGCCGCCTCGCAGATGCATCGGTGCCTCCAGCGTGGAGAGAATCGGGATCTACATCGAGCCGCATCGCCGGTGCATCGGCGATGCGGCGCGATCCTCCGGCCCAATGTGCTCGGGCCCGACTTGGGAGCTTGGAAAACCGTCGTTTCCCGTCGCAGCGCGGCAGAGGCAGCCCGCACTTGCGCTCGGCAAGCCAGGGGACGGCATGGCGAGTTGCCCGGATGCAAGAGGAGAAGGAGGGAGAAGAGGCGCGGCCGAGGGAGGAAGGAAGGGGGGAGGGGCTAACGCGCTCACGCAGCGGGGACCGCAGCGGGGACGCTAACGGAGCTTGGGAACCAGGACGACCCAGGACTCCTGGAACGTATCATTTTACCAGCCCCCCCTCCCCTCGCCAGGCCCATCGCCCCGACCACCCCTGCTGGCAGGGAGCCGATATACACGCGGGACACCTCGGGGGTGTCGATAACCTCGGGCGCGCACCGAGCCAAGACAACGATGACCAAGACGACGATGACAAGAACGACGACGACGACGACGAACACGACGACGACGACGACATCGGCAAGGGCGACGCCGACGACCGCGGCGCAGGCGACAGCGACGACGACGACGATGTCGGCGACGGCGACGGCGACGACGACGGCAAAGCGACGACGACAGCAAGGATGACACCGATCGGGCGCCTCTGGCACGGGCGGGCAACGTCGAGAAGTGACGTCACGACGACGACTGTGAACGACGACGACGACGACGACGACGACGACGACGACGACGACGACGACGACGGCGATTCTCAGGACAGCGAGGGGCGACGACGAACACGACGAGCGCAGAGGGCCGACTCGGCACGGGGCGCCGAGGAGGCCTTCCCCAGGGACCACATCATAGCGCCTGGCCCCGAAGCAGAAGAAGCAACGCGCGGGCACAAGCCGAGCTCTCAATCCGCGCTGTTGTCAGGCAGGCGCTGGTGTGACCCACGGGTGCAGGCTTCGCGCTGGACTGCTGCAGCGACAAACAGATCGAGGAAGCATGCAGTGGCAGCGGCGATGGAGAGAGGGGGGGAGGAAACGGGAGGCATGGCAGTCACGCTAAGACCTGCGTCGGCGTCAGCGCTCATTCGCTTCCCTCCTGGCCAGCGCTGCTCGCTGGATCTTCGCCGCGGGATGTACGGCCACGAGAGGGGGAGGACGGCGGCGCCGAGGCAGGCAGGGAGGAGTGTGACGAAAGGGGGGGGAGCTGGTGGAGGGGAATGCGGGCGAGATTTGTACCCATATCATATCCACTGCACCCTGCATTTTCAGGCTCCCTTCTCCCAGAAACCCGAGGCGCAGTGGATATGGATAACACTCCGGCCCCTACAAGCTAGATACTCCAGATTTCGTAATAAAAGGGAGAGGGTCTCAACCCTCCCAGACGAGAAGCTTTAGACCCCCCCCCGTGGGAGAACCCTCCAAAACATCGTCCCCAGACCCCCCCAGGCCCTCCAAGATAGCCTGGAAGAGACCCCCCCCGAAATGAGACCCCCCTCCCTTTATTACGAAGTCTGGAGTATTCTCCCAATACACCCGGTGCGCCTCGGCCTTTCCGGCGCTCCTGCACAGGAAGCCCAAGACGCAGTGGATATGGACACGACTCTTACCCGCAGGACAGGGGCTCGCCATCGCTGCCCTTCCCCTGGCCCCCCTCTGCCCTCCTGCTCCCTCTCCCCCCTCCTCCTTCGTATCTCCTTCCCTTGCCCCCATCTGCCCTCCCTCCTCCTCCTCCTCCTCCTCCTCCTTCTTCTTCGGAGTCCGAGAACCGAGCCACCGACAAAAACAATGCATGAAGACGCCAGCGGGCATCACGACGACGGCGGGGCGGCGAAGGCGTCTCGGAGGGCCAGGGCCGTCTGGAGCACGCCGTCTCCTGCTGCTCGCTTCTTCCGGACCAAGCGTCCGCCCTTCCTCTTCTCCGTTGCGGGCCGTCCTCCTCGTCTTCTTCCTCCTCCTCCTCCTCCTCCTCCTCCTCCTCCTCCCCCTCCTCCCCATCCCATTCCTCCTCCTCCTCCTCCTCCTCCTCCTTCTCCTCCTCCTCCTCCTCCTCCTCCTCCTCCTCCTCGCTTCGCTCCTCGTTTTCACTCGGCGACTCCAACGTCGCGGCACGACTCCGATACGCCGACGCCCGACTCTGAAGATGCACATGGGGGAAGGGGAGCGAGAGAACGGCAGCAGCAGAATCCACCTCATCACTGCTCCGCCTCCTCCGTCTCGGGTCGGACGAAAGAGGGGGGTAGTAAAGGGGGGGTCTTGCGAATCAGCTCACGCAGCGGCAGGTTTTCTCGGCACATCACGGCGACAACGAATCGAGAAAGGCGCCAGGCGGCGGGGTTGAAACTGGCTGCATGCAACAGATTTCGTGACCCAAAAAACATTTCCCTCAGGGATCTACTGACCCGGGTCAATCCAGACCCGGGTCAGTCAGGCCGCGCAGGATCCTGCAAGATCCTACGAGACCCTGCAAGATCCTGCAAGATCCTGCAGAATCCAGCACCCAAGCCCAGGACAATGCGCCCCTGGCTCTGCAGGATCCTGCAAGATCCGGCGCTCCGACTGATCCCCGTTCGCATTGACCCCCGTCTCTTGAGCCCCGACTCCCTATCCTCCCCTCACGTCCGACTCGGTGAGTCCTCTGCCCCTCGCATGCCTGCTCGCAAACTCGGGTCTCCCGAGCCCCGCGCCTGTCCCGGGGGCCCCCATCCCGCCGTACACTCGCATCAGCTGCGGCGTCGTGACGCGGTCCGCCTTCGGCGGCGGCAGGCATGGCGAGGGCGGGCCCTGGAGACCAGCTCGGGGCAATCGCAGGATGTCTGCCACCCAAGGCCCTTGCATGACATGGAACGTTCAACCAGCACACGCGTACTACGCAGGGTCCTTGACGAGGGGGCACCTTGCTCACCAGCTTGCGCGATGGCCGCACCAAAGCACGCGTGCCGAGCAGGAATCTCTGATGAGGACACATATCGCTCCTCCTCGTCAGGGCAGGACTGGGGCACACATGCAAGAGAGACATCGCAAACTATCGGCTAAAGGCGAATGCTGGGAGCCACATTCAAGCAGCAGCGGCGTGATCACCGAGACAGCCGATGCGTAGCAAATGCCGCCGCGCCTTGTTGAGTATCATGTGTATCTTGTGGTCGTTGCCCTTTGCAGACCGGGCGGTCGACGGTCGATGAGACGAGCACGAGCAACACGGCGACCAGCACAAAAGCAGACGGCTTTGGCATTATTTCATAGCCCTGCTGCCACTGACATGGCGACTGAGAGCAAGTGGCGTTCCGAGCCCTGAGAAAATAATCAATCGGCGGACAGTCGGCCTACAATCGAGGTACCGCGGGGGCACTGCGAGGGTTGCGCCGGGGTCAAGTCCTGAGCGCTGAGAAGCCCCATGGTGAAGTCTGAAATGCCGCGCTGCCAAAGAGGTGTGCGCGCCTTGACTGCCAGGAGAACTCGGCGGAACTCGTCTGAGATGTCCAGCTTGGAGACCTTCCCTCGCGCGTGATCAGCACTGGCAACCAGCAAAAAACAATATATCACTGCGCAATTTGCTTATGCTGGGATCGCTGAGCCACGACGCTGTCAGTTGCCCTGAGCCTGCGAACGAACAACATCAGACGCGCCTCCTGCGCGCCGAGATGATACACGGCTTCCGCGACATTCCGTAAATCGTCGGTAACGATGTTACTGCTACAATGGTTGCGCTCGTGATGGACCTCTTGACTCCTGGTCGTGCTCCACATGACACATCTTCCACCACGAAATTCACACATGGACACATTGAACTGAGCCGTGAGAGGTGTTGATGTCTGAAATCTAGGGTGCATATCCTTCGAAGTTGGAACAGGCGAGCGATGAAACATGTTCAGAGGGCCGAGGGACACTCACATAAATAGACACAAATCCCAGGATTGCTCATACTTTCAATTTTCTGGACTTTCGTTTTCCCCTCCACTTCTCATATTTTCCTATATTTCCCTGGACGCCGACGTTTCATTGTGCCTGCCTGTGTGTTTCCCCTCCTGACATGTCTTGAACCACCTGTGTAATTCCGCAACTGTGCGTGCAATGTGAGAAATTCACGTTTCCTGAGATACAAACATACTTCGTGTTTGTATCCAACGTGATATGTTCGCGAACGAACGCTTCACAAAGATACAATCCTCGACACTTCTGCGTACACCGAACTCCCTCGAACACATTCGTGATGTGATGCACCTCTGAAGTTCTGGACCAACGTATACTAGCCTCAGGCGATGTATCTACCATCACCCACGACTCTAGCCATCTGAAACACCTCCTTACGCATCGAAGGACGAGGAGTGACGAGGTACGCCACTAGAAGTGCGGTTAGGGCGCACATCATACAGGTTCTCCAGCGCTGTGGTCGAGTGGCTTGAGATACCTTGTCTGCATATTGCTCTGAACCGCGAAGAGGAGAGCAACATCTCCCCTGTCCAGGGACCGCTGAATGCGGCACCTCGGCAAATGCGCCGAAGCGAGAAGAAACAACACAACCTTTGCTCATCAGCTAGCCCCCGACCAGCGCGCGCACTCCAGAACGCGGGAGCCCCGAAACCCCGAGATTGGCTCGAGAGCAGTCCACCAGGGCCCCTGGACACCCAAGACTACAGTACAGTAGGACCTCGACCTCAAGACACATTCCACAAGAAACCCAGCCCTGAGACCCCAGATGTCCGTTGATTTTTGGTGTGGGGACGTCACACTTTCCATAGCAAAATCAGCGAATCCCAAGAAACCCAGGGCACCCTGGAGGCAAGCAGGACGTTTCTTGGCATGGGCTCCCACTTCCTTCTGCACCCCAAGAGGGCCCCAAAGCTGCACTCCGAGAGCGCGCCTGGAGGCCCAGCACCCCTCTCGAACCGAACTACTGGCGCCGTGAAGGCTCCGAGAGGAACCCGAGAGGAACGCCTACGCGCGCGCCGTCGCAGAAGGCCCCCCCGCCTCCGCCTCCGCCTCCTCGGCGGCATCCGGCGGCTCTCGCTGGCCCCCGGCCGCCCTCGGGGGCCCTCGGCGGCCCCCGGCGGCCCCCGGCGGCCCTCGGCGGCCCCCGGCGGCCCTCGGCGGCCCCCGGCGGCCCTCGGCGGCCCCCAGCGGCCCTCGGCGGCCCCCGGCGGCCCTCGGCGGCCCTCGGCGGCCCTCGGCGGCCCCCGGCGGCCCTCGGCGGCCCTCGGCGGCCCCCGGCGGCCCTCGGCGGCCCCCAGCGGCCCTCCGCGGCCCTCGGCGGCCCTCGGCGGCCCCCGGCGGCCTCTAGCGGCCCTCGGCGGTTCTCGGCGGGGCCTTCGGCAGCCCTCGGCGGGGCCCTCGGCGGCGGTGTCCGACGGCGGCGTCGTCGTCGTCGCTGTGGTGATCGTCGTCGTGAGAGGCTCCCCATCAGAAGCAAGCCGCAGAAGCGAGTAGCCTGGAATGTTCTTGAGGTGCCCGACCTCTCATGTGCAAGCCTGTGCGCCCCGTAGTGCTCCGAGCCAGCAAACAGGTAACCAAAAAGCAGTCCACGAGGGCCCCGAGGGACCTCCAAGTGGTGCCAAGACGGCCTGTAAAGGTTGCCACGATGCCCCAAGATATTCCCAAACGGCAGGGGCGGCGATGACTCGCAGGATGCGTCTTCGGTGCGCACCACATGGCCTCACCACATATGGGGTGGTTTGGGCGCTTCATCTCCAAAGCCTCGCCACAGAGACGTCGGACACAGCCAACCTGGATAAGACGGTCACAAAGCTTCCAATAAGCTCTCACAGGGGCCCATGAAGGCCCTAAGAGACCGCCAAGATTGCTTGGGATGCCCAGAGGCGGCGGAGACCCAAGAGGTCAAATAGGGCCCAAGAGATTGGATCGTATCGGCCCCAGCGTCAGGCCGCAGGCCACCCCGTGCTGAGGGCCCACTAGAGACGCCACGGATGGCGAAAACATGACATCAGCTATAACATCAAGTCTGGTGGTCTGGTGGATGACCTAACTCCATGCTGCTGCGTGTAGCGCAAGGCGCGCTCATATACGGTAGTGCGCGCCGCGGGGCAGTGCGGGTAGCAGACCGCGAAGGAAGCGCGCAAAACCGCGCTGGAGTCCTTACGTGGCACGATCCGCGTGATGGGGTGCTCCGAATTGGGCGGAGCCCCTCCCAACGCGAACACACCCACTGAGGCCGCAGGCA
>CAUYUJ010015018.1:287476-304976 GCA_963575745.1 Prorocentrum cordatum
CCTGGGGGTGGCGCGCCTTTGCGCGATCTGAAGCACTTGATCGTGGAACGCTGGATCACCATCGGTTGCCCGCTCCTCGGTCGCGACAGCCTCCCCGAAAACTGGGTCCGCGACCCCAACCAATGGGCCCCAGTGGCCCCCCGCCTCTGGCGCGCCCGACGCCTCTATTGCTCCGCCCAACTTCCCCGAACGGCGAGCTTCCCAAGCTGGCCGACGCTACCGTCAGAGAGCGCCTTGCCTTCTTTAGAGGGGGGGGCACTGAGCAGCGTCGTGACCACCCTGTCTGGAGGCCCTTCATGCGAGACTTTTTCGGGGACAGCCCTGCTGGGAACAACGTGCGGCTCAACGACGTGCATGCCTCGGACGCCGGGTTATTGGTACATCCCTGCAGCGACTTGTCACATTGCGGACATCCTGCCTCCCCCTTCCGCCACCTTGGCCACTCTGCGTGCACGCAGTGAGTCCTAGGCGGACCACAGCGGCTCTCGGCGCTCAAGGTCGCGGGGCGACAAGAGCGAGGGCCCCACTTCCGGCGACGACCGCGGCCATGCCCCCGACGGCCACCCCTGCGCCGCGTCGCGCTCACCACATCGCTCCAGGAGATCCAGAATTAAATCGATTGGTCGGCTCGGCGATCGAAATGAATCGGACCAGCGGAAATCGGCAGCCAAAACGGGAGGTGTCGAATCGGCGGAAACCGGCAGGCTGGTAGCCCTCCATGGACAAATCGGAGTCTTAATCGGAATCCAAAGTTGATCTTATCGGAAATCGGCAGCCACAGAATTCGAATCGAAACGGATTGGAGGAATCGAAACGAACCCTGTCGCTCGCGCTCTGCCTTTTGCTCTCCGCCCACCGCGGACAGCCCAGGCGCCCAAGGCGCGGCCCATGGCGGTGCAGCAAACCTTCCGCCCGACCCCACGCCCCCGATGCTGGTTCGCCATTCGCCCGTTTTGCCAACACTCCCTGGGGGGCAAAAAGTCCACCCCCATAACAACCACCCCGACAAGCGAAGCCCTTTAGAACACACACACACCCATAGGAAGAACCGAACAGGGTAGGGCTGGTAGGTAAACGCCCAGGGATCAGGTCTGGGTGGCTGTTCTTCCCTTGGCTCCCACTGCTGAACTCCCCCGGTACTATATGGCCCTCGTGACAGCCGGTTTGGTGCAGTCTTCTCGTCAGGCCATGCGCTGGCGCGCCACCCTCCGGCCCGCAACGCCACATCCGTTGAGTAGGGACCGACTGTCCAGCATGCCTATAGACCTACCACGACATGTTGTTAGGAACCAGAAATGTTCTATGAGCGAAAACCAGGTTCTTAAAACGCATGCCCGATGTGTTAAAATTAGCATGGCGAAGAATCTAGCTATATGCAATTGTGAATACCGCAATCGTGGATATCATCTTCGCCCGCGCTCCCTATGGGGCCACGAACCGCGCGAGGGGCGCGCCGACATCCGTGGCGGGGCACACAATGCAAACGAAGACGATAGGCCTGCGCGCGAGAGACTGAGAGCGGGTGTGTCTGAACACGAGTGAGTCTGATTGTGAATGAGTCTTCGCGCGCGTGAGTCTACGCGCATAAATGTCGACGCCCATGTCAGGGCGCCCCTCACGAAGATCGCGCCCGCTTCATTCCCGTTGTGTTTCTGCCTCTGCCCGCGCACGCCAATGTCCAAGGCTGCGGACGCGGCGCCGCACGGAGTCCCCGCGACGCACGCCGGTCGCCCTGAAGGGGCCCCCCTGGGCAGAGCGACGACGGGGGCGAGCAAGGCGATGGGCAGAGCGCGGCATGGAGTTCCCGCGACGCGCGCTGGTCGCCCCGAGAGGGTCCCAGCGACGCGCGCGGGTCGCCCGCGGCGCAAGGTCAAACAGTCAGACCGTCGAGAGACGGCGAGGCTCGGGCGGGCCGCTCCCCAGGTCAAGCCTCGCGGATGAACTCGGAAAAGCCAAGCTCCCAGGCGGGGGCCGTCGCCTCTCGGTTGTGCCAGAATGGGGCGGCGCCGCCATTCGAGTTCCGCCGCTGGGACCTTCGGCGGAGTTCCCTATGAGGGAGGCGGCAACACCATGCGAGTTCCGCTACCAGGGCCTCAGGTGGAGCTCCCTATGGGGCCACGAAACGTGTGAAGGGTGCGCCAAAATGGGGCGGGGCCGTCATGCAAACTGGGCCACTGGGACCTTCGGTGGGGCTCCCTATGGGTGTGCCTGAATGGGGCGGCGCCGCCGTGTGCGTTCCGCCGCTGGGACCTTAGGAAGAGCTCCCTATGGGGCCACGAAACGTGTGAAAGGTGTGACAAAATGGGGCTGGGCCGCCATGCAAGTTCCGCCACTGGGACCTTCGGTGGAGCTCCCTATGGGGCCACGAAATGGTGAAGGGCGTGCCAAAATGGGGCGGGGATGCCATTCGAGTTCCGCCACAGGGACCTTAGGTGGAGCTCCCTCTGGTTATGGGGCCACAGAACGTGTGAGGGGTGCGCCGAAATGGGGCGGGGATGCCATGCGAGTTCCGCTACCAGGGCCTCAGGTGGAGCTCCCTATGGGGCCACGAAATGTGTGAGGGCGTGTGCCAAAATGGGGCGGGAATCCATGCGAGTTCCGCCACTGGGACCTTAGGAGGAGCTCCCTACGGGGCCACGAAACGTGTGAGGAGTGTGCCAAAATGGGGCGGGGATGCAATGCGAGTTCCGCCACTGGGACCTTAGGTGGAGCTCCCTATGGGGCCACGAAGCGTGTGAAGGGTGTGCCAAAATGGGGCGGGGATGCCATGCGAGTTCCGCCACTGGGACCTTAGGTGGAGCCCCCTTATGGGGTCACGAAACGCGTGAGGGTGTGCCGAAACAGAGACATGCGGCGGGCAGAGGCAAAGAGGGGGAGGAGGGAGGGGGGCGGCGGGAGAAAGGAACGCGGGGCGCTGTCTCTTCAAAACGAAGACCCAACACCACAGGATGGTTGGGTACATGACAACATCGGCCAGAAATAAATGTTCTAGGAACATGTCGTAGAAACCACAAGTGGTTCTTAGAACATTGTTTGGTCGGCTAATAGGCACGCCAGGACGCTTCGCCACTGCTTGCATCTGCTGACCCCCACACTCAGCCTTCGACGCTCCTCCGCAGCGTCCTGATACGAACTTACGGCTCGTACGGCAACCCTGCCACTCACGTGCCTGCCTCGGGCCTGCCTCGGACCTGCCTCGCGGCTACGACGCGCGCTCCGCCAAGGCAACCGCCACCCTCGCCCTGCGCGCCAACGACATCAGGGGCGCCTTGGGCCTTGGGGCCCCCCAAGCGTGCACGTGGAAAGATGTCCTTTCCCACGCTGGACCGCGCGGGGAACCCTTCCTGCACAATGACCCCAACTTGTTTGAGCGACGCCTGTTTCACCCCTCACTAAGGTTTTCTGATGCCCCTGCCGCCGCCCCCGAGGCCGCGGGCGCGCCTGCGCACTCCGACGCTGCCATCGGCGCAGGCAGCGCGTCTCCAACGCCCGCTTCCTGCGGCAGGTCCCCCAGCGCTCACCAAGCCGTCCCCGTGCGCTTCCCCAACCCGATGGGTTCCCTTGGGGCCGCTCGGCGCTTTGGCTCGCGACCAGGCCCGACCAGGGGCGCCCGGGCTGGCCGCGACCGCAGCGCCATCGGCGCCCGTGGCCGGCCCAGCGCCCGAGGACACGAGAGGCGATCCATCTGCGGCTCCCGCGCCCGGCCACGCGCACGCCGCCGACCGTTCGCGCTCCGCTGGCCCCACCATTGGTGACGGCTCCTCCTACGCCCCCACGCGCCCCGTCCTCCGGCTGGAGGCCCACCGATCCGTTCCGGCGCGGCCGTCAGGCCCACCCCGACCGCCGCGCTTCCGCCTCGGGCCTGGCGCCGTCCCCGAGCCCTGCGCCTCTGCCGCCGCCGCCTCCTTCCCTCGCCCGCGGGGGCCTGCCTGGGGTCCCCCTGGCTGCAGGCGCGGGGGCCCACCCTCGGCCAACCCCATCGCCACGTCGGCCGATCGCCCTCACGCCAGCGAACCTCCGCGCGCCCCGTCTCGCCCTCCCCGCGCACGCGCCTTGCCACGGACGGGCCTGCCAGCTTGTCGGGATCAGCCGGCGCCTCTGGGGACGCCCAGATCCAGCGGTTTTACTCCAACGTGCTTGTGATCTACTGCCGTTGCACCACCCCTGGTGACCGTTTCACTGCTGTCGAGTGCAGGACTCCAGTCTAAGGGCGGGCTGACCATCGAGGGCACCACCTGCCCGTCGCAGCAAGCCTACTCTGGTGCCGAGCTCGGGGACTTTGTTCGTTCCCCTCGACTTCAGCCTGCTGGCTGGTGCCACTTCCCCTCGCCCCCCGCCCTGCGGAGGGCAGGGCCCCGCCAGTAAGGGACCTGCCTCGTGGAAGCGGCCCGCCTCCCGCCCCAACTACCAGCATTCTTCGCGTAGCCGCCGGTGATCTCCGCTACGACGGAGCCAGCGCCATCTACCACGGAAGGCTTCCCAGCACGAGTCCACCGCCCGACCTCCCAGCCCCACTGGCCCCAGCGAGCGCGCCTTGGCTCCCAGAGCGCCCCAGCCACTGGGGCTCAGCGCGCCGCTGCTAACACACCGGTGGCCCCTGCCGGGGCCCTCCTGGGAACCTTCCCGTGGTCCCTGTCCTCGCAGGGCGGGCACCTGCCCCCACGGGAGAGATTGGGACGTTAGGCGGTGGCGAACGGGCCCCTCATTCCGGACCTCACCTTTCGCAGCGACCAGCTCTGCCCCGAGGAGAGCACCCGCAAACTCAGGGGAAACTCTGATGGAGGCTCGTAGCGATACTGACGTGCAAATCGTTCGTCATACTTGGGTATAAGGGCGAAAGACTAATCGAACCATCTAGTAGCTGGTTCCCTCCGATGTTTCCCTCAGGAGAGCTGGAGTTGAACAGTTTTATCAGGTAAAGCGAATGATTAGAGGAATCGGGGGCGCGTTGTCCTCGACCTATTCTCAAACTTTGAATGGGTAAGATGCCCAGCAGGGCCCTTCTCGCTGCGGCCCCTGTGCCACCGCCACTGTCGACCCCCCCTGCGCGGTTCCAGGACCACTCCACCGCTCCGCCTCCGCCTCCCTCCCTATATATATATATATATATATATATATCCAATTATAAAACTTTAGTGTCGAGAGAAGAAAAAGTTCTGGACATCACCTTTCGCGACGGCCAGCTCTACCCCGAGGAAAGCACCCGTGCGCGATCCGAGTCTTCCCTCGCCCCCTCCCTGCCCGGCCCCCCCTCTTCTGGGGGGCCGGTTCGGGCCGCTCCCTCAGGGACCGCCCATCGGCCGCCACCGTTTCTGGCGCGCCGCCCGGCCCCGCCGGCTTTCGCGGCTCCTTGGGCCTGCGACCTCTGGCGGCTCCGCCGCCTTCAGCTCGCTCTCCGCCGTCGCCCCTTGATGCAGTCCTTTGCTGGTCCACTTCTAGTTCCTCGCTCTCCCCGCCTTCCAGTCCCGGTTGGCTTATGTCATCTTCTTCCATCACCTCAATATCGTCCGCATAATTTCCCCTCCCCGCCATCCAGGCCAGGATGGTTACGGCTGCTGCCTGCCGCGACCGAAAATGATCTCCGAGAGCTCGGCTGGGCGAAGACGCGCGCGTTCCGCTGCTTGCACTCGACATTCTACGCTCCGTCGCAGCGCGCGGGGCCGCGACGCCAAAAAGTCAAAGTGTGTGTGTGTGTGCGCGCGCAGACATGAACATGCAGAAAGCAGAGGAAGCGAGAGGAGGATCATGAGAAGGAAAAGCAGGAGGAGGAGTGAGGCGAGTGAGACGCGCAGCGCTGCGGATCAACAACGAGGACCCAACAGCACAGGAGGGTTGAAACATAGCATGTCAATCACAACTGCCAGGTGACTGCAAGTCTCAATCACAACTGCCAGGTGACTGCAAGTCTCCAGCAGGGCCGAAGAGGGCCCCAAAGTGGCAAGAGTACGGTCCAAGACAAGAGGCGGCCAACATAACCCAAGAAGCTCCGCAAGAGGCCCTAACTACGGCCCACGAAGGCCAAAGAGGCTGCCAAGACGGCCCGAGGGGTTTACGACATGTCCCAAGGTGTGTCTAATCATGGGGACCCAAGGCGCCCAAAGATGGCACGAGACCGCCAAGACAAACCTGGGGATCCAATGGCCTCAGAGGGCCCCATAAGCCCCCATGATAAGCCCAGAGGAAAAAACAATTGAATACCATGATCCCCAATGCCCTCACAATTGTTTGCGCGATGGCTAGGGGGACGCACACAACTTAAACGTGTCCAATGTTTGGCCTAACATTTCGGCACACCGGCGCTCCCGGAAGGGCATGAGGTGGCAGTGCCTTGACGCTGGATATAGTCGATGATATGATGTCCACGGGTGTGAAAATTAATTTTGTTGTTCAGAATCCACGTACCGTGTCATCTTGATGTGACAACTCCTTCCACACCGTGTCCTGCTACCGTGGCAACTCCCTGCCCCTCTGGACATCAAAGAGCACGAGTATCATGTCTACCCTGTCTGCGAACCACTTGGTGACGGCCTCGCGGATACAGAGACACCGCCGCACGAAAACACATTAAAGGAATATAGATGGACCGCTGCCAACTGCAATGGTGTCCACAAACTAAGGGGCAAATCAGGAATACACATACCCTCGCCACGCGCGGCACCGAGCTGAAAAATCAGATGGCACCCGACATGCAATGGAGACGCGGCCGCAAGAAACCCTCGCAAGAAACCCAACCCTGAAAATCAGAGAAGTTCCTTCCCCAGAGTCTGGGTTCCCTTGTCTTAGGTCGGGCAAGTCTCTCAATAGGTGGATTTTGGACGAAAAATGGAACATACCCCAAATAGATTCAAAGATGGCCAAACATGAAAATAAAAAATACCATCGTCTCCATACTTTATCTGACTATTTTGGAATTCCCCCTGTAGAGGGGCAGGCCCGCCTTAATCCTAGTCTGGGGCTCCCAAAGAAACAGCTCGGGGCACCCCGGCCCGAACCGCAGGCACCACGCGGATGCGCCGCGAGACCACGCGGCCCGTGCTGGTACGTGCAGAGCCCGGCGGGGCACCCGAAGAAACTGACCACGTGCACTTTTTCTCATTCGGTGTTTCGACAGTGGGTGGAAGGGGGGGATGAGGATGAAAGGCATCTTACGTAGAAGGAGGCTGCTTCTTAGAAGGCGCGGGCCTTGCATCTACAGGCAAGGCCCGCGCCTTCTACGAAGCAGGGGCGCTTCTTCTAAGAAGCCTTCCCCCCTCCCCCTACGCCCCTCTGCGCGTGGCTGCATTTCGACAGTGGGCGGATGGGGGGGACGAGAGGGGAGCGGTTGGCTCTGGGCCTCTGCTCAGAGCGGCCGTTTGCAGCAGTGCGTCCGATGGGGGAGGACAGGCGCAAAAAAACAGCCGAGAGCTGCTCCATGGAGGGAGGGAAGGGGGGGTGCGAGGGCCCGCGCCGATCGGCAAAACAATGAATACGAAAACGATCACCAACTGGTGCGACTCCACATCGTCTGCCCGCGGGTCGCAAGGCCGGACCGGAGCACACAACCCCCACGCACGACGGGCCAGGGGGCAGCACAACGATGTTCTCCGCACCGGCCCCACGGCCACCCACGGGACGGACAGCCCGCACGCGAGGCTGCCGTCCAGAGCGAAGAAGGACTCGCGGATGCCCCGCCCCCCGTCCTCTCCTCCTCATGCAGTCAACCCGTATAGTAAGGAGCCGCGATAAGGCTGCAGGGGCCCTGGAAGCCCATCTCGAAGCTTTCCGAGCGGGGCGCGGCCAGCGAAAGTGGCCGAGGACGGGCCGACGAGGCAAGGGATGCAAGGGTGCCCTTGGGAAAATTGCCCATCCTTGCTATGCGGGTGGACTGTACTCAGCATCCCTTACGATGGGCAGATTTTCCACCACCACCACTACCATACGTAGGACGGGGGAGAAGGGAGGATGAGGAGGTCATCCTCCTCCTCCTCCTCCTCCTCCTCCTCCTCCTCCGACTCCTCCTCCTCCTCCTCCTCTTCCTCCTCCTCCTCCTCCTCCTACCCACCTATGGTAGTAGCGGTGGAAAATAGGCCCATCACCTCAGGCCTCCTCCTCCTCCTCCTGCTCCTCCTCCTCCTCCTGATGAATTCCTGATCTTCCTCTTCCTCCTCAAACTGCTGCTCCTCGCCGTCCTCGTAATTGTCTGTCCTCTTCCTTCATCCTCACCGTGCGCACCACCCTTGCATGCCCCATTCTTCTCCGCGCCCTGTACCTTTACCCTCCTCCATCCCCCCTCGAACCACTCCTCTCAAGTCCACCTCTCTTCGTCCCCTGGACCGTGCCTCCCCACTCAAGCTCTTGTGTTTCCTCCCTCCTTCCTATATCTCTCTGCTCTCCTCCATTCTGCCTCCCCTCCTCCTAGCCTCACTCGCCATTATCATCCCCCTCCTCCAGCTCCGAAATCTTTTTGCACCTCCTCCCAGACTCCTCGTCCAATCGATCCATACTCAACAAGCCCCCTCTGTTCCCTGCTCTTCCTCCACACCTCAGCGCATCACACTCCACCCATTTCATCCCCATCGTTTTCTGCATCCTCGTCTTCTTCAATCCCATCCTACTGCTTCTGACTTCCTCTTTCTCCTCTCCCTCCATATCCTCCTCCTCCCTCAAGCACATTATCCCTCACCCCTCCTCAACATGCTCCTCATAACTCATGTCCTGCACGTCATCCCTTCTTCTCATCATCCTTTCCCTCCTCCGGCGTTTCTTCATCCCCCTTTTCTTCCGTTGCCTGCTTCTCCTCATCGCCGTCCTCCTCCATTCCTTCCCCTTGTAAGCAACTCCTCCCTGTCGCACTCCGAGGCTGGTCGGAAGGGCGGGCTGGGCGTTTCGCCTGAGACTTCCTCATCATTTACGATCCTGAAGCTTAAACATTTGCAACCATTTCACAGATGAAAAGCGGTCCGTGTTAAAACATGTGGCTTTCCCTAGCGGCGAGCAAATTGGTTCACACATGCAAAAGCTTCACGCATGGAGGGCGGCCCCTTTTTAAAACGTGGCTCTCGCCTTAGCACTGCAAGCATTCGTTTTAAACATGTGTAAGAGTTTCACGGATGGAGAGTGGTTCCTTTCAAAATGAGGCTCTCGCTTCTAGCGCCGCGCACGTTCGTTCTGAAAGAGCGCAAGGGTTTCACGGATAGAGGGCGGTTCCTTTTCAAAATGTGGCGCGCATATTCGGTTTAAAACGTTGCAACATACTTGCGGATTCTCAGGGTTAACGTACCAGAAACGGTATTTTGGAACAAATTAGGATCGCCCTGACGTTGATTCGCGGTGTTCAAGTAGCAGGAATAGTGTTCTGGCGCGATTCGGGATCGTCAAGACGCAACATTCCGCCGACCCCCGCTTGCTCGGGATGAGAAGGCGCGTGAGATGATTGGCTGTCCCCCTCCCCCTTTCCCCCTCTCCCAGGGCCTCAAATCTCGTTGAAGGGGGGGAGGGCTATCGGGGCTGAACGGAGGGAGGGAAGGGGACAGGACAAACGATACAACAACACGACAACTCATCCTTCTCCTCCACCCACTCGGAACACTGTGGAATGAAGTCTGAACGTATGCAGTCCCGCAAACATGTGAAGCAAAGGTAACACATGCCGATCGGATCCGAAGCGACGCTAGTGAGCTACCCTGGTCATTCGCTCCCGGCAGCGCGCGTTGTTGACCTCGGCCAAGCCTCGTCTTCCACCTCCTCCATCTTTCGTTTCCTCCTCCTCCTCCTCTTCCGCCTCCTCCACCCCCTCCTCCTCCTCCTCCTCCTCCCTCCTCCTCTCCTCCTCCTCCTCCTCCCCCTCCTCCTCAACCTCCAAGTCCGCCCTCTCCCCCTTCCCCTGCACCTCTTCCCCCTCCTCCTGCCCCTCCCATTACCCCTCCCTCTCCCACTCTCCTTCGCCCTCCCCCTCCCCCTCCCACTCCTCCACCGCCCACCCTCCTCCTCCACTCTCCAGCCTCCTCCACCCTGCTCTGAGAGGCAAGAACCGGTCAGGGGGGACCAGGTCAAGCGGGAAACACCACCAGATCGGCCGGTAGATCGGACGTAAACCCTGGATAGCGAGCCCGCGCGCTCCTTGGCGGGGTGGGCTATTGGGACCCTACCTACGATGAGTGCGCGGTTAGGGGTCGAGGCATCCACCCCGAGGTTATCACCTCCAACATTACCGCCGGCCTCCAGCCTCCTCCCCGACGCTTCGATGGCAACTCGTGGGTGCTGAACTCTTGCGAGTCGACCTTAATCGGCGCTAAATCGACGACCATCGAAGCGAATCGACGCGAATCAACGCTTAGTCGGCGCATTCTCAACGACTACCAGACGCTAGTCGACGCTAAGCACCGTAGAGGCGGAATTACGAGGGTATACACGGCTCCCCTGATTTGCAACCGAAGACGTCAGACGACCCCGTGGCAAAAGTGACTGGCACCAAACCCTGCGGATAGACGCTGAAGAACCAGCTCCCAGGTGCTGATGCGAGACCACGGGCCATGGTCCAGGGCCTGTGATTGGGGGCGCCCTCAGACGAGGACGTCCCAAAGGGGGCTCCCATGATTTGCTGCCGAACCACGCGCCGCGGCGCCGCCGCCGGCCTCGAACTCGTAGCCCCGGTTCACCCGCTGCTTCTCGCCCGCCAGGACGCCAGGCTCGCCGCGGGTTTCGGGGGGCGGGCGGCAAGGCCGGGCAGAGAAACGGGATGGGGAGGAGGATACTCTAGATTTTTTTGTATACTAGTACCGCTCCAAGAGAATGCCCCGAAGGCTTCCAGAGGGAGCGACTCTGCGGAACCCGACCAGGAAGGGTCACCAGTAAACTGCCAACTCTGCGGTGCGACAACGCCTACGTCGTTCGAATTTCTTGGGGCGTTTCCATACGGCGGCTGGACGGGGCTGGCGCGGGTACCCCGACAAGGTCAGGTCGCACCCCCCTGGGAACAGCTTGGGTATACAAAAACCACCCCCCAGGAGGGGTTCCAATACCAAACCCAGGAGGGCCTGCGACACCCTCTCCCGCAACCCTGCTCGATGACCGCTCGGAGTCCCGTGCCATACCCTGGCGCCATGGCCAGCGCGATCTCGGCGTTGCAAGAACATGCGACGCATGACATGGGCCAGGCAGAAAAATCAGGGGGGCATGTTAGAGGGCGCGTCGCATCTCGGGCCCGCCAAAGCCCCGGAGATGTTAGGTATAGTATATCAAGAATTCTGGCGGAGAGGAGGAGGAGGAGGAGGAACAGGAGGAGAAGGAGGACGAGGAGGCCCCCGGGGGGCGAGACGGGCGAGGCCATGACCTCGCATTAAAGACTGCGCGCGCCGAGCGCCTACTCAGAGACATACGGCGTTGTTTCCCAAGTGTTCACACTCCTTTGTTGTAGCTGGTTGTAGCCACGTGGTGTCATTGAGGTCATCATGTCTTCGCGTTGCCTGGCGTCGGTTGTCTTCGGCGTGAGAATGGCGGAGAAACCTGCGAACATCATCATCTCATCTCTTCCACTGTCCTCCATGATGACGTTGTCTGGTCTGGGCGGCGTGTGGCCGTTGTTTCGCAGCGCGGGCTCCGCACCTCCATGTCGTATTCCGCCGCAGTGCCACCCAGTCGTGCACTTAGTGCTTGTGCATGAGAGCCTCTGCTCTTCTGGTCGCTCGCTTGATGGATTCAATCAGTGGGTCCAAATTGTCGCTCACGTGCTGGTTGTCCTGGTCGTCTCTGCAGTCGTTCTCTGCGTCGCTGGCTTCTTTGCTTGGGTGGGCGGTCGGCGGGTTGTCTACAGATTATCCGTCGGTGCTGCCTGCGCCAGACAAAGGGGCTGGTGTCGAAGCTGGCTCTTGCGTCGGCCCCACTGGGCGTGGGTCTGACGTCGGTGCTTCGTCGTCGATGGGGGCACTGACAACCATGCGCAACATGCGCCTCTGTGTGCGTTGAGGCCGTTGTCACAAAAGCTCGGCCAACATCCACGCGCCTGCGCCATAGAGAACTATCGGCTCGACCGTGCCGTCAAAAAGGCGGGGTCGCTGTTTCAGCGAGTAACGCTTTCCTGCGAGCTCTTGTCTGTGACTCGTGGAAGTTGCCCAACATGCCCTCCAGCGGTTTTCATATCCGTGGATACTGTGTCTCGTCGAAGCTGATGCGCTGACCCAACTACCTCACTGAACCGATCAGTGTATGATAAGATATCGATCTCGAAGCTGTCGATCGTCACCTTGCGTTGACGTGCATCCCCGTGCGTTCAGACAAGCTGGACAGGGTCTTCGTTTTGTCGGGATGTAGATGAAGTTCGTACGTCTGTGGTGCAGTGGCCGACGTCATAAGCTTCGCGGCTAGGCAAGGAGTGCCCAGCTCACAGTAGAACGTCGACAGCGAAGGGGAAGTTCGTGAGGCAACACCTTCATGGAAATCAAAATCGGATTCATTGCGCGTGTTGTTGCCACTTGGTGGCGAGCTGCCCCGTGATGTACCCCAGGAGCGACTTGACGAATCGTGATGTACTCCAGGAGCGACTTGACGAGTAGTGAGCTGAAGGGGGTCACCCTGTTTCGTGCCTCTCAGTGCATGGAATGGGCGGCGGGTCGATTCTGCCTGCACTCTCGCTGCCTGCTCAAAGCAGAGCCGTCAGCAGGTGGGCGCGCTCTGCTGCGACGCCCTGGCTGGTCCCATTCGCGTGCTCTTTCCTGGAGGACGTCCAATGTGAACACATTGTCTTGCGTAGATCATCCTAGGCGGAACCCTGGTTGATCTGGAAATTGCTGCTTGTCTGACAGGGGCTGCAATCTGGCGCGTCGAATTTTGCTGAAGAGAACGCGCGGCGAAGGCACGCTGCAAATTGGTCGGTAGTTCTGAGGTTTCGAAAGGTCCCCTGCTTTAGGGGCGACTGCGATGACCGCCCATCGCCAACTTTGTGGGGTTGGTGCGTCTGGTCGGAGAATCGCGCTGTAGAGCAATAGTAGAACTTGCTACAGCTGGCGGAGCATGTTGTACAATTTCCGCCCGGATCTCGCTCCGGCGCGGCGTCCACGAGCCTTTGGGAGATACATGGTGCCACGGCGTCGCCGTGATTGCCGAGCGTCGCGGCTGGTCGAGCGGAGTGGAAAAGTGCTCGTGGAAGTCTACAAAGACGTTAGCAATGGACTCTCTGCGCGCATGCATTTTGCCATCCGCCCCGCGCATTTCTGCGAGCGCCCGCCCCCGTCTCGATTTGATCACGCCGACTCGCTGGAGCCACCGGCATTCGCCCAAGGGTTTGCCAATCTGTGCTCGTCTCGTAGCCCGTTTGTTACGTCGCACTTCATGCTGGATGCGCTTGTAGATGCGCTGTCGCGCGTGCGTGTCCTGGCTGGGCGCGTTCTGTCGTAGCTGCATGAGTTATTGTAGGTGTGTCTGGGGCGGGCTGCGTGGTCGTGGTTGATCGGGCACCCTCCTGCTCGCCGATGCTGCGTCGACCATTGCTTTTTGGACGTGCTCGTTGAGCTTCTCTGGATGCAACGGCAGTCGCGATGTTGTCCGCGGCTGTCGTCGTGCACACGCCGTTGTTTATGCCATTCCATCCGCAGAGTGATCGCGCTTCGTGGTGCCCTCGCATGTCTCTGCTTATCTGTATTCCGTCGGTTGCCAGCTGGACGTCGCTACGGACCAAACTGCGCGGACGCGGCTTAGTCGTCCGACCCCAGATCCACTACGTTTCTCGCCTTTGCGTTACGAATGTCTCGGAACATGCGTCTGGAGGAATAAATGTAGTCGATCTACGGCGCCAATGTTGCGCGTGCACGTCGCCGGTGCCCGAGCCAGCTTGCGGATCAAGGCGTTGACACCAATGAGACGCTCTTGGGGCGCCCATGCGCGTAGCCACACTCCACTCGAGTCGCACTGCCCGTACATGTGGTCACCAACGTGCCTGGACTCGGCCATGGGCTCGCCGTCGAACTCATCGCCCTCGTCGTCGCTCGCTGGCCGGAGGATTGCTTCTAGGTGCCCGACTTGCGCGTTGAAAACGCCTGGGAAGACTGCGCGGTGCTTATGGTTGCGTGCTTCGGCGTGCAATGCTGGCATAAACGTGCACAAGCTCCGCACGCGGCAATTAATCGGAATACCCCGCGTGCGGAAAATACGCTGCAATCTGCGCGAGCTTAATAAAAACGTCGCATGCGAAGCGTTGCCAGTCTTGGGTTTAAAGAATGGGATTGTTGGGTGCGTTTCTCCCATCGCTTGTGCACCGACATGCCAACTCCATGGATGGGTTGTTCGCGATAGAGCCAGCGAACATACTGCTGCCCGTTAAATCTACATATATATACAGCCTTGTGGATGATGCGGGTCGGTGAACGGTCGAGGGTTGGAGGCGGACGGCGGTAGGCGCTGGGAATCGGGACTACGCGATCGGAGGTCGGTCGGTTGAGTAAGCGAGTCGGAGGGCGGAGGTGGAACGCACGATGCGGATAGCGGTTGGCGCTGGGAGTCAGCACCTTGCGGTTGGAGGTCGACTGGTTGAGGTCACGGGTCGGCGGGCGGGGGGCGAGAGCTGGGGGCGGACGAAGGCGGGAGCTGGAGTCGGAACTTGGCGATTGAAGGTCGGTCAGTTGAGCTTGGAAGTCGGAGCGTGGAAGTTGGAAGCTGGAGGTGGCAGATTTTTTTGGGGGGGTCCTAGGTGCAATCGGACGCTGGGGGTGCGAGTGGGTAGCTGCGGGGTGGAAGATGAAAATGAAGAGCTGGAGTCTGCGTTGAAATGCGCTGGGTGTCGGAGCCACCTGGCTGGGTTCAAATCCTACGCGTCGCCGCCGAAGAATGCAGAATCGAACGTCGCCGGAATCGACGTCGCAAGCTTCTCGTACTCCCCCTTTTCCTACCCATGTTGGATGCTGGAGGTGGGAATGCTGAGCCGGGGGGGCGGCTGGAGGTCGGCGGGCGGAAGTGGAAGTGGAGTCGAACGGTGGAGGTGGGAGGTGGGAGCGCTGAACTGGCGAGCGCTGGGAGTCGACGGGCGGAAGTGGCAGCGGAAACATTGATGCTGGACGCCGGAGGTCGGAATGCTGAGCTGCTGAACGCTGGAAGTCGACGCGGAGGCGGGCGCGCCCCCCCCCCCCCCCCCCCGGCCTCGCGCCAGCGGCGGCCCGCGGGCAGGCCCGCAGGCCCGCGGCGCTCGCAGGGCCCACGGGCGCCTCGGCAGCCTCGCCAGCTGCGTGCGCCGACAGGCTCACCAGGCGCCTCGCCCTCTCCAACCGCGATCTCGTTTGCTCGAGGGCGGCCTGGGCCAGGTGGCGCCACTCGTCGCAATCGCCCAGGGCGCGGCGCGCATTGCCGAACTTCCCTGCACGCTGCGCGGCGGCGCGGCACGCCTGGATGGCCCCATCGACGCCTCCTGCCGCATTGGTCGGTCTGCTCTGAGCCCTCGCCGCTGGCGTTCCATTCGAACTGCTGCTGCGCCCGCCCCTTGATCTGGCGCAGCTGCCCTGCCGGCCAGGTTCAAGCCCTGCGCGGCGCGGTCTTGCCGTTGCCCCTGGCGACCCAGACGTCGGGCAGCGGGGCCTGCTTGAACTTGATGGGCCGCCCCGCAGCTGCAAGTCCTCGGCGCCTCTGCCGACGACGCCCTGGAGGTCGGCGCGCGCGGCGCACAGCCACGCAGCGCATGCGCTGTGAACGGCCGTCTGCTTCTCGTCCAGGGCGAGGTCTGGATGGCCCAGAAGGCTCCTGCACGATTTGGCGGTCTCGATCTGGTCGCCACTCCAGCCGGACGGCTGCTGCCTCGGCCCTACTGGGCAGGTAGTGGGCATAGACGCCGCACTGCGCAGAACCTTAACCGTGGGCCACTCGGCCTTGCGCCTCGCCTGCATCCTGACGGCGTCGTGCGTGGCCAGGGTTGGCCTCGGGCTGCTGCGCGGCGGCTCCTGCGCGCCCTCTTGTGACCAAAAAAACACTGATCGCGTGGATCCCTCCGCTGGCGCGGCAGGTCGGGTCGTTCGGGACGCGCGCCTGGTGCCATGGTCCACGGAGCCCCGCGAAGCTGGCCAGGTCGTCGGGGCCCATGTTCCAGTCCCCGCCCGCGATCCAGGGGAGGCCGCGCCGCGCCCGGTGCCGCCTGAGCTTGCACAGGATGTCGATGTTCTGGCCATTGGGCCCGATGCCCACGCCCGAATAGACAGAGTAGAGCGCGACCACGCCCATCCCAGGCATACGAGCGCACCCAAGACGCGCTCTGCCTGGCCACTGAACCTGGTCCTTCGGGTCGATGCACTTCTCGGCTAGCACGGCGACGCCCCCCAGGCGCTCTTTGTGCTTGACGGTGGCGGGGGCGAACGACATAGCCCATCTTCATTTCTCCAGAGTGCGCCTGATCCCCAAGAGTCGCCCACGAGACTGCTTGCGCCCAGGCACTACAGGGCGGCGTCGGGGATCATCGGTACAACGTCGCGTCCAGATCCCTGAGGCGACGTTGGCTGCGACAAAACTGACGCGCCGGAGCCGGACCTCCCCCCCGAGGAGCTCGCAGAGGATATCGTCTCATCAGCCTGGGACCTCCCACCTTGGCTGAACCCGCTGCCGCTTCTTGGACGTGCCCAGGCGCGCGACGAGTTCCTCGAAGGCCCTCTTGCTGGCCCGAGGCGCGCCTTGCGGATCTCTTCAAAGTCGTTCTCCTCCACGTCGGACTCCATGGGCGTAGGCGCGTTGGCCGCTTGGCCCGCGTCCGCGTCGCCCTGTGGCCTCGGGCTTAGCGCTGGCCACCCATGCCCGGTGTTTGGCAAGCAGATTCGCCACCATCTCCACCACAGGTACATCCAGGGAGGTTGCCTCGGGAGCCATGGCCAGGAATCGCCAGGCCCGCGCAGCAGCATCATTCGAGGTATTCGGCTGGCCCAGCGGCAGAGCACGCACCATGGCCTGGATGAGGCTGGTCTTGAGCATCGCGATGTTGGTGATGGCTTGCGTGATGGCGGCCATCTGGCTGGCGACGGCGGTTTCGGCCTCCTCGACCACTTTCTGAGTTGCGACGACGTCCTGCTGCTTGCCCACCAGATCTGCCTCGAGCTGCGTGCGTCGGGCCCTGGCGCTGTCCAGCTTGGCGCCGAGCGAGGTGACATCCGCCTGCGGCCCCATGATGGCGACCCTGCGATGCTCAGCTTGGCGAAGTCCTGCTCAAGGCTGGCCACGTCAATTCCGCCTGATCGGAAAGCGGGGATCGTCTTGTCGAGGCTGACGATATTGGCCTCTGCCTCCTGGGGCGCAGGGTCGACGCCAGGGGCTGCACCTGCGGCATCAGGTGCGGGGCCATCGATTCCAGGGCGCTCAGGGCGGAGCTGGAGGTGGCATGCCACCACCCCACAAGTGGCGAGCCGCTCCAGCGCTGCCGTGGGCGTAACGATGTTGGCCTCGAGTCGCTGGCGCCCCGCCCCGCCGCCGACAGCTCCTCCTGCAGCAGGGCGTGCACGTGACTTGGTCCTGGGTTGGGCAGCGCGGCTCTCCCTCTGAGCCACCACCTCCTGGTTGGCCTGGT
>CAUYUJ010015018.1:307476-360483 GCA_963575745.1 Prorocentrum cordatum
GCTCGAAGAACTCGACCTGGACCCCGCCCATTCCTTGCTGGCTGACAGGCTGCGGCACGTAGTCTCCAGGATGGGCAAAAGCTCCAGCGAGGAAAGTGACCAGGTCTCCTGAGTTGCGTTCACACGCTTCACGAGCCCAAGAGATAACCTCCACTCCAACTAGTTCGACCCGCTCCTCCTGACAGGCTTCACATTCCCATAATCTGTGAAACACTGAATCCACCTTAGCGCGGCACAGTGGGCACAGAGGACTGCCCTGGTAGCCGTACCTTAGCGCGGGAGTTGGTCCAGAGAGCGTTGCACGTAAGCGCCCGCACTGAGCCCTTTTCCCAGGCCGTGAGTTTTTTCGAGTCGAGCCCAGCCGTGACGACATCGAAACAAAGGCGATTCGACCCATCAAGGTCGGGGGGGGGGTCAGATCGGGGGCCAATTCCACGGCAGGCTCAGCTTAGCCTACGGCAGGCTCAGGAGGGAGCACACCGATGCCACAGAAAAAGGTCGCCATCCACCAGCTTGCCGCATGCCGCTCTCTCAAGCTGGCGAAGCACGGCTTGGTGCAGCAAAACCTTACAGAGGGCCGGCGAGAGCTGGGTGCACGAGAGCTCGCGGCCCTGGTCATCCGCGAATACGACCATGATCTTCATATCCAAACCAATCCTCCTAAGGCCCATGTACATCGCACTCATGGGTCCCGAAACGCCCCTCCAAGTAATAGCTTTCTGGCGACTGGCGAACGCACAATCCCAAGAAGCCCGAATGGTGGCCCAGCCCAAAGAACCAGGAAAAGCATTGGTCCTGAGAAGCCAGACCTCTTTGACATCTCAACACGGGAGCGACCGAGCCGTGCCAGACAGGATCGCCCTCTAAGAGAGAGAAAGGACGGTCAAAGACCGACGGGCAGCATCAGGCTTAATAGCACTAGCAGCCACGCGCCTGAAACTGTGGACCTCTCCATCCGTCAAGCCCTGGACTTCGCAGCCGTAAATGTAACCAGGCATCGGTCCTGAAGTGAACGCTCTGATAGCCTTGCGACCAAAGAGAGCACGAAGCCGTTTCAACCTGTTAACTTTTCGCCTCATCTTCACCTTCCTCTCCTTGCGCTCCCTCATCCTCCCCTTGCCCGTTCTGAAGCTCCTTCCTGCCGTGTCGTCGCAGCCAAGGTTGACCGCAGAAGAGTCGAGCACCCCGAGCGGGCCAAGGTCAGCCTCCAGCTGTCGGCCCCAAGAGTCGCAGGAGCACACCAAGGCCACCTTGTCGAGAACAACTAAACCTCCTAGCATCTGCCGAATGCCAGCCAAGAGCAGAGAGGCCATGTTCATAATGGTGTCCCGAACATAAGACCTGGGGCCAATAGCCGAGATGCTGGCATCATCGATGCACGCGTCGAACGATGGGAACTCCGAAATCTCGCGATCGATGATATGCAAGTTGGCCGAACGAGGGGCCGCGTCGAACGCGTCGAGAGCGCGGGCTCTTATCAAAGTGGCAGCCATGCTGCGTCCAGCAATGATTCCATGAGTGGCCCTCACGGGGCCAGCAGTGATCCCAGAGAGACAGACGTTGCGCGACGACCTGCACGCCGCCAGACACATGTGGAGGACCCCCAGGGGAAACCGGCGCCTGTCTCCTCGGAGCTCTAAGGCCTCAAGGTCTATCAACTCGTAGTGCATGTACATATCCCACAAAACAGTAGCCGAGCAGGTACCTCTCCTAACTCCAGCTTCCGACCGAAACGCTTGGCGCCACACGCAGTCCAGGGCCCCTCGGCGCCGCCCCGCGGCCTAATAGTCCCTGGAAAATGCATGCTCCCAGGCCTCAGCCAGGGGCCGACGGGCCCGCCCCCGGAGGCGGCAAGCAAGGGGAAAATGCCCATCGGCCTAAAGCCCCCTTTCTCCTTGGCAAGGAGAGCCACCAAGACAGCCGAAAGCTGGGTTGGTAAGATACCCGAACGCTCGGCAAGGGACAGCAGCAGGCACAGCACCTCCAGGCTGGCGTCGCTGAGGTGCTGGAAGTACCGCATGCGACACCCATCATAGGACGCGGCGCTCCTCCCAGTGTACTTCCTGCTCAATTTGCGAAGAAAGTCAACTTCCAAGGGGGGCAGGGCCTCGGAATTCTTGCACTTGAGCTTCGGGGGGGGGGGAAATCTGACCTGCCCGAGGCCAGAAAACGTTTTGACCTCAGCGTCGAGCAGCTGCCGGGGGTCCGAAACCAACGGCCCCTCGGACGAAAGGGTGGTCGTGGGACGCCAACAAAGCGGATCTTTGATGGCACTGTGAGCATTGCGAGCGCCCTGGCGGAGCTTCTCAGTCAGGCATGCGTGCCAATCAAGACCAGCTATGCGCTGGCGGTGCTTCGCGCACGCAGCCAAGACCTCTTTCTGGCGAGCGAGAAGGGTCTCCAGCCTGTCAAGCCTACTAGCGAGCAGCCCCGATGGACCCAAGGTCGCACAGAGAGGGGCCGCCAGTAATGTGCAACCTCTCGCCCCCCTCAGCGCCGCTGTCACCGCGGGGGGCGGCGCGTTCTGAGACCAAGTTTTCCGGGGGGGGATCCAGCTAAACGTAGGGAGAAGGATTAAAACAGGCCCAGTCCTTGAGCGAGCCCCTCATCTCCTGAAGAAGCTAAACGTAGTCCTGGTGAATAAGCTGCCGAAGGACCCACTCAGACTGGAGCAGGCTTTCGACCAGCTCGCCGACCGCGCGCCTGACGTCGCCGGCGGCGCTGCCAGTCCAAACTGAGGGAAGCAGCTGGGCAGCTGCGCGACTCAATGTCTTTCTGAAGAATGGCCCCCAGTCAACCTGGGGGTCCTCACCACGAGCCCCTAAGCAAGGAAGCTCCCCCCCCAGACGCACCACGAGTTCGCCCTCCGACCCGTTGGCCCAAATCTGGTAAGCCCTACTCAACAGACGCTGCACCTCCTTGGCATCCTGGGACCTCAGACCTCTCCCCCCCATCTCAAGAAACACGCAGGCCCTGCCGAAGTCCCCAGGGGGGATCCAAACCCAGGGGGGGCATCGACAGGGAGGGGGGGAGGCTTGCGAAACCCAAGAGCCTGAAGGCGGCATAGAGCCGGATGAAACACCAGCTCCACGGCAAAGCGCGGTGGGAATTCGCTGCCATCACACCGCTGCACACGTTCGGCTCCGCGTGCGAAGCCCCCTGAGACGCGGGAGTAGTCAAAGTCGGACTGACGAGCCCCAAAGCACGCGGGCGCGCCAGTCGAAATAAACTCACACCCAGCCAGCCCCAAGAAACCCGCGCCTTGGAGCTCTGAGGCTTCGAGACTGAAGTAACCCCAACCACGTGCGATAGACCTTCCAGAACCACATGGGCCCCGACGGCCCTGCGCAAATCCAACCGTCGTTCAGTCAGGCCCTCAGCGTCGAAACTGTAAACGGAGACGAGCCTGAAAGGAACACCCCCTGGCAGATGAGGGACAGCACCCAGAGCTCGACCACAATACAACTGTTGAGGCTGCTGGAGCCCCATGAAAGACCAAGCCAGAATTGCGACCCCCCCCAAAGTGCCCCCTTCGGACGTACGAACCGCGGGCCCCCAGGAGCGCTTCCACCCATGATCAGGACAATACTTCGACGCTCTGCCAATACTGTCCGAGTCGGCAAGATGATGCTCCTGGACCAGAATGACACGCGGGGTGCCAGCCGACGGCAGCCAATCTCGAAGCGATCCCCAGCTATTGCAGTTTGCCGTGGAAATAATCAGCTCAAGAAAATCTTCGTCGGGCCTGGGACCTGGGCCAGGGACTCCTGGGCCCGAGAGATCGTTACTAAAGTTCTTACTAAAATTAGCTCCTTCAAAATTAGGCACCCACCTCTTCCCAATCCTACACAGACAACACTCACGCGAGGACGAGGGCAAGGGGGGGGGGGGGGGGGGGGGGCGAGCGGGGGGGCACGAGGGGGCTGGCCCCTCACCTTCCGCAGCAGAACCCCCCGCCCCCTCAGCTGGAGGAGGCGGGGGGGGGGGGGCGAAATGAAGCACCTGATTTGGGGGGAGCCCGCGTAGGCCTGGCACGAAGAGCTGGGTCGGCTCCCGACGGCCGAGAAGGGCTGGCGCCAGGCGACGCACTCCCTGGTCCTGAAGCAGCGGAGGCGGCTGGGGCTCCACCACCAGCCTCAGAAGCGGAGGCACCTCCACTACCGGGTTGCGCCGCGTCAGCACCAGCTCCAGGCTCTGCGCCTGCCTCAGCACCAGGAGCAGCCCCCTGGTCGGTCTTCCTCTTCTTCTTCGCCATGCGCTTGACGTGTTCCTTGTGCTCCTTCCTCGCGGCCTCGAAATGGGACGACGCAGTGCCGAACAGCTGCTTCGCCATCTCCTTAAGGCCATCTCGAAGCTGCGCCTTGCGGGACTCCAGCTGCTCTTTGTCTTCCGCGGACATCTCGAATTCCTCTGGCATGTCGGCGCAGAGGTCGCCCTCCAAATCGAAGCTGGGCTCCTTGCCCCCCACCAGGTCTCGCAGGCTGATGATCGGGCCGTTAGTATGCTTGGGCTGCGTCGGGGGCGCCACCTCAATGCTGATCTGCTCCACCAGCTCCGAGTACTGTCTCTCGTAGCCGTCCAGCTCGTCAGCCATCTCCTGGATGCTTGCCTCCAGGGCTGCGGTAGCCTCCCGCCAACGCTCCAGCTTCGTGATTTCCTTGTCAAGCTTCTTCTCGACCTGCCTGATCTTGCTTTGAGCCTGAGAGGCCCGAGTGTGCAACGAGGCCTCTGGCTGAGCACGCGCAGGTAGGAGAAGTTTAGCACAGGCTGCTTCGTACTGCTTCGCCAGGTCAAGCTGGTTCTGGCGCGTGGCGATGGCCGCCAGCTGCTGCAGGTCCTCAGCACTGATGCCCTCCGCGTTGATGACACCAGGCCGTTGCCCACCACCAGTGCCGACGGGGCCTGGGGGCATCGGAGCTTCACGTTGACCACCAGAAGGAGGAGGACGAGCATTTTCAGCACCACCTGCGGCATCAGGGCGAGACGGAGCATTGACCACCGAGCAGGTTGCACCATCCCACGGCGCCTGACAGTGCTTGCAGTACCACATCCGGCCCATGTTGCGGGCGCATCCGCACGCCCCGCAACGCCACTTCTCATAGCCGACTGGAGCAGCGCGCGAATGCCAGGGCGCAGGGGCCATGCGCGCGCCGATCCAGACCGAGCCACTCTTGACTCGCGACAGCAACAGCCTTCTGAAGTTCGCTGCCGACAAGCTCTGCTCAAATGGCTAGAGCCAGAAAGGCTGAGGGAGGGAGGGAGGGAGGGAGGGAGGGAGGGAGGGAAGGGGAAGGAGGAGGAGGAGGAGGAGGAGAGGAGGATAAGGCGGAGGCAGAGGAGACGGAGGAGGAGGAGGAGGAGGAGCAGGAGGAAGGAGGACGAGGAGAGGAGGACGAGGAGGTAGGGAGGAGGAGGAGGGAGGGAGGGATGGGGAGGGAGGGAGGGAGGGAGGGAGGGAGGAGAGGGAGGGAGGGAGAGGGAGGAGGAGGAGGGAGAGGAGGAGGAGGAGGCGGAGGAGGAGGAGGAGGAGGAGGAGGAGGAGGAGGAGGAGGGAGGAGGAGGAGGATGGAGGAGGAGGAGGAGGAGGGGAGGAGGAGGAGGAGGAGGAGGAGGAGGAGGAGGAGGAGGAGGAGGAGGAGGAGGAGGAGGAGGAGGAGGGAGGAGGGAGAGAAGATCAAGGTGGCTCGGTTCGAGGCACACAGACCGCCAGCGTCAGCATCAGGAGAGGGGGGCAGCGCCGACACCAACACAGAGGACGACAACGAGAACTACAGAAGGTGGAAAGAGGTGGAACAGGAGCAGCAAGAGCACGGAGGGGGAACAGGGGGGAGGAGGAGGAGGGGGAGGAGGACCACGACGACCACGACGACGACGCCGAGGAGAATCAGGGGAGCAAGGGGAAATAGAGGGGCAGGGGGGCGAGGACGACGACAGAAGACGACGAGGGGCAAAAGGAGAGGACCACGACGACGACCAGAACGACTGGAGGGGCTGGGGGGAGGAGGAGGGTGAGGAGGAAGGCTGAGGAGGCAGGGAAGACAGGGGGGGTGAAAGAAACCTTCGGGTTCTCTTCACCCTCGGGGAGATTACCTGGAGGTATGTTCCACCTGTGGCGTGCCCGCCACGCGCGGACGAATGCGATCACACTGCGTGCTCGTCTCGTGTGGTCGAATGTGATCGCATGACGTGTCGGGCGGTGGTAATGGGTGAAGAGAAGGGCCCCAATGGGCCCCTGTAGGGCCCCTTTCTTAGCCATCCTGTTGAGGTCATCCCCCATTACCACCCGTCCGAATGACATGCCGTCCTCTTCTGTCGTCGTCCTCGCCCCCCTCCCCCTCTATGTATTTCCTCTTGCTCCTACCCCTGATTATCCTCGGCGTCGTCGTCGTTGTCGTCGTCGTCGTCGGTGTCCTCCTCCTCTTCTTGCTGTGCGTTGTCCCACCCTCTTCTAATCCTGACCAGGGAGCGCAGCCGCGGCCAGCGGCGGGAGGGCAGGGCCAGCCGCGCGCGGGGTGCGGCCGAGTCTATCAGGCTGATTCCCTCCAGCACGGGGCTGTTCAGCTTGGCGCATTCGAAGCGGCTGAGGAACGCGTTGCCTCAGGTCGGCGGCGCGCCGAAAGGGGGAGGCGAGAGAGGAACAGTCGGGGATCCACTGACCCGGGTCAATCCAAACCCGGGTGAGTCGGGCCTTGCAGGATCCCGCAAGGTCCTGCAGGATCCTGCACTTTAACCTGCGTCAATGTACGCCTGGCTCTGCAGGATCTTGCAGGATCCAGCGCTCTGGCTGACCCCCGATTGCATTGACCCCCGTCTCAAGGCTCCCGAGGCAGGCCTTCTCGGAGGGCGCCGGAGCTCCTCACGAGCCCTCGCGGCTGCGCGGAGGACGTCTCTGCTTCCGGAGAAGGCTCAGAAGCAGTCTCGGCAGGCGCGAGGGCTTGTGAGAAGCCCCGCCGCCTTCTGTGAAGGCCTGGGCCCGCTCCCAGGAGGAGGAGGCGGATGGGGGGAAGGGTACGAGGAGGAGGAGAGGAGGAGGAGGAGGAGGAGGAGGAGGAGGGAAAGGAGGGGGGGAAGGAGGCCGGGAGAGGAAGCGGAGAGGAAGGAGGTGGAGGTGAGGAGGAGGTGCAGGAGGGGGAAGGCAGGAGGGGAAGGGAGGAGTGGGAGGAGGCGAAGGCAGGAGGGAAGGGGAGGAAGAAGGGAGGAGTGAGGAGACGGACGAGGAGGGGGAGGAGGCAGGAGGAGGAAGGAGGAGGAGGAGGAGGAGGAGGAGGAGGAGGAGCAGGAGGGGGGGGGAAGGAGGAGGAGGAGGAGGAGGAGAGGGAGGAGGAGAGGAGGAGGAGGAGAGGAGGAGGAGGGGAGGAGGAGGAGGAGGACGAGGAGGACTAGGGAAGGAGGAGGAGGAGGAGGAGGAGGAGAGGAGGAGGGATAAGAGGGGGACGACCGGAGGAGGAGGAGAAGGAGGAGGAGGAGGAGGAGGAGAAGCAGGAGGAGGAGGTGGAGGAGATAAGAGGAGGAGGAGGAGGAAGAGGAGGAGGAGGAGGAGGAATAGGAGCAGGAGGAGAAGGAAGAGGAGGAAGGGGAGGTCGTGTAGGAGGAGGAGGAGGACTCGAGAGGCCGAGGAGAGGCCGCGAGAGCGCGGGGCGGGAGCGAGGGCGCAGCGCCGTGCGGTCGAGGAGGCCCGGCCCCCATCTCTGGGCGGGGCGCGCGGGGGGCGCAGCCCTCGGGGCCGCGCAGCAGCGGGCGCCACTGTGGCTACAGTCAACCCGTATGATAAGGATGCGCGACAAGGATGCAAGGGCCCTGGACGCCCATTTCGAGGCTTTTCGAGTGGGGCGCGGCCAACGAAAGTGGGGCGCGGCCAACGAAAGTAGCCACGGATGGGCCGAGGAGGCAAGGATGCAGGGGTATCCTTGGGAAGGTTGCCCATCCTTACTGTGCGGGCTGACTGTAACCCCAGTGCAAGCTGCGCTGCGCAGTCTCAGCGTCGGCGGCGAGCGAGGGGGGGAAATGATACGGAGAAGGCCTGCTCAGAGGTTGCGGGGCTTCTCAGACGCCATCGCGCCTTCTGAGACGTTTTCTGTGTATTCGTGGAAGGTTTAGGAGATTTCTCATCATCCTCCTGTTTCTGTTCCTGTTCCTGTTCCTGTTCCTGTTCCTGTTCCTCCTCCTCCTCCTCCATCCGCCTCCTCCTCCTACCTCGCAACCTCCTCCACGTCCTTCTTCTCCTCCTCCTGCTCCTCCTCCTCCTCCTCATCCCCCTCCTCCTTCCCCCGTGGCCCTACACTTCAGCTCACTGGTGCGGCAACGCATGTCAATGCCACGCGAGCATAAACATATCATAACCAAACTATAGAGACGTACAGCTGTTCATGCTGCGACGCATCCGAATCCTCAGCGCTGGTCGCTTCGTTCGCTTTGCGACACGAACCTCAGGGCGCTCGGCACGGATCGCCGAGATCGCCCGAGCTTCAACTACAGCTCGTGTGTCAGCCTAAACCTGATCGTCTGATCGATGCGCCGTTCGAGCCATCCCTCCCGCTACGCCTCCCCTTCATGTGCCTCCCGCTCCTCCTCCTCCTCCTCCTCCTCCTCCTCCTCCTCCTTGTTGTCCTCCTCCTTCTCCGCCGCTCTACCACTTGTGAGCCAAGGGCCCCGCCGAAATGGCCCAGCTGCGTGAAAGGCATGGACTTGTCGACGACTAACGCGTTGCCAGGAATGACCTCCACGCGGCCCAGAGTCAGAAGCCATCGGAGACGAAGGGTCAGGAGATAAAGGGAAGGGCTACGAGGGGAAATGAGGGGAAGAATAGGGATCATGACGGGGGAGCAGGAGGAGGGGAAGCATGTGGAGGCGCAGGAAGGGGGTGGGCGACGCCGATGACGGCGACGAGGATTCGAAGAAGGGGAAAGAGAAGGGAGTAGGAGATGCGAAAGATACCAAGAGAGGATAAACAAACAGGGACATGCTCAAGGAACAAGGAAACCAACAACTCATCCCTTCTCCCTTCCTTCTGAATTCCCCCCCATCTTCCACTCCCTCTGCCCGCTCCCACATCCCCCTGTCATGCTCGTGCATATCGTCGTGCAAAATCGGACGCGCTTCCAACCCATCGAATTTGAGTTGTTCCACCTTCGTGGATTGGACGATTCTATTATCTGCAGAACGAGCACGGCGAAAAACGAATGGATGCGAGATCAGGAACAAAACGGAACATGCAGGCGTACGGGTTGAGGAATACAGCGAGCCTGACTGGCACAACAAAAAGCCTCATAAATAACTGGGGTGAGAGAAACAAATGTCGAAAGCGAGCGGTAAGAAACCTAGCAAAAAGACGGCCGAGGTGGTGCGTAAACCAAGCTCCTGCGCATTCGGAAGGAGTTTCGGAGGCAGGGATGGAGGAGCCACACATTAGACGTCACGGCGTATCGTGACGTGGGCCCTGGGGTCTCCTGGCCCCGACCTCGAGGTGTGGTTGATGGATCGCTTGGATTGTCCTGGGGCCCAGAATGGCGTTCAAAAGAACCCACTTACAGTCGGCCCGTATCATAAGGATGCGCGATAAGGATGCAAGGGGCCCTGGACGCCCGTTTCGAAGTCTTTCGAGCGGGGCGCGGCCAACGGAAGTGGCGAAGGATGGACAAAGAAGGCAAGGATGCTATGGTACTCTTGGGAAGGTTGCCGATCCTTACACGCCAGTCGGAAGAAGTAGGTAAATACATGAAGTAGGAAGGCGGATAAAGCAGATTGGGTTCAGGCCCTCCCAGAGAATAACAAAACGCAGCAGAAGCATACTCCAGATTTCGTAATAAAAGGGAGGGGGTCTGGACCCTCCAAGACAAGCCATTTCAGACCTCCCCCGTGGGAGAACCCTCCAAAACATCGTCCCCAGACCCCCCCAGGCCCTGCAAGATAGCCTGGCAGAGACCCCCCCCCGAAATGAGACCCCCCTCCCTTTATTACGAAATCTGGAGTATCGGTTGTTGAAGTAGGAAGTCGCTTGAAAAAGATTGGGATCTGGGAGAGAGCGTGATCCACAGCCGCTTTACTGTGGAAAATTCCCCCCCCTCTTCCTCCGGAACCCGGTGTTCCCCCCCCTACCGAAATCACTCCTGGCCCCCATGCTGGAAACCCCCTCCCCCACCCCTCACCTCCCCCGGCAAAACCCCCCTTCTTCCCCTACCCCTCCCCCCCCCCTCCCTCGAAGACCAGGGGGGGTCACTACCAGTCGAACCCCCCCCCCTCGAAAACCGGAGGGGAGGCCACTACCGGTTCGAACCCCTCCCCCCCCACCCTACTGGTCACTACCGGTTCTAACGACTCCCGGTCCCTACCACCACCGTCCGCACCACATCCCCCACTGTTGTTCCCAGCACCACTGGCCTCACCACCACTGTCCCCACTGGTTCCACCACCGTCCCTACTGTCCCCACCAGTGCCCCCACCACTGTCGCACTGTCCCCACTGTCCCCACCACTGTTCCCACCACGGTTCCACTCTCCCCACTTTCTCCACGGCCCCAACCACTGCCCGACTATCCCCATTGTCCCCATTGTCCCACTGACTCCTCCGCTGTCCCACTGAGCTGTCCCACTGTTTCCACCACTGTCCCCACTGTCCCCACCACTGTCCCCACTGTACCTCTGTCCCATTGTCCCACCGCCGTCCTCGCCACCGTCTTCACCACTGTCCCCACCACCACTGTACCCTCCACTGTCCCATGTTTCCACCACATTCCCACTGTCCCCACACCACTGTCCCCACCACCACCGTCCCCACCACTGTCCCACTGTCCCCACTGTTCCCACCATTGTCCTCACCACTGTCCCCACCACTACCGTCCCCACCACTGTCCCACTGTCCCCACCACTGTCCCGCTGTCCCCTCACCACTGTCCCACCAACACCGTCCCCACCACTGTCCGCACCCCCACTGGGTTTTCGAGAGGGGGGGGGGGGAGATCGAACCCGTAGTGACCCCCCGTTTTCGAAGGGGGAGGGGGGGGGGGCGGTTCGAACCGGTAGTGACCCCCCCCTCCTTTTCATGATGAGCTGGGGGGGGGGAGGGGTCGAACCGGTAGTGACCCCCCCCGGTTTTCCGGATGGGGGGGAGGGGGGAGGGGTTCGAACCGGTAGTGACCCCCCTCGGTTTTCCGCCAGCAGCGGTAGAACACGCTTTTTAATGTATATATATATATATATATATATATACACACCTCTTCCTATATTTTTACATGCCCGGGCGGGGGGAAAACCCGTCCCCCCCCCAAAAAAAACCGGACTCCTGGGATCTGGGGCTTTGGGAACCTCCAGACGGGCCTCGAAGCGGCCCCTGGGCCTCGCAGGGCGTTTTGCCAAGCCTTCCCAGCACACCTAGGGCGATCAGGGGGGTCATCGGAGACGTCCCAGAGACCCCCAAGACAGCACCAGAGCGCTCCAAGAGTGGCCGACGTGACCTCAAGATGGCCCAAGAGGCCTCCAGGACGGCCCCAAAGAGGCCTCCAGGAGCACTCCCAAGAAGGCCCCCCGTGGCAAAAACCATTGATTTTCTATTGGTTTTTGGTGAAGTCTGCGGTTCTCCTCTATTCGGCTTCCCGACGCTTCAAGACTGCGGTCTTCTGGGCGTTCGAAGCCGCCTGGGGGGCTCCAAAATCGCCCCACAACCATCCGAAAGGGCTTCCAGGCAGTCCAAGAGAGCTCCCAAACGGCACAACACGGGTCCAAGATGGCCCTCAGAGAGCCCCATGGCGGCCCAAAATGGCCCAAAGACACCCTCCGAAGCATTCCGAATCGTGACCCGGTCGTTCAGTGATAGTTACCTCGGCTTGTGGGGCAGGGTTGCCCGAGGGAGCCCCGGAAGGCCCCCATAATATCGTCCACCAGGAGGCCTCCTAAGGCCTTGAGAAAAGCCCTGAATAACCCACTATTATTTTTGTGAGGCCCCCAGAGGCT
Organism: Prorocentrum cordatum; assembly: GCA_963575745.1. NCBI lineage: Eukaryota > Dinophyceae > Prorocentrales > Prorocentraceae > Prorocentrum > Prorocentrum cordatum. The sequence continues at coordinate 319,422 of CAUYUJ010015018.1, forward strand.
CTCCAAGGAGGAGCCTCCGCAAAAAAGAGCTGAGGATGGGGAGTGTGCGCAGGGTATGGCGAAAATAAGGAAACAGAAGCATGGAGAAAGGATAACGAAAAACATTATCATAGCGGCGATGCCGGAAAAGGCAACAAGGAGTTATCGCTAAATTGTCGGCTTGACCTCCCTGCTATTTCGCCGGCATACCAAACTTCAAGGGCCAAGGTGCATGGCGCGAAGCGCCACTGCAACCTTGTATATATATATATATATATATATATATGCACAGAGATTTCACTAGTGGCGGGACCGCAATCCATCAACTAGGGCGTCGGAAGGATGATTGGTTTCCACTACTGTCTGCGTGGGGGTTCTAGAGACCCCCAGCGTTAAACCCGTGCATGTACATAAGTCTGTATACATTTGTATATGTGTCTATACATATGATTGCATACATACACTCATACGTCAAACAAGACTTCGACGGATCCACAACGGGGCAACCGCGGGATAGTACCCTATTGTCTACCGTGTTCGCTATCAAGCACTCGACCGGTCTCGAAGTTACTCCGGTTTTTGTTCACGGTTTATTGGTCTCACCGCTTATCCGTTCATTTCGTGACCAATTTCTTGATCGTCTCACTGTACATCGGTATGTATTGTAGTGGCCTCCAGCCAGTGCCGCCGATCCGGGGCGTTTCTGATGATGATGGTGATGTGACGATGGTGATGGTGATGGTGATGGAGATGGTGAAGATCCCGGCCCCCCCCAACCCCCTTCCTCTCTCTCCTGTTCCTTCCCCCCTCTCTCCTGTCCCCCCCCTCCCCCCTCTCTCCTTTCCCCCTCCCCCCTCTCTCCTGTCCCTCTCCCCCCTCTCTCTTGTCTCCTGTCCCCCCCCCTCTCTCCTTTCCCCCCCCTCTCTCCTGTCCCCCCCCCTCTCTCCTTTCCCCCCCCCTCTCTCTTGTACTCAATATGAAGACTACTCTCATCTTCCCCCTGATGACGGGTTGGGAGTGTTCGACCCCCCCCCCCCAGCGTATTTTTTTTTACACACAATTCCCCAGAGTTGGGTTTTCGCTTGCATTTTTTTTCAAAATGCTGCTCTCGCTGAGGCGCCGGCCTCATTTTCGGGCCCCGCTCGTTCCGAATCGTGCTCCCGCTGCAGCGCTGGCCTCATTTCCGTGCTTCCGCTCGTTCCGAATCGTGCTCCCGCTGCAGCGCTGGCCTCATTTCCGCGCTTCCGCTCGTTCCGAATCGTGCTCCCGCTGCAGCGCTGGCGTCATTTCCCGTGCCATGCCACGGCATGCAATGCAATGCTAGGTTGCGTTCCGCTGCGCGATGCCATGCCTTCAGCTGAAGCTGTGATATGCAGTGCTTAAGTGCCAAATCGTGCTATGCCATGCTACGTTTTGATCTTCGACGGCATGCTATGCAATGTTATGTTCGGGGCCGCTGTGCGATGCCATGCTTTGCGTTGCAAAGCTTTGTGATGCACTTCTTCACTACGCCACGCCACGCCATGCTGTGACATACTACGCTCTGCGGTGCTCTTCTACGCCATGCCATGCCGTTCTCTACAATGCATCGCGTACCCTTTCGGGATCATTGCCCTGCTCGACATCCGACTGTGCGAGTAGAGCGGGGATCTACGCCATGGTAAGGGATGGGAGGGAGGGGTAGGATGTCAGATATGACGCGAGCGCACCTAGCTTGCCCCCCTCCCCTCTCCTTTCCCCCCCCCTCCCCTCTCTCCTGTCCACCTTCCCCCCCCTCTCTCCTGTCCAACCCCCCCCTCTCCTCCCCCCCCAAGGGGGGGGGCGGAGAGGATATTGCAGGGGAAGGGGGGGGGGTGCAGGAAGAGAGGGGGGCGGGGGCGCCGGAGAGGAAGGTGCAGGGGGGGGGGTCCCGGCATTGGGGAGCACTTGCGTGTCAATTCTTTCGTCGTTCGCGTCCCCCCCCCATTGCAGCCTGGAACTCACGCCCTCAGAAACTCACACGCCGGATCGGCGGGTTTGTTGATCTGTTTATCATCATATGTATCGATCCCACCAGCAATCTACATCGGTACCACCATCAGATTCACCCACCGACGCGACCACCACAGGACAACCGCAGGGCAGCCGCGGAACAACCACGGGACAACCGCGGGACCACCGCGGGACCACCGCGGGACCACCGCGGGACCACCGCGCGGCCTCCGCGGGGCCACCGCGGGGCCACCGCGGGCCAACCGCGGGGCCGGCCGGGGGGCCAACCGCGGTGGAACACACCCTGGGCACGCCCCCCCCCGCGGAGGGCGTTGCCTGGGTGGTGTAGGGCCTCGTGCAGCTCCGCCTCGCTGGCACGCGCGGCGTCACGAACGGCAGCCGCAACCGGCCCTCGTTTGAGGGCCTCCGGCTCGCCAGCAGCAGCAGCAGCAACCGCCGCGGCTGCTGCTGCTGCCGCCGCCGCCGACGACGACGACGAACCTGTCCCCCCTGGGTGGCTGTCGTTCCTCCTCTTCCTCCTCCTCCTCCTCCTCCTCCTCCTCCTCCTCCTCCTCCTCCTCTGTACTTCGGATGCAACTCCTGGGAGGTCAACTTCTGACTCTGCCCTGGTCCGACATTTGGCGTAATCCGGCTCAATCCCGCCTGATCTTACGTCGAGCATGTCCCTTCTACAGGGGGAACGTTCAAAAATAGTCAAAAATAGTATGGGGATGTTTTACAACATTTGCCTGTAGGAGAACATGCCCGACCTAAGCTTAGTACCGCTTGATCCCGCTGAATCCCGCGTAATCCTGCCTCATTCGCGGCCGAATCCAGCGTGAGAGCTTCCCAGTGGGGCATGATTTTTCCCAATCCTTCTGACGAAGGCCTCCCAGTAGTTGTTCACTTCGGTCCCGCCCTTCCAACCTCGAACGATCTCGCACGAGCAGCTCATGCTACACGTGTGGACAAGCAGCACGCGCGAGCCAAAATGCGCGCACGCCAAACGCAGTGAGCACGCGCAGTGGCCGTCCACAGACACTGGTGCTTGCGTAATATACCGCTCAAGGGAGGACAAACACCACGCAGGCCCCGACAATCAGCGTTTACTAAACGGCCCTTCGGCCTTGACTAAGCAGTCTTGCCCTGCTCGATTCCTTCCTTGGGTGCGTTTACCAAGCGGCTTCGCGTGTCGGGTTGCTTATCCTGGGGGTGGACTTTCCACCCTCTAACCGCGCTGCAGGGTCACAAGCGGCGGGCTTCGGGACCATCCGCCAGCCACGCAGGGGCCAGCCCGGATTCGAGCGCTGGAGGCCTCGTCGTGGCGTGCGCGCGCCGGAGGCCGGGCCAGGTGGCCCTGGGCGCCGTCCTGCGCCGCGGCCTTGCCGCCCACCGCGTGCTGGTGGGCCGGCCGCAGCCCCACGACCAGGCAGCAGCGGGCAGGGCCGCCTGCCTGGTGGGGATCGCCCGAAGCAGCACGTGGGCGACGGCAGGACACGGGCTCGTCGCCGCCGACGTTGGCGCGTAGGCTGCCCGCGTGAGGCCGCGCGTAAGCAGCGGCGTGAGGTCGCCATGCCGTCTGTCGCATGGACCGCTTCATTTTTTGGTCTCTCGCGTGTGCGTCAGGCGGGGGTTTGCCACAACCCCGCGCTCTGGGCGCAGCCCTGCCCGCCCTCCCCTCGGCGCACCCCGCCCCCGGCGCCTGCAGGTGTACGTCGACGCCGTGAAGAACGGGGGGCCACGCGAGGCCCGGCCGCGCGGCCTTCTCCTCCTCCTGCTCCTCCTCGCACCTCCAACCTCCACCCCTCGCACCTCCTCCTACCTCCACCCCCTCGCACCTCCTCCACCCCCTCGCACCTCCTCCACCCCCTCGCACCTCCTCGCACCTCCTTTTCCACCGCCTCGCACCTCCTCCTCCACCTCCTACCCCCTACCTCCTCCATCTCCCAGTTGACGATCTGTGGACGGTGACCTCTCGGCCATTCTGACGCGGCCCCCCCCCCAGGGGCAGTTGCGCAGCTGCCCCTGAGAGGGAGTTGATCAAGGTAGATCTCTGTAGAATATGCAGAAAGTATGATCGACCGTGGCTCAATGAAGGCCGCCCAGCACCTTGGGGGGTAGGGGCAGGCGGACGAGAGGAAGCGCGAGGCCGTGGGTGGCTGGGCGGGGTGGTGCGTGGCGTGGGTGGTGCGAGTGCGGGCACGGCTGCTCTCGCTGGGGTGAGTGGCGCAAGGGCTCCTCCTCCTCCTCCTCCTCCGCCTCCTCCTCCTCTTCGTTCTCCTCTTCCTCCTCCCCTTCCTCGTCCTCCTCCTCCTCCTCCTCCTCCTCCTCCTCCTTCTCCTCCCCCTCAATTTCCTCCCCCTCCTCCTCCTCCTTGCTGGACTTCGGCGGCGTTTGGTTTTCCGTGTTGGCAGGGAGGTACAGGACAACAGGTAGAGCAAAACGAACAAAACGAAACCAACATGAAAAAACAACGTTTAGGTCCAGCCCTGTATTAGCGATGACGCAGGTACGTCAGCTGACAGTTAGGTATTATGTACAAGCAGCGGCTCGGTGGAATTGTGAAGCAGCTCTCGGCAGCATGAACGGTCAGGCGTTGCGTTGTCAGGGATATCTGCCGCGGCCGCCTTGACCTGTGCCAGGACAGGCGGTGGCATTTGCATCTCCCCCCCCCCACCACCCCCATCTTGAGCCTCTCCCTCCTCCCCTATCCTCGATCCTCCTTCGAGCTGGTGACATCCGAGTCGAAACCGACGCTGCCATTCTCCCCATACGGCGGCGCCGTGTGGCGCGCCAGGCGGGAGCACATTCGGTTGGTCCAGTGACCACCGATGGGCGGGTTCGCTCTGTCGACGTCTGACATTCGGACATGGCCGTCCCGGGCGGCGGGCGGCGCGGGGCGGGGGGGATAGGCTTTCGGCGCACGGGCAAACACAAGTGAAGCCCTCTGACTCGAGGTTTCTCGACAGCGTTTGCGCGTGTCCCCATCTTCTCTTCTGCTCAACCGCGCTAGCTGTCCCGAACACAGGCACCGAACCAAAATTCTGGTAACAATCGTTTGGTTACTTTCGGTCGCCCGATCCTTGTCCTCCCTTCTTCTCCTTCTTCCTCCTCCCTCCTCTTTCCGTCTCTTTCATTCCCTTCCTCTTCCTCCCCCTCCTTCACGTGGATGTTCTTTTTCGTACTCCCCTTTGTCCTCCGTGGCCATTGGCTGAAGCCGTTTGGGCTTGCGCGCGACTCTCAGGCATGAGTTGTCGCGCGTTGCGTAGAGATCCGCGCTTGACATCCTCTGCGCATTGCATCTAATGGCCTTACGCCCATCCCGCCACCGTGCGTGGGTTGTGGGTCACAGGCTTCCAGGATGTTCGCTGGGATGTCGTGGGAGGCCTCTCGGGACCCTCTTGGGGACAGTTCTGACGTCTCTTGGGGGCCGGTGTATGGCCTCCTGGAGCCTCTTGGGGGCCTCTTGGGGATCTCTTGGGCTCCTTGGGGGCCTCTCGGGCCTCCTTTGGGTCTCCTTTTGGATGTTTTTGCGCCGGAGACTCGGACTTTCAGTTCGTGTTTCACTTCTTGGGCCCTTCCAGGGGCTGTCTTTTGGCGCCTCCTGGGGCCGTCTTGGCCGCCTCCTGGGGCCGTGTGGGAGCCCTCTGCGGCCGCCTTGTGGCACCTTCGGGAGCCTCCTGGGCCGTCTTGGGGCGGGTTTCGGGGCCTCTTAGGCCGTTTTGGAGCGTCAAAGGGAGCTCGAGAAGTGAAGACCTCCGAACCTCCACCTCCCAAACCATTTAAAAACAATATGATCATCAATGAGTTTGGCCTCGTCTTTGGGAAGCCTTTTGGGGCTCCTTTTCTGGGCGCCTCGAAAGCTTTTTGGGCTGCCTTGGGCCACCTTGGGCGTCTTGGACCAATCGTGTGGCGATTCGGGGCCCTCTTGGTCCGTCTTTGGGCCTCTTTGGCCCTCTTGGCCTGTTTTGATGCCCTCTTGGGCCAGAACAAGTCATGCGGGAAGACGCGAGAGGGCCTGGCATACATGCGAGGCGGTCCAGAAGGCACGCGGGAAATTGCCTCTTGGCAGTGTGGGGTCTGCGATCAGGCCATTGACTTGGGGAAACTCCACTTCGTGCCACAGGGGCACGGTGGCGTGGTGGCGGATTTGAACGAGCCTATGAGAAGGTAATGGCCAGTGTATGCGAGGGTGGAAAGCCGCTCATACTGGGCGGGGCAGATGGTATCTTCTTTCCACTGGTCCACATCGAAAGCCAGGTTCTGGGCGGCATCCTGTATTTCATCGGGCTGATCTGGTGCTTTCAGGGTGTCGGGATCATATCTGACATCTTTATGAACGCAATCGAAAAGATCACGTCTGCCAAGAAGCAGGTTAGAGTCAAGCGCGCCGATTCGATCTACTACGTGAGCACCGGCTCGGGAGACGCAGCGAAGGGCCAGTCGCAACTGCGGACCGTGAAGGTGTGGAACGACACCGTGGCGAACCTGACATTGATGGCCTTGGGTTCCAGTGCGCCTGAGATCATGTTGAGCGTGATCGAGCTGGCCCCGAACAAGATGAGGAGTGGCTCTCTTGGTCCCTCTACCATCGTGGGCAGTGCGGCTTTCAACCTCCTCATCATCACGGCAGTCTGCGTGTCGGCTATTCCTGACGGTGAGTCGCGCAGGGTGAAGGACATTTCGGTGTTCGCGGTCACCGCGTCCTTCTCGATCTTTGCATACCTGTGGCTCATTGTCATTTTAGTGCTCGTCACACCGGACGTGGTCACACCGATTGAGGGGTTGCTGACCATAGTTTTCTTACCCATCCTCGTCACGCTGGCATACCTGGCGGACATTGGCTGGTTCCACAAAGTAATCGGCGCGGTCAAGCCACGCAGCAGGCTTGTATTCTCTCCTGACACCACCCGGGAGGAGTATGCCAGAATGATGGATCAGTTGAAGCAGAAGTACCCGATTTTGCCAACCACCGACGAGGAGATGCACGTCCTGTTGCGATATGAGTTTCCGGATATATGAGCCTGACAGCTACATAAGCATATTTTTTCGGAGGTCCTTTCGTCCTCCCCACGTCCTGTTCTTGGCGAGCGGAGCGCGCCAGGGTGGGGGGAGGGGGACCAGCCACGACCCAAGAGTCAAAGTGTTTTTTTATGGACATCTGAATGATTCTGCTTGTGCAGTTGTTTGGTCTTCTGGGTGTCTGAAGAGGGGCCCAACACCGACCCAATACGGCCAGGAAGTGCTGCTCAGCGTGTCGCTCCGCCAGTTCTGGTCCAACACGCCTCGGCTCGGCTCGCTGAGCTCGTCCGCGTTTCCACGCGTCCACGCCTCCTGAGCCTCCCGAGGCCTGCCGCCCGGGCAGAGCGGAGCGACACGCGAAGCCGCGAGGCAGAAGCTCCTGACCGCACGCGTGCCCGCGGACCTCCCAGAGAGGGAGAGAGAGAGCGTTCGCGCAGGGGGTCCGAGCAGATGGTGTCGGAAGATGGCGCCGCATCGCGGATGTATCGGCGATGCGGCTCGGTGTGGAGGCCGGTTTTCTCCACGCCGGCGTCGCCAATGACACTGCCGGCGTCGGCGATGCCTCGCCGATGCGCCTCACCGATGCATCGGCGATGCGGCGCGATCCTCTGCAGGGCCCCACCCGGCCGGCCCTGCACTCGCCGCCCCGGAGGAGAACATCACGCGCGCGGCGCGGCGCATCGAGGCCACGCGCGGCCTGGCCGGGAGGCGGCCGCGGGCGGCGGTGCACGGAGACCACCACCTGCGCGCCCTGGGCGAGCGCGTCTCGAAGGGGCTGCGGCCGGCGGCCGCCGCGAGGGGCAGCGCGCAGAGCGGCCAGGTGTACCCGGAGGGCGAGGGCGGCCAGCTGGACCATCACGTGGTCGTTTTCTTATTCCTCGTTTTGCCGATGTCCTCCCCCTCCTGCTCATCCTCCTCCTCCTCCTCCTCCTGCTCCTCCCCCCGCCATGGGGTGGCTCTTGGCTGTTTTAGGCGCCAGTTTCGAGCAGGTGGAGGCTCCTCCATAGCGGACGCACTGCTACAGACCGTCGCAATACGCAGAGGTCGGTCTGGAGCCAGACCCCCCCCCCTCCCCCCCTCTTGCGTCCGATGTCGAAACGCCGAATAAGAAAACGTTCACAATCGGAGAGGGAGCATCGGCAGGAGCATAACGTTGGGAGCTGCGCGCGGGTTCCCTGGATCGGCCCTGGGCCCCCCGCCCCTGGCGTGCCCCGCGCGCCAGGGAGGGGGGCCGAGCGCCGACTCAAGAAAGCAGCGCCGGGCTCCAGAAGTTCGTGTCTATGCCCGGTGTTTTTTCTTCTGCGTAAGCCGAGCGCCATCTTTGAGCACGTGGCGGACAGGTACGCCGTCTCGGAGGCGGCGAAAGAGGTGTGCTTGACGGTGCGGCGGGTGGGTAATGAGCAGATTTTTGCTTCGTGCAAGATCAGGACGGTCCCTGGCACCGCGGAGGCAAACAAGGACTACGTGCCGCTGGACGAGCAGCTGGACTTCCTTCCCGCAGAAACTGAGAAGACTATCAATCCGTTGGCCTTCGGCCCATCCCGCCTCCGTGCCGGGGTCGTGGACCAGGGGCCTCTCATAGACCTCTTGGGGAGCATTTGGGGGGCCCCATGGAATTATCTCGGGGGATTTCTTGGTGCGTAGCCTCTTGAGGCCTTTTGGGGGCCGTTGGGGTACCTTCACGCGCCTCTTGGGGGCCCCCTGGGGAGCCTCGTTTGGCCTCCTGGGGGCCCTTCGGGTTCCCCTTTAAGTACCTCTCGGGGCCGTGCTGGGGCCTCCTGTGCCTCCTTGGGGGCGTCGGCGGCCGTTCTGGGAGGACACCGTGGGTCGTCTTGGGCCGTCTCGAACGCTCGAAAGGCCAAGGACGCCATGCTGCCAAGAATCTGCACAAGAGCGCGCCGCGCCCCAGATGGCGACCGCGAGCGAGCGAGGCAGCCCCGTGTGAGTTGGTGGTCTGGGCCCCCCTGCTCCTCCTCCTCCTGCTCCTCCTCCTGGTCGAGGACTCCATGGGACATGGGAACGCCCCAGGCCTCCCAGATGGGATCTAGGTTTAGGTCGGGCCTGTCCCTCTGCCGGAGGAATACTCAAACATAACGAACCCATGGTCTGGGCACGATTGTTTAAAAACCAAGTTTGAGCATTTTTGGATTACGTTCCTACTATTCATAAGTTGATCCTCCAACATCCGCCTGTAGGGGGACATGCCCGACCTAAATCTATGTAGATGGGGTCGGAGGATCGCCGATACATCGCCGATGCGGCTCGATGTGGTGCGAGACCTTCTTCATCGCCAGTGCATCGCTGATGCATCGCCGATGCATCGGAAATGCGGCGCGGTATTCTGATTCCATCTGCTCGGACCTGATTTGGGAGGCCTCACGGCACTCTACTCGGTGCCACCAGCACCGTCGCGGATATCAAAATATTAGAGGACAAGAAGGTCGAGGGGACGGAGGAGTTCTATGTGGAGCTCGTTCCGATCCAGGGCAAGGGCATCGTGGGTTTCACGAGGGTGGCAACGGTCATTGTGCTAGATTCCGACGCTCAAGGCAAGCTGAGATTTGAGGAAGACGCAGTGATCGTATTACAGCAGGCTGAACGCGTGACCAAACGGATCAAAGTTGAGCGTGTTGGGGGCTGTGTCGGAGATATGAGGTGCGCCTACCGCACTGAGGATCTCTCGGCCAAGGCCGGCAAGGATTTCGAGGAGACATCCGGAGTGCTGGAGTTCCCTGAGGGAGTGACGCACACATTCATCGAAGTGACCATCCTTCCATTGAACAGCCTCGACACCAGGAACGAAGTCTTCTTCCTAATCATCGAGCCTTGCGATGAGAGCGAGATCACCGGCGAGGGTCATTGCCTGACGGTCTGTTTCGACGAGACCACCGACGGCGGAAGCTTGGCGGGCATCTGCACGATCACCATCCAGAGCGACGCGACCGGGGAGGGGCAGTACAGCGCGTGCCTCGCCTCCATGGCGTCGCGAGGATGGCTGAACATGGACAACGTCGAGATAGGGACCGCCAGATGGAGGGAGCAGCTCGCCGAGGCGCTCTTCGTCGGGGGCAGCCCGGAGTCCCAGGCCGACGCGGGGCCGGTGGACTGGGCCCTCCACGTCGTGGGCGTGCCGTGGAAGGTGCTGTTCGCCGCCGTGCCCCCGACGGAGTTCTGCGGCGGGAAGGCTCGGGCCGGACGAAAAGGGGGGATTGGGAAAGGGGGGGTTACGAAATTTGCTGCATGCAGCTGGTTTCGGCCTCACCGAAGGGCCCATTCCTCGATACGTAACCGCCTTCGGTGCCGGGAGGCGCCGGGAAAATCAGGCGTGCTTCGCGTGCTCCCTGCTCATGTCGAAGAAGAGCAGGCGGCACAACCACACACTTGTGGCGCTCCGCGCGGATTTCTGGGATCCGCGCCGGGGCCCCCCCGGCGGCGCCTCTGGCGCCACCCCGGGCGCGCTCCGCGCGCCAGGGAGGGGGGGTCCGGCGCATATCCAAAAGATCCGCGCGGAGTGCCAGAAAGTGTATGTTTGCGCCGTTTTCTCTTCTTCTGTCATGATCGGGATCTGCACCGCCTTCATCGGCGACCTGGCGAACCTGCTCGGGTGCGCCCTCGACATCCCCCCTTCGATACACGCCGCTTCGCGGGGGACACGGCCGGACAGTCGAAGGACATCAAACTTGCATAAGTATTAACTGAGGTCCGCGCGGGTTTTTCGTATTGGCTTTTCGGCCCCCCTCGCGGCGTCTCTGGCGCTTCCCCTGGTGCGCTCCGCGCGCCAGGAATGGGGTCCCAGTGCCGATCCAAGAAATCCGCGCGGAACTACGAATGTTCATTGTGTTTTTGCTGTGTTCCTCTAGACACGCCTTCCGTCTGTAAACGCCCACTAGACCACCCCAGCCCAACCCGAAGGCCCCGATTTGTCCCCCATTTCCAGTGGGGGAGCGTCGGGGAACATTGAGAAAACTCATGTGGAATCCGTACCTCCCTCAACCCGAAATGTGGGTCTTCGGGTTGGGTTGGGGTGGTGTGGTAGGTAGTCAGTCTGCTTGGAACCTCGTGGGCCGTTTCGGTGGACGCTCTCAAGACGGAGACTGCGAGGAGTGTAACCCGTGGAAGAACCCGATGTTGTTCGGCGATGTTTGCCCGTTGGGACAGCCCGCAGGGCCTCGAACATAGCCCCGGGGACCTCTGAGGCGGCTCCAGGAGGGGCCCTTGGGAGCACGTGGGTGCATGTTGGGTTCCAGATGCGCCTCGAGTTCCTTGCCAGGACGCCCCTCCAGGACAGGTCCAGCGGTCGACTCAGAGGAGGAGGAGGAGGAGGAGAAAGAGGGAGGAGGAGGAGGAGGAGGAGGAGGCAAAAGGACACCGCGCCACCCTAAGGAGTATATATCCCCCCCAGCAACGACTCAGCCTCGGTCGTGGTCAGCATTTCGGGGCATTGGCATTGCTGCTCACCATAAAGAGGAGGAGGAGGAGGAGGAGGAGGAGGAGGAGGAGGAGGAGGAGGAGGAGGAGAGCGACGACTTGGCAGGTGTCCTGCAGGCTGGGCCCCATGCAGGGGCCCTTGTCCCGACATTCACGCTATACATCTGCAACCTCGGATGCCAGTCTAAGTTCCATGAGACTTCACGGCTCAGTCCAAGCAAGACAGAAACACATTCAACGAATTTCTATCATCAGCCAATCGGCACCATTCCCATCGGAACGGAGAAATACTAAAGTGATATGGAGGTCGGTGCAGGGAGCTCGGCCAACGGTGGTCAGCTGAGCTCGAAACCCAGCCCCAAAGGGTCGTCACCCCCGTCGCCCCAGATCCAGAGGGTCCTCGAAGGCACCGTCAAACGGGTCGGCCCCAGGGTCCTCAACACCACCAGGGGCCGCGGGGGTGGGGGGGCGACACCCGCTGGGGCGTCGACTGAGTCAGCAGCTTCACTCTTCACTCACGGGACTCAGCATACTGAGCTGTGCACCTGTGTCGCCCGCCGTGCGGCTTGGGAGGCGGTGAGCCTCGCGGGCCAGCGCAACGGCCACGATGGTCGAGTGCAGGACGAGTGCCCGTCTCGAGCGTAGCTGAACCTCGAGGCGGGTTTGACAGCTTGCATCGTGCAGTTTGCAGGCTTCGGTGGCTGCGGCGTCGGCAGCTTTGTTCATGGATTCCTGAATTACAGTGGTCCTACCCTCGTCCACGCACCGGGTGCTCAAATGAGAATTATGGTCAAGTTGCCAAATATAGCGTGCACGCCCCCCCTCGAGGAACAACAAAACACTCAAACGTGTGCACGCTATACGCCGCATCGCTGGCGTATTTTGAGTTTGATAGAATTGGGGACCCCGGTGGAGGTGTTTCGTGCACTCTATTCGTTTTCTCAGCCTCGGAGCGCACGTGCAATCTATACGTCGCCAGGCCCGACCCTGGAGGTGCAATCTATACGTTTTTGGCTCGTATAGCGCCCCTCGGGAGGAGGAGGACGAGGAGGCTCCTCCTTCCCCCACGTGGGATCGTCGTCGTCGTCGCCGCCGCCGTCGCCGTCGTCGTCGTCCAAGCCGCGAGGAGGAGGACGAGGAGCAGGAGGAGGAGGAGGAAGAGGAGGAGGGGGAGGAAGAGGAGGAGGACGAGGAAGAGCAGGAGGAGGGGGAGAAGGAGGGGGAGGAGGAGAAGGAAGATGAGGCGGAGAAGGAAGGGAAGGAGTGTGAGAAGGAGGAGGCAGAAGTGGCCCGGGCCGGCGGAGGCCAACATGCCAAATCGGCATTCTGAACACGCACGTGCAGCCTTTACGTGATCAGACGTGCAATCTAATCGTTTTTCTAGTCCACGCGAAACACTTTCAAGTGCACGCTAACCACCGCTACAATAACGCGCATAGAGTGCACTACTTTTTCATGACACTCTATACGGGCCCCGTTTAGACTGCACTTCACAGTCCGCGTGTGCACGCTACGTGTGGCAACTTGACCGCAAGGTGCGGGAGACGGATGTAATGTTATTGCATGGCCACGCGGGCTTGGACGCCGCGGGCTGTGCGCTCCCAGACGTCGAGGCGTTCTGGGGCCTGGAGCTGGCCCCCGCACGCAAGGGATTCGAGCTTCGTGACAACCTCCCGATTGTCAACGAGGAGGTGTATAGTAGGGCGACGAGATCTATACATATCCACTGCTCCTGGCCAGGCCCATCCTGGGCCCAGGAGCTGTGTATATGCCTCCCTGGCCAGGCCAGGAGGGCGTATACACCGCTCCTGGGCCCAGGATTGGCCTGGCCAGGAGCAGTGGATATGCATAGATCTCGTCGCCCTATATAGGAGCTTCACAATTAGCGATGGCGCGCGCAACGGCAAGGGCCTCGGCCCGTTGAGCCGATTGGTTTTGCCCGAAGACTCACTCAGCATAGTTTCGCCTATGGCCATCACCATAGTGGACGAACAAACAAAAAACTCTGGGAAGGAGGGGGTGGTACGCGTCAGGGCACGCTCCATCCGTCGTCACGGGGATCCACGGGCCGCTCAACACTCCATTCCCCGAGTCTCCTTCCCATACAAGGTGCTCAACTTCTCTACTATGCCCGTCGCTTGCCTCAGATGATTGAGGTGGGCGGGGACGCGGTTGGGGTGAAACTCAACCAGTTCTGGATGTTCCAGGAATTAGCCACAGATGCGCTCACAGGGGGGGCCAGGATTCCCATCCTTCGACTGAAACGACCTCCAGAAGTCGCTCTCGATGCTTACTCCAGGCCCGGCATGTTCTGACAATATGTCCCTGGGTTTTTTCGGCGATGCTACAACATCTGCAAAGGGGGTCGGGTCCTCGCTCAGGCCTGCTCTGGACACTCGCTGTTGGGTATGGGTCCCCCCACAGAGGAACGAGCACACCTACGACCGACTCTTTTCATCCAGCCTGAAGCGTTGCCGCTTGGTGCGTAGCAGCCAGGTGCAATAGAAGGATTCGAGGTGCAGCGGGCAAGTGGCCAATGCCTGGGTCGCCCCTGGTGATCGGGATCTTGCGTAAATCCAGAGCCCCCTGCTTTGATTGTGCTCAGAGAGTGTCTGGATATCATGACGTGGTGTACGCCATTGATGTTTCGGCTCACCTTTGCAGGCAAGCATCCCGAAAACAAATTTCACCACGGTAGCGGAGCCGTGGTCCCTGCCGACGTCGTCGAGCGGGGGTTCCGCAGTTCCCGGCCCCGCGAGCGCGGGTGCCGCTCACGTGCCAGGTGCGTCTGAGAACGAGGATTGGATCTACCTGGCCAGCCACAGTTGGCGACGGATAGCACGGGCTCTGCGTAAGTTGTTCAAGTTTCAGCGCTTGTGGTCCGCTCTCGGCAACCATCTGGAGCTCTTCGCGGCGCTCAAGCCGCCGTCAGGGCGCAGTCGCTGAGATGGCGACTGAAGAGAGAATCCAGCAGTTGGAGAGAGCAGTACAGTTGCTCGACCTGAATTTCACGTTTGCTGGCGACGTCGGGGACAGGCTAGCATTGTTCGAGCGAGAGCTGATCCGATCGGCTTCGGTGAGGATTGGTATTGTGCTGCGCCAGATGGAGGAAGGGCCCCTGCGGCGACACCTTGCTCAATGCGACCCGGCTCTCGGAGTGGCTGGGCTTCCGCCGAGAGGTCGCGGACATCCGCGGGGCCAGGAGTGCGATCGCCCCGGCCCCCACGCCGATGGGCCTGAGCGTCTTCGCCAAGGGCGGCAAAGGCAAGGGCAGGAGTGGCGGCATGGGCAAGACCACTGGCGACGGCAAAGGCAAGGGTAGGAGCGACGGCAAGGGAAGGACCGAGTCTGACGGCAAGAGCAGGGCCGGCGGAGTCAAGGGCCACGGGCACAACCTCGGGCCTCTCTGCCAGGGCCGCGGCGGTCGTGGCCACGCCCTACAAGAGTGCCCTGGCGACAGCAGGGGCACGCTGGCGAGCGTGGGGCAGGCCTTGTCGCGCCTGAACCAGCATCATCGGCTTGGAAAGGACCCTGGCGCGACCGGGCTAGCTCCATCGGCGCCCATGTCAGCCACCTCGACCTCGACAGCTGCGACCACGAGGACTGGTCCAGCATGATCTTCGACGAGTGGAGCGTCTCGGCATATTGCGGCGCTCTACTTCAATGGCGACGGCGAGCAGGCTAGCCGCCCGTTCGCGCACCTCCGCTCCCTCGCCCTGATCGACCCGGGGCCTGCGATCGCGGGCGGTGTCGGTTCCGTGATCGGTGCGGTCTTGAAGGCGAACGTGGCCCATGGGAGGTCGAGCTCAGCGGCCGCTGCGTTGCCGTGCGGCTCGCGTGCGGGCCCCCCTGTGCACGAGAGTCCTGGGGGGGCGGTCACCCGCGAGACAGCCTCTGGCCGCGTCGTGGCTGGCGAGGGCGAGAGGCTCCTCGTTGGGAAGATGCCCGGGGCTTCCTGGGCACCTTGGAGGCGACGGGCCTCGAGCCCTCCGAGGGTGAGGCCGGCCGGCCAGGTCCGGTCCACGAGGGTCGCTGAGGGCCGCCCGGCGCGACCGGCGAGGGAGCCCACAGCCCCGACGGCCGCCGGGCGAGCCGCGCATGAGGTGCTGCGCGAGCCCTGCAGGCCTGGGCGGCAGGTGTGCGTCCTCGGCAGGGGCCTTCAGCGGGCGACCACGTCGCGGGCCGCAAGGAGGCTGCTCTCGCGGTCGTCGGCGTCGACTGCGGCCACTGCCCAGAGGGTGCCGAGGCGCTGGAAATAGCAACCCTAACGTCTATTCGTTAATTTTAACGTCTTGCGTTAGATCTCTTCTAGACGTTAAAATAACGTCCTTGTGCGATTATCGCACTCAGGCAGGGCGTGCGATATTGTCGATCGCAGCTCTGCTTTTCCTCGATGCATATTCGCGTGCGTTGCAACCAAAAAAAAACTCAGCTGCTCTCCTCCTCCTCGTCGTTATTCTCCCCCATCCTCCTCCTTCTTTTGCTTCCCCTCTCCTCTCCTCTCTCCTTCTTGTCTTTTCCGTGTTCGGCTGGCCCTTCCGACTCGATCTTCATTCGGGCGGGGGGGGGGGGGCGAGGGGGGCGGCGCGCGCGGGGGGGCGCCCCTGGCGCCGCCGCGCCACCGCCCGCCCCGCCCAGCCATTGGAAGAGGGATTTGGGTCCAGGCCGTCTGTTGCTCTAAATCTAGCTCTCGCCATGGCGCCGCGCACATTGGTTGCCGCGGAGTGATGGACGGAGGTGGCATGAGACCTGAAATTAAATTCCTGCCTCGACGCCACGCACGACAGTTTTTGTATATAACAATCACGTGGGTCGAGGGGGTGCGTTACTCAATGTGGCATTCTCGCCTCAATGCCGCGAACATGTGCTATATATCCCCAGTTCTAGCGGATTCACATAAGGGCGACTCAAAATGGAGCTCACGCCTTAGCGCAACACGTAATTGGCTTACAACATTGCTGCAGTTCCACGGATGGAGGGCGCGTCCAATGTGCAATTGCCGCCTCAGTGCCGCGCACACTGGGCCGCTGTGAGAAGGAGTGCGTGCATGGACATAAAAGGGGGGGTGCGAGCAAAAGAATGAAAACAAAACAACAAAACGCAACGACAGAAAGCCGTGCAGCCGGTTTGGTTCAAGCCTTTCGGCGCAGACCAGATCCGTGTTTCTCAGGATGACTGGGTCGACCCCGAAGGCCAAAATGATGGAGAGTGGCGCAGCCGAGAGCCCGCCCAAACCAGAGCCAGTCCCGAGGACACGTTACGGTGAGGAGATCAACGGCGCTCTGACTGAGGCACTCACACCGCTGGTCGATGACAAAGGCTGGCCCATGCACGGACACGCCCTGGCATCGGAGATGCTGGACCGCGGCAGGGTTGAGAAGTTGGGGGAGGTGCTGAGAGCGATTCGCCAGGTGGCCTGCTGATTTAACGTTTGTCATCTCTTGCTCCTGCCCCCTCGCTTCTCCTCATCTGCCCTGTCGCGTCGTCGGCTGCGCGCCCCCATCCTTGCCCAGGCGGCGCCGAACTTCTCGATCGCCCCGCGCGTGGTGGAGGAGGTCATGGCCAACATCGGCACAGCCAAGAAGGACGACATCAAGTTGAGAGAGGTTGGGTCCTGGGCCAAAGGCGCGTCGCTGAGGCTCCGAACCCTCTTGCTTCATCCGGCTGGCCTCGCTCGCAAGGAGAAGCCGCCGAACAGGGCTCCTGCGTGGTGGACCAACCTCATGGCCAACGAGAGCAAGGTCCCAGAGCCGAAGAAGGCAGCGCTGCAGAAGAGCAACGTGAAGGACGAGACCAAGCCCGATAAGGAGCCCAAGCCCGAGGAGGGATCCAAGCCCGAGGATGCGTTCACGTTCGGATGCGACGAGAGCATCAAGCGCGCATGGAGATGCGATGCATTCGCGGATCGATTTCAGCCTGAGGTTTTCAACAGCATGACCGTCAAGCCAGGCGAGACCTACGTCTGGGCGAAATGGGCAGACGGAATGGAGTACGAGGTGCTGGACTGCTTGGCGTCGACCTTTCTCGAGGATGCTGGACATGCGCCCTCGAAGACGCCGCGAGGGGGGAACATCTTGTGGACGGGCAACATGGACTGCCTCCAGGTGCAGGTCAAGTTTGTGTTGGATAGGGGGATCAAGCTGATTCAGATCAAGCGCAACCTGAAGCAGGTCACGCAGGTCTCCACGCGCGCAGTCGAGGAGGCGGAGGCGGTGGAGTTCATGAAGGACATCGCGAAGCGCCACTGCGAGGGGCGCTTCACCGCCCAAGACGCCGAGCAGCTGAAGAGGGAGAAGCTCAAGGAGCTGAAGAAACGCAAGGAGAAGGACGAGAAGGCGGCGGCACTGGCTGCGACCAGCGCAGCTTCGTCCATCGAGACGCAGCCTGCGGAGACGGCGGTGCGGAAGCGCCCAGCTGCCACCCCCAAAAGAGCTTGCAAGAAAGCCAAACACGAGGAGCCCGACAAGGAAGCAGCCACCGAGGAGAAGGGCGCACCCATGAATGGAGTGGAGAACCTGACGATCGTCGAGAAGAAGCCCGAGGAGAAGCCCCATGAGGGCAAGGAGGAGCCTCAGCCGCTGGAGAACCCCCAGGAAGCAAAGGAGGGGCCACCAGAGGAGACGGGCGAGCCCACGAGCGAGGTCGTCGAACCCATCGACGACGACTCCGCGGACGATAGCCCCGATGATATCCGAGAGATCCCGCCTCCAGTGACTGGCCCGTGGGAGAGTATGACCACCTCGCTGAACACCATGATGGACGAAGTTGTTGAGTGCTCTGATTTCTGGAACAATGCGTTTGACGATGATGATGCGTGAACCGTGCACGGCATGTCGCCACGATGAGTTTGGTCTATGTGCGAGAGGGATTTTCAGATGGCTTGGCGGGGGAGCTGAGCCCACCGATCTCTTGAGCCTTTCTATTTCTGTGTTGTGTACATTTGCGTTCATTCTGGTGCGCACTGCGTCGCTAGTGCTCTCGTCTCAAGTGTGTTATGTTGTTTTCCTCTCGCGCTCAGTTCTTTCAGTTTGCCGAGCTCGGGCAGACAGCGAAGCTGTCCAACACACTCCAGGTGTGTTTCCAGGGGGCCGATTGAACCTCAAACACTTGAAGCCAAACGTACCACAGCCGAGCGAAACACGAGCATGACGACACACGAGCATGACGAAACACAGCTGAGGAGGGTAGGGAAAAGGATAATCGTTGGAAACAGGATGACAAACAGACGGCGGAGGAAAACACGGATAACGATAATGATGAATCTGAGAAAATCGCTATACCGTCAGCGTCGTCAAGATTGCTCGAGACCCTGCCCCCTCTTGGACGAAATGCCACAGCACGTGCGGCATGCGAGATACCATGGGCATTGGACCATGGAGCGTTGCTTCTATGTTCTCTGGGGCGCAAAGATGGGCGCGAAGGGCCTGAGCCTCTACCCCCAACCCCGCCAGACAAGGGAGAGGAACGGGGGAGGGGAGTTGGGGGAGGTGGCGGTGCAGGAGCGGAGGAGGGAAGGGTCCAGAAGATGGGTGTGGTTGAGACCGAAAGGGTGTAGGTGAGGAGGTTGGTCCGAGGAACGCCCCAAAGGACCCCAAGAACCTGGCGATACGCAGATCGACACAACTCGCGGCCCCCCCCCAACAAAAAAAGCGAATGGGGGGTCGGGGAGAGGGGCTCGACTCTTCGAGAACGAGAGATCACACGTTTCACTCTGCCTCCGTGAGATTGCCACCTGTTGCCGCAAGTGCCGTGGCGCCCAATGGGACATCAAGCTCGTGAAAAAATATGGTTGACGCTTCGCGAATCACTGCCCAAGGGCGCATGCCTCGCAGACCGCAGAAGCGGTGGAGTGACGAGATTTGTGCTTGCCTCAGTTCAATCGGGTATGACGTTTCAGCGAGCATGTGGCAGGGCGCAGCGGCGAATGCTGATGCATGACAAGCTTTGCTTTTGCAGTGCTGTCAGACGTGGAGTTTCACAGAGCAGCACTGCGGCGCTTGTCCACCTGCCTCACAGCAGAGTCATAAAATCAATGATTTGGCATTCTCGCCGAGGCCTCTTGGAGCATCTATCTTGGGTGCTTCTGGGGTCTCTTGGTGCCTCTTCGGGGTCTCTTGGGAGCCTCGTGGGGGCGTCCTGAAGGCCTCTTGGAGCTTCATGGCCACCTTGGGGCCCTCTCGGGGCACCTTTGGGAGCCTTGGGGGCAGTCGTTGGGCCATCTTGGGTGAGATCGATCAGGAGGGGGGGCCATTAATTACAGCCCTCCCCAGGAGGCCAAAATGGGGCCCAAACCATAATACAACCAATGATTGTGGCTTCCTCGCCGAAGTCGTTTTGGGCGCACTCGCGGACCCCCCGTCCAGGTCCAGGGGAGGGGGTAGGGGGGAGGGGTAAGCCCCTCCCCGAAGGGGAAGAAGGAGGGGTGGACTAGGAAACGCTCTAAACCACCGACGCCCAGAGGGCTGATGGGATTCAAGCAGGCATGTTGATACCGACCCCAAAGGAAATCCAGCGATTCGGTCCAACAACGCGAAACACGCTCTTGCCCACTAAGGCTTTTTCAGGGCCAGAAACCTGGTAGTGGGTAGGAGCTTTTCGGTTGGTTCTTGAGCGCATTCAAATAGCTTACGCCACCCTGCTGATATCTCAGAAGAAGGTCTTCCCCCCCTCCTCCTTATCATCCTCCTCCTCCTTCTCGTCTGCCCTTATCCACTCCATCTTGATCTTCTTGTCCACCTGCCCGTTCCGAGCATCCTCCGCCCCAACCGTCGCTTGGCCCGCGTGGGTGGTTTACCCAAGAAGAAGTCGTTGTGCCAGCATACTATGAAAATAACGGGCAGTGGATTGAGTGGGTTCGGCACCTTAGGAACCCGCCACCCCAGCCGCCTCCGCCGCCCCCGCGACCCCCCCATGTCAGCCGAAGGGCTGGCGGAGCTCGAGGCAATAATCGGTTGGGAAGAACTCGGGGCCATGATCGCTTGAGGGGAGATAGGCTCGCCTCATCATGCGCTTGCTCCTGCGCCTGCTTCTGCTCTTGTTTCTGCCTCTGCTCTTGCCTCTGCTGCTGGTCCTGCTCCTGCTCATGATCCTGCTGCTCCTCCTCCTCCTCCTCCTCCTCCTCCTCCTCCTCCTCCTCCTCCTCCTCCTCATCCACCTCCTCCCCCTCCTCCTCCTCCTCCTCGTCCCCCCCCCTCCTCTGCCCCGCCCCCAGAGTAGGATAATTGGGGGTGAGAAGGAGGGGGCAAAGAGAGTTGTTCGAAAGAGTCGACACGTATGCCGCGCAAAACAGAAGCAACTGGCAACGCATGCAATTACGTACGTTGCATCATACGAAATCGCACGGCCAGCCTCATAGACAAGCAGGAAGCAGGCAGCATATACAACACGCAGCATAAGCAGGAAGCACAGAGCTGAAAGACAACTGGCAAAGCATGCAATTGCATATAATGCAACATGTGACAGCACGCATCACGCAGCCAACCATAGTTCACAGTGCCATCGCAGTTTTTTTTTTTTTTTTTTTTTTTTTTTTTTTTTTTTTTTTTTTTTTTTTTTTTTTTTTTTTTTTTTCTTCTTCTTCTTCTCAGCTCTAGCTGGGCGCACTGCGGCGTCCTGTTGTGTGAACCTCGCATCGCGCCTTCGAGGATCGACCTTTCCTGATGACAGTCCTGGTTGAGAGCCTCGACCAGGTCGCGGCGGGCGCCCCCTCCCTTGTCTCCACGACGGCGTCGGGGCCCAATGCAGGAGGAACTCCAGCTGTGACGCCTTCGGCAGCGAGTGCGCCCCAGACACCCTCAGAGGCCGCCCCGCCCGCGCCCATTGAGGTCCATGACACCCCCGAAGCTCCAGCTGATGGGCAGGGCGGCGGGCAGCTCAACAAGCGTTCCTTGAGGATAGCCAGCGTGGGGAGACCTTCACAGTGCCAGGCAATCCACGTGACATCGCTGCTGCCAGAGCCCCCGTTCCGGAAGCCCCCGCATCGCCGCCGCCCGCGCACGTGTCGAGGCCCGCGTTTCCGCGCGAGGGCATGTCGGAACAGCAGTGCAGCGAAGTCGTGGCAGCAGACAGGGGATTCTGGCAGAGGGTCGAGGCGCTGCCAGGCAAGGCAGCCGAGGAGCCCGACGGCCCGCCCGACGGCCCGCCCGACGGCCCGCCCGACGGCGCGCCCGACGGCCCGCCCGACGGCCCGCCCGACGGCCCGCCCGACGGCCCGCCCGACGGCCCCCCCCGCGCCCCCGAAGGCATGAGCCAGGAAGAATTCCTGCGCAGCTTGTCGAGCCAGCAGATGGGGAGGGGCCGCTACGACAACCATGAGCTCGATGGCGAAGACGACGCAGGCAGGGATCCCCACCTGGAGGAGGCCGAGATGACCAATTTCGAGATCAATGCTCGCAGCCCTCTGGGCTGGCGCTTCCAGAGGGAGTTGGCCTCGGATAAGGAGCTGAAGAAGTCGTGTCTCGAGTGCAGGGGCAACCACGCGAAGCAGGCTTTCAGGCAGAAGTGGTGCAAGGCAAAGTTCGAGATGTACAGGGAGAGCCGCGAGATGATCAATCGCCATCAGGTCGTGACTGCAGACACGGGCGTCTACCACCCCCTGGACAGGATCAAAGTCGAGGAGGGAAACACCGAAGAAGCGGCTGAGCGTGCCTGGCGTTGCGCATACGCGTGCGTCATGATGGGCACCCAGTGGCACCGCTTCAACGTCATGACTAGGGCCATGGAGTTCCTGTACGTGAAGCAGCAGTACAATGATATGTTCACGCAGTGCTGGCAGACTACGCAGCGCGAGGAGAACAGAGGCCGCCTTCTTGCATAATTCGCTGAGCCCGAAGGGTGTACCACGTTCGAACCAGTTCGTGCAGCTGCATGTGCAGCGCCGCCATCTGCAAGCGGCGGCGCGGCGGTCAGCGCTTCCTCTCGCAGCGGCAACGGACCTGCGCCCGCAGCTCCATCCGCAGATGCACCCGCAGCTCAGCCCGCAGCTCAGCCCGCAGCTGCGCCCGCAGCTGCGCCCGCAGCTGCGCCCGCAGGTCCAGCTGCGCCCGCAGCTGAGCCCGCAGCCGCCGCGGCGCGCGCGGCCCAGGAGGAGGCCGCCGTCGGCGACGAGGCGAGGGAACCGCCCAACAAGAGGTCGAGGAAGTCTGTGAGGGGCCAGGCTCCGTCGCCGAAGCCAGCGCCTGCGACGCCGAAGGGCAAGGGCAAGGGCAAAGCTAAGGCTAAGGCCAACGCTTCAGCCTCTAAGGACTTGAGGGCCAAGATCAAGGATGCGCAGCAGCTGAAGGTGGCGCATGGCCAGGCGAGCTCCTCGATCGCTTGCATCTCAGCCCAGATTGCAAATTCTCCCGACTGGCCGTGGCTGAAAGACAGCGTGCTGGTGGAGCCGATGACAAAAGCCAACGACGACATGGTCAAGCACGTGTTCTCCAATCCCATCGCGACCATGCTTATCGGCCAGAATGTAGAGCAGATTCAGGCGAGCTACGATGACCCTGCCCAGATGGATGTCCAGTTGGCGACCCTGACCAGCGACCTCGGCGAGCTCGTCGACAGGGCGCAGAAACAAGCGGACAAGCTCTCGAGGATGCATTATGAGCAGATGAAGGAGTATTGAAACGCTAACTGAGGTTCAATTCAGATACATACTGGAATGGGTGACAGTCGATATGCAATTGGGTGAGGCTCTTGCACTGTAAGTTCTCGTGCATGCGGTGCTGTCAGAGCCAGCTTGTGCAGCGCGCATCGTGATATATCGTGCACGCGTGATCTGCGCGTCTTACTTTGCTCGGGCGTTCGACTAAGTGCCGAACGCAGCCGCCGCAGGGGTTGGCGACCAGTGCGCCTGTGCATTCGCCAGTGACGAGCCCTGCCTTTGCCTCGAGGGCTCTCCTGGGGGCAAACGTAGCAGGGTATAACGTCCAATGTTGGGTGGGGTTCGGTTTTTGCAACGGACAACGGCTAATCAGCGGCGGGCCCCGGTTGTTTTTCAGGGTCGGACGTTGTTTTCTGACACATGCCCGTTCTGCAGGCCGGATTTTGGCCAACCCCGGTTGTTTTCAGGAACCCCGGCTGTTTCTAGGGCGGAAAACGGGCCGCTGATTTTGCGCTGAGTTTGCGCTGATTCTCGTTGATTTTTGATTTTCAGTTGTGTTTTTTACAGTGTTTCGTGCCGCTGATTTTCCGTTGATTTTCCGCTGATTTCCGCTGATTTTTTTTTTCTCCTGACATCACTGGGCCCCGGGGGCTCCCAGAGCAATTTCATCGGCTCGAGGGCACAAAAATCACCGAAACCAGCCAACAATAGGCGTAAGAAGGTTCAACCGTTCTTCTTTGAAGCGATCCACCCGTCTCGAGCCCCCCTGGCCCTCAGATGCTCCAGTTCGCAGGCGGGTGACCTGCGCATCGCCCTCGTTATCTAGGGGAAACTACGCATTGCGCAAAAATGTGGCAGCGGGAGGGTACTAGACCGAGGGCGGGGGTGGGACAAGGGGCAGGATGGGGCAATGAAGGGCGGGGTCGGCAGGGAGGGGGCGAGGATGAAGGTGTCCAGGGGGCTGAGGCTGCCTACTCAAGTCGGATATTGAATACAGAGTGAGATGTAGAAAGGTCGAGGACAAAGACGATGCTGAGGAGGAGGAGGAAGGTGGAGGAGAAGGAGGAGGGGGGAGGAGATGAAGATGAGGAGGAGGAGGGAGAGGAGGAGGAGGATGGGGATAAGGAGGAGGAGGAGGATGAGGTAGATCCCGCAGCGCGGTTCCAATTTCAATGGCCCCGATGGATTCTGGAACCAACGATGCGCGTCAGGAGGAGGAGTAGGGGGGGGGGGGCAGGAGGAGGAGGCGGGAGGGGGAATCACGTGGAGACTGAGGATCAGGAGCTCAATCAAAAGGACAACTTCGACTGACTTGGGACGGGCAGGACACGCGTGAGACGATCATCGGTCCGAAAATGAGGATGAGGGTTTGAACGCGTGGGGAACATTCGAGGGGCATCGGGGAGAGGGGGGGTGGGGGGAGGAGGAGGAGGAGGGACGTGATATACTTGAACAAGGAAGGCAAAGAGGAGGAGGAGGAGACTGGTAGGGAGGAGGAAGAGGAGGTAGAGGGAACCGACACGACTTGGCACTAGGTGGAGGAGGGAAGAAAATCAGGGGGGAGAAGGATGAGGAGGACGGAGAGGGTAAGCTAAGAGCGAGCGGTCGCCCCCCCCCGCTTGCGCCGCCTCTCTTACGGCCTGGACATCTTCATTGCGAAGGCCATTGGCGCTGCTCTGCCCGCGAGAGCGCCCTCCTCCTCCGCATCCCTCCTCCACTGTGGAGCCCGTCGCAAGGCGGCGTTTTTTCCACGCTTAGCCCACGATATGTAAGTTTGAGCCCCTGCGGTATGTCGGTGTGTATGTATGTATGTATGTATGTATGTATATATATATAGATATAGATACAGATATACTATTAACCGTTGCTTCAAATGTGTTATACGTATGGGGTACTTTGGGGGCCCAAGATAGCGCCCGAGGAACCCCTCCCACCAACGCGAAACAAACAAACGCACGCACGCGCGACAACACTCGCACGCCAATGGGCTCCGTCTAATCCGTTTTGTTGTTGGGCGCCCCCAAGGATGTGGGGTCATCTTTAGTGGCTCTCTAAAGATGCTCTGTGGGTCTTCTCGGGGTTCTCTTGTCGGGGGCCTGACGTGTCCACGGGGCAGGGCCCGAGGCCAAGGTGCTTATTAAAGACTGGGGAGGGAATGCAAGACACTGCCTCGGTACGGGAAAGGGGAGTGCGGTGGATGGGAATAGGTGGGATGCGAACGGTCCAACCACCCTGCGGGCCTCGGCAAAGCGAGCTCTCTGGAGGCAAACGTAGGGGGGGGGGTCCTTGGATCGGGGGGCATGGCCGACGTCGCTTGGCGAGGGGCAATGTTCCGTTTGCCCCCATCGGCGCACTTCTGTTCGACCCCAGCCCCCGCCCGTAGCCATCATGGCTAAGAAGAGGAGGCGTCAGACACACGCATCGCCCCCTGGTGATTTCGCTCGTTCAGATGATGGGAGAACAGAAGCTGGTGAGAATCTAATTCAATGCCTGTTGGAGCTTTATGCCAGATGTGTCCTGAGCGCAAAAGATGTTTGTGTGATATCCCATTACGCATCAAAGGCTGGTGCCGTGGGTGGTGCACGCGATTTCGCATGCAATCCGACGTCCCCCAGCGGCAATTTTGCAAAACACCTCGACACGTTGCTCCCGACAAGGCCCGAGAACCTGGAGTTGTATAACCTTTGGGCGCCACAGAACGTTTGGAAAGGTACTCCTCCTTCGCCTCATGCTTCCCCTGCCACTCCTTGGCCGTCCCTCATGTCTCATTGCTCCACGCCATTGCTCTCATCGTGCCCGCCTTATCTGCCTCCACCTCCGCCCTTTGCATGCCGCCCCCCTCCTCCTCCCCCCCCTCCTGCTGATAGGTTTGTCTCGTGTTCAACGCGCAACGCCTTGCGTTTCACCTCGCGAGGCGTTTCACGACGAGCTAGCCGCTGACCCCAGCATCAGCGAAGAGGCCCAAGCCATGTACGATAATGACGAATGGGAACCTGTGTATCGGGACCATCCTTTAGTTCAGCAAGCTGCGCGCAACAATGAAAAGCTGCCTGTCCCTCTCGCGGTTTACGTTGACGGCGGGTCGTACACTAGGCAGAAAACATCTGCCCATCAAGAGTCCCTGATATGCTTCGTGATGTACAATCTTATCACATGCAGGAGACATCTCATTTGTGCGGTGAGAAAATCGTCGCTGTGTGGTTGTGGATGCAAGGGGTGGGGTACTTTATTTCATATATTCACCATGCTCCGATGGTCAATCAAAGCCATGGCGGAGGGGGTTCGGCCGACCGTAAAACACAATGGTAAAGAGTGGGAGGCTTCTGAGGTCTGGGGCAGTCTTTCAGCTGATCTCGGCTACAAGGCATGCATGATTCAACTGAAAGGGGACTGGGCTGAGTGGGTAACCACGCTCGGATTCGCATCGTGGACTTCTGTGTACCATCCATGCCCCATGTGCTCATCTGTGCAATGCACCTTGCATGAGTACAACAACATATCGTTGGTTGGTCTTCCATGGGGTGATCCAGTTAATTGTTGACGCTTCGCGAATCCCGACCAGCCCATCCAGAAACGATGCCCAGAGGCATCGCCTCGATCAGGGAAGTGGGCAGCACGCAGAGGAAGCCAGTACGAGACATTTTGGGATATCTGGAGCCCTCTTGGAAGTCATCTTGGGCTCTCCCAGGTGCTTGTGGAGTCATCTCTTAATCAGTGTCCCCCCCGAGAGGCCAACATGTTGCGAAAACCTTCGTACAATCAATGATTTGGCATTCTCGCCGAGGCCTCTTGGAGCATTCTGGGTGCCTCTGGGTCTCTGGGGGACTCGTGAGGATCTGTTGGGAGCCTCTTGGGGGCATCCTGGGGGCCTATTGGGGCTTCCTGGCCACCTCTTGGGGCCCTCTTGGGGCACCCTTGGGAGTTTTGGGGGCAATCTTTGGGCCATCTTGGGTGAGATCGACCACGGGAGGGGGGGGGGGGGGGGGGGGGGAGGGGGGGGAGGGGGGGGGGGAGGGGGGGGGGGGGAGGGGGGGGGGGGGGGGGGGGGGGAGGGGGGGGGGGGGGGGGGGGGGGGGGGGGGGGGGGGGGGGGGGGGGGGGGGGGGGGGGGGGGGGGGGGGGGGGGGGGGGGGGGGGAGGGGGGGGGGGGGGGGGGGGGGGGGGGGGGGGGAAGGGGGGGGCGCTAATTGCAGTCCCCCCCAGGAGGCCAACATGGGGCCAAAACCTTAATACAACCAATGATGTTGGCTTCCTCGCCGAAGCCGTTTTGGGCGCTCGGACGGCCCGCGGAAACCCCTGCCCAGGTCCAGGGGAGGGGGCAGGGGGAGGGGTAAACCCCTCCCCGCAGGGAAAGAAGGAAGAGGAAACTCTTTAAGCCACCTACGCCCAGAGGGCGGGTGGGATTACCAGGATGCGCGCAGTGCCTGCGAGATCGACCTTGTCTTGGATACCCAGGACAAGTGGCAGGCATTGTTCGCCGATGGAGGGCTGCGCTATGACAGGCGCCTTGGCCGAGTCCTCCAGAGGGAAGTGCGCGTGGGAGGGGTGCTCCTCAGAGCTGGCGATCGTCTCGTCCCCAACTCTGATCTGGTTGACGCGGGTTTGCTGACGCGCCAGGCGCTTCCGTTCCGGGTCACGTTCTGGCGTCGCCGAACGGATGCGGGTGGTGCGCTGCTGGGCCCAGTGACGCGGAGGAATCCAATATTCGACGCGCCGCTGGGGATAAGCCCCCAGACGTCTATCTGCATAGACACCCTTCACACGCTGCACCTGGGCGTGGCTGCGAGAGCGGCGGCGGTCGCGTTGTGGGCGGTGATCGCAGCTAATCCCTGGCACCACCCTGGCCCTGGCGAGGTCATGGTGGAACACGCTTGCCGCGCTCTTAGACATGAGTTGCAGGAGTTTTATGAATCGGAGAACATCCCTCTGTCTAGTAGGATTGGCAGGCTGACGCCAGGGATGATCGGCAGTGCGTTTGCTCCTGAAATACACACCAAGGGAGCGGAGACAGGGTATTTGCTCAAATTCATCGCCCATATCAGCAGCAAGCAGTTTTTCCAGGCCGATAGTTGTGTGGAGATATTCAATGCGTGCAAGCATTTGGTGGAATACATGAACGTGCTCAAGACATCGCCAGGTCGAAAGATCCCGCCTCATACACATCAGAAGTTGTTAACGTTGTGCGTCAAACATTTGAAAGCATACGACAGAGCAGGTGGCATGTTCACGCCAAAACATCATCTCTTTGTACACCTCACGGCACACATGAATTTTTTCGGTAATCCTCGGCATCATTCGACGTGGCACGACGAAACACTTAACAAAGTCATCCGCAGCGTAGCTGAGAACTCGCACAGGCGGGTATGGGAGAAACGGATTTTTCAGCGGTTGCGTCTCCACGGCAACATCGTGCATAATTCATGGTTCGCTGCAGTATGACTCAGCTAATGCGTTGACGATTTGCAGAAAAACCAGCGTTCGCATGTTGTTGGGACCTATGGCCCAAGGGTAAAAAGTAATCGGGGCAGCGTTCGCCAAGAGCTCAATTTCGTTTCCCCACGCGGTGCCTCCGCCGAAATATTATTCCTACTCGCCCTTTTACTCCTCCTCATCTTTCTCCGTCCTCATCGCCCTTTTGGCTTTCATTCATCCTGCTCAGCTCTGCTACCTCCTCCTTCTCACCCTCCTCCTACCCCCCCCCCCTCCTGGGGCAGTGGCGGCAACCGAGGGTCCGAGGGGCTCTCGCGCGGGCCTTCGCAATGAAAACATTCACCACGTAGAGGGGGGTTGAGGGCAAAGAAAATAAAGAACAACAGAAACATGAGGATGGCGAACAATGGCAATGGCAACTGCTCCTCCTACTCACCGCCATCGCTGCCGTCATGAACGTCGACATCGTCGTCGTCGCCAATTCCCCCGCCGCCCCTAGCGCGCCCCAGTTTGGTTCCTGGAGACGGGGGGGAGGGGAGGAGGAGAGGAATGTGGAGGAGGAGGGGGGAGGGAGGAGAGGAGGACCACGAGTCTGCGAAATGGCGGGGCAAGCCTGCTCATGAACAGAGTAGGGCATCCATCCCATCTCCTATCGCACCGCTACCATGCTGCCATTTCAGGGCCGAGATTTCTCAGGCGGAATGGCCAGGCGCAAAAGACCGCCACCCGAACCATTGTTCCAGCCAGCACGCGCGAAACCTAGAGATCCGCCCCCAGAACATCTCAAAATTCAGGCTGCTCCCGTGGGCCCCCCAAACTATGTGAAGGCTTTCGCTACCGAGATAGAGAGAACCTACAGCACGCTCCACGACCGCATTTCTGCGACCATAGCATGGTGTTTGACGCTGACCTTGAGCAGAGATCTGACGGCCGTGGAATTGTTCAGCGGTTGGGGGGAGACATCTTATTGGATCCGTTCACTGGGCGGCACGGCCCACGAATTCGACGCAGCCACCAGGCAATGTGATGATGAGGACATAACTTCTGTCGTTGGAATGGTGTTTGCGTTTTGGCTCGTCACTCGCCTCGTGAAGAATGGCACCGTTCTGATGGCACCCGAATGCGCCACGTGGGGGTTCATGAACACATATGTATCTGGCCGTTACCTCCACGTCGAAGGGCACAGGGGTAGGGATTCGGTCAAAATGGCAAATGAGACGAACCAAGTGGTCAGTGCTATCATGTTCTACGTGACGACACGTTTGTGCTATTATATCATTGAACAGCCCCTCAATAGCCATTTCTATAAGTATGCATGTTGCGCAGCTGTAATTAAGAGCGCCCGAGGGCGGTCAGCTCTCACTTGCCAGAAAGCGTTTGGACACGAGATGCCGAAACCTACGCAGTTGTTGTTGACTTGCCCAGAGAAATACAGCCACTGTCTGATTCGCTCGAAGCCGAAAGGGGCGTCAGTGGAAGGAACTCCGACGTGCCAGAAATATTATACCATGTCAGGTGGATGGCTCAATGGCCACAAAGCTCTCCGAGGTGCCGAGCATTTCCCGACGCAGCTTGCGCAGGCCATAGCACAATGTATAATTTGCAGTTCGGGTGCAGCGCCAGCGATCTCGTGTGAGTCGGGCGCAGGCCCATCGCACAATGTTTAGTTTGCTCGGTCTGGTGCAACTCCCTTTTTTCAGAGGAGTCGCAATCGTATATTGCATATTTCCGTGAGCGTATGTAAGATATTGCTCACGACATGCGTGTGACACAGTGTTTTCTGCCAGCGCGCTCTTGGCCACACAATTGTGGGAGCCTCTTTGGGCCGACTTGGGGCCCTCTTGGGGCGCTTCGGGGCCGTCTTGGAGGCCATCTTGGGCGTATTGGAGGCCTCTCGGCCCGTCTTGGGGCCCTCTTGGGGCCGTATTGGGGGCCTCTTGGGCCGTCATGGGGTCATCTTGGAGGCCTCTTGGGCGATCTTGGGGCGACCTTGGGGGCCTCTTGGGCCGCCTTGGGCCGTCGGAAAGCCGAAACGGCGCAAATGCCAAAATCAGTCAAACACAAAGGATAACCAATGATTTTGGCCTCTTCGGGCCTTCCTGGAGGACCTCTTGGAGGCCCCTTGGGCCGTCTTGGAGGCCTCTTGGGATCCTCTTGGGCCGTTGTGGGCCATCTTGAGGCCATCTTAGGGCGTCTTGGGTGCACCTTTGGCCGTCTTGGAGGCGTCTTGGGGCCATCTAAGCCGTCTTGGAGGCCATCTTGGAGGGTCGACCCGAGGAACGTTCGGTCGATGCGGCTGCCACCTTGCGAACGCCTGGGGCTCCCCCCTTCTCTTCCTTATTCGCATTCTCAGCCTCTTCTTCCGCCGCTCCCCCCTCCTCCTCCTGCTCCTCCCTCCTGCTCTCCCCTCCTCCTCCTCCTCCCCCTCCTCCTCCTCCTGTCCCTCCTCCTCCTCCTTCTCCTCCCCCTTCCCGTCGCATCCCCTTCCTCGCCTTATCTCCTCTTCCTCCTCGTCGTCGTCCTTCTCCTCCTCATCCTCATCCTCCTACTTGTCTTTCTTCTGGTCATCCTCCTCGTGCGGTTTTCCTGCGCAATCGCTTCCTCCTCCGCCATTTCCTCCTTCCTCCTTCTCCTCCTCATTCCGCTCCTCCTCCTCCTCCTCCTCCTAGTTTTCTTCCTCCTCCTTTCCTCCCCCTCCCCCTTTTTATGCTTCAACGCGTTTGCTGCAGCCAAAACCTGCGGCCGATCGGATCGCGCCACTCGAGGCGGTGGCCAGCGCCGAATTGGAACCGAACACGCTGCGCTATATTGCCCCACGTCGCGCCATGAGCGCGAGGGCGCAAGTGAACGGACAGAAAAACACCAAGCACGGAAACCACAATGCGACCCACCCACAACAGGCTAGAAATGTAGCCAGTTGCCGAGGAGTGCCGTGCGAACGCATCTATATTGCACTCGCTTGTATCTTACGGCCAAAACCAACCACCTGCCGGACGTTAAAAACAACGTCCAAGCATGATTTTAACGGCCCACCTCTGGGTTGCTAAATCCAACGTCTTCTACCCTCTGGGCATGGCGCCAGTGAGGAAGGGCGACGATGCTGCTTGGCAAGTGCTCCAACCAGCGCTGGTTCCACGCGCCCATGGTGCCGGCTAAGGGGGTGCAGCGTCCTTGGCCTGAGAAATCGTGGTCGAAGAGACAAGCGTCGGCCGGCCACGAGCGCTTTGTCTTCTGTTCGGATGGCGAGGCCTCCCTCGCCGCCTTGAAGACCCGCGTCGCAGCCAGGCTGTAGGGGGATCATGGCGTCGAGACAGTCCCTGGGGAGCGCTGTCGGCGTCTCCCGGGGGAATGGCCTCGCCGAGCACGCTGCGCGCGAGGTGATGGCCAATATCAGGACCGTGAGGGCGCAGGCCGACGACCTCCACGGCGTGAGCATCGGCGCCGACCACCCGGTGATCCCGTCGATGGTCGAGCACGCGGCGATGTCGATCAACTCGGGCAGGCGCGGTGTTGATGGCCGGGCCGCGTGGGGGTCCATGAGGCACGGCTGGGCCTTCGGCGAGGATCCCGCCTGCTTCGCGGAGAAGGTGCTGCACCTCCCAGGGGGCAAGCGGAAGGTCGACATAGAGGAAGGACATTCTTCTCGGGGTTCTACCTCGGGCCCACGCCGCGCACCGACGAGGTCAACATCGGCTCGTAGCTCGGCGCGCTGCGTGCCAGCACCGTCAAGCGACTACCGATTGACCAGCGAGGCGACCAGGACTTGTTGAACGCTTTAGTGGGGAAGCCGTGGGGGCCTGCGCTGGCGAATGCGATTATTGATGAGGTGCCGGTGGCCACTGAAATCCGCGTGCCAGGGCCGGCTGTGCCGGCTTGGGCCCCAGTGCCGCCTGTCGTGCCGGCCGACGCCCCAGTGCCACCGGTCCCCGATGGAGTTGGCCTCCCACCACGGGCCCCTCGAGGCGCGCGGCCGAGTGGTGGGCCGCGAGCCGTCTAAGTCAGGAAGGACTTCGACATTGCGAAGTATGGCGCTACCCCTAATCGCTGCGGCAGTGTTGCGATCCACCTCGGTGTTCGGGCGCAGGCTCACTCTGCCGATCGCCGCGCTCGGATCGAGCAGGCGATGCTCGAGGGCGACGCTGCGAGGCAGAGGCTCGAGGAGGCCCGAGATCGGAGGCGACGGCGTGGGGATGGCGGGGGAGGCGGTTCGTCTGGCAGCGGCGGGCCGGCCCCAGTGGCGCCAGCTCCAGCGGCCGCTCCGGCCGCCGATGCGGGCGCGGCCCTGGCTCCTCCAGACCTGGGCGGCGGCGACCTGCAGGAGGAGATCGAGGCGCTGCCGCTCTCGCTCGGCTACAGCTGGCGCCAGGTTGACGTGGTGGAGGCGTTCTGCTCGAACCGGCTCGGCGGCTTTGCGCCGCTCTTGTTGCTGAGCCACGGCGGTTCGTTCGATGTCGGGGTTGGTTGGGGCTTGTCCAGCCGTCGCCACGGCGGCAGTGCCTCGAGCTGGCTGAGCGCTGCCAGCCGTGCTTCCCCCTGGGCAGCCCTCGCTGTGCTCCGTTCTCCATGCTGGAGTACCTGGGCGAGGATTCCGAGAATCAGCGCCAGGCTTATGCCATCGGGTACGAGCATTTGAGGTTTGTGGTGGAGCTGTGCGCGCTGCAGGTCGGGAATGGCCGCGCGTTCCTTAACGGGCGCATTTGGGGCGCCGACAGCTGGGCCTGGATGTCGCGAAGAACGTGATGGCCCTCCCTGGCGCGGTGGTCGAGCGAGGGGGCCAGCGCGCGTTCGGCCTCGCGGTCCCGGGCGCGCGCGGCGACAGGCTCGCCAAGAAGCCGACAGGGTGGATTAGCGACAACATGGAGGTTTGGGTAGGTTTGCAGGCGCTGCCCTAACGACACGGGGATTGGCCCCCAGCACGAGCACTCCGCCTTCGTTGGCCGGAACATGCGCGCAGCGGAGAGGAACCCGACGAAGCTTTTCCGAGCCGTGCTGCGTGGTCTCCGCCAGCGCCTCTCGGACAAGAAGGCGCTCGCTCTATCTGCCCTCGATGCGGGGCCGAGCGTGGGCGACGAGGTTGTCAGCTTGAAGGGCCTAGCCGCGAGCTCGGCTGCAAGCCTTTCAGCGCGCGCCGGATTGACGTCGACGGGTGACTCGAGCGGGCCCGACTACAGGTCGCGTCTCGTCGCGCAGGAGACTAAGGCGCAGAGCACCATCGATGGGGATGGCCTCGGAGCCGGCGACCTCCGAGACAGTCGTCGGCGCCGGCTGCGACTTGTCGGCCTTCCCCCCGCGCGTGCAATGCCAGAGGGGCGAGCAGGTGGGCTTCTTCCACCACGGCGAACGGCGACGACTTCGCGCCCGAGGGCCCCCGCAAAGATGCGGAGGCGATCCGCGAGGTGTTGAGTGCGAGTTCATCGTGGAAGATCGTGGCGTGCTCGGGCCAGCCCCGACCGACCAGCAGGAGATCGCTGTCTCGACAGAGTCTTGCGCTGGCGAGACTGGCGGAGCCAGGGCGGCGAGGCCGTCGTGTGCGGGGCGGGCCCAGGGCGCGCGCAGATCCTCCATGCGCAGCTGGGAAAGGCGTCTGACACGATGTCATTGAGCACGCCCGCGGTGCGAGCTAGAAGTTGACGCCTGAGGTTGAGCGCGAGCTGTCCGAGTCCGAGGCGGCCGAGTACCGCAGCGCGTGCATGGGGCTGGGCTACCTCGCGCTCGACCGCCTGGAGTTGCAGTTCGCCGCGAAGGAGTGCGCCCGCGGCGTGCAGAAGCCGACGGAGCGCCGCCGCAGACTCCTGAAGCGCACTGGGCGTTCCTCGTGGGAGCCCCGCGTGCAGCGCTGAGGTGGGGCCGCCGAAAGGGGCCCGCCTTTCTGGACATCTACTCTGACGCGGACTGGGCTGGTTGCCCGATCGCCAGGAGGAGCACCAGCTCCGTCGTGATCTAGCATGGCCAGCATCTGATCGTGACGGCCTCGACGACCCAAATCCCGATCGTCTTGAGCTCAGGCGAGGCAGAGTTCCACGGCTGCGTGCGAGCTGCCAGCAGGGCCATCAGCATGCAGGTCTGCGTCGAGGCGTCGGTCGGGAGCTGAGCCTTCGCGAGTATGGGGTGATTCGGGCGCGGCCCTCGGCGTCGGGCAGCGCCGAGGCTGCGGCGGGGTTCGTCACCTCGAGACGCCGACGCCGTGGGCCCAGCGGGCCCTCCGCGACGACTAGCTTTGAGCACAATGAATGTAGAGCTCTCGGATGCGCCCCGCTCGAGTGCCCTCCAGGCGAAGGTCTAGGGGGCCCGCTTATGACAGCGGCCTTTTTGGCGTGCAGTTCTTCAGCCTCCACGCCATCTTTTGCCTGGGACGGGCAATGGGCAGGGCGCGTCCCAGTGTTCGAATTGATCCTGCGACGTCTGTGCTGTTTAGATGTTTAGATCGGGCCAAGTGTTGCACGGGTTTGAGTCGCGCCTGGGCAACAGAGCCGGGCGGCGCGAAGGGGGCTGCATAAACCCACCGCCCCCTGTTTTGATTGTGCTCAAAGAGTGTCTGGATATCATGATGCGGCGCGCGCCGTTGATGTTTCGGCCCACCTTTGCAGGCAAGCATCCCGAGAAAAGATCTCGCCAGATCTGTTTCTGGCGTCGCCTCCCCGGTGGCGTCTTCAGCTCGTGGTAGAGGTAGTCCTTCGGGCACGTGATGCAGTGGGGATTCGTGCCCTTCTCGGTGTGCGTGATGGTCGTTTCTGGCCATGTCCAGGTCCGCCAATGCTTCCGTCGAGCGCTTGGTTGGCCCTGGTGGGCCTCAAGGGTCTGGACCGCTACGTGAGGTTGTGGCCCCAGTTTCTCCCAACAGACGGCGTAGTGCCCGAAACATTTTCGCGTGGCCAACTGCGTGGGGTTCGACCACATGTCCTCTGATACCAATATGAAACAACATCCAACAACGCATCCATTTGCTTCCTCAGTGGTACACAGCAGGAGCTGCAGCTTGGCGGAAGGTGTCAATTGTCTACTTGGGTGGTATCGCCAGGCCCATTCCAATAGCAATCGTGGTTGCCGTGAGGGATCGCACCTGTTTCCCTTTCTCACGGATGCTGAGTGGCAGCCTCTGTATCTACTCAGGTCGCGGATTGGCGTCCTCAAATCTCTGTAGCAGCAACGTAACATTCTATCCGCCAGTCGCCACGACCTTACGTCCCACCAGCTGGATATTGTCCTTGACCGTGATCTGATCTCCAGCCCTGCAATCCGGATCTCCTGGATGGCGGGCTTGTCATTTTCTTGCGTCGTCTACGCCAGGGTTGTTCTTGGATGCACTTGCTGACCTGAGTACCCGTCGAAGTCGATAGTCTCCACAATCGAAGCCATCAGCCCTCTGGTTGTGTGGACCATGCTGTTCGAGTCGCCAAGGGATGTTACCGATAGGCTGCGAGGTATGTACCTGTGCTGCCTAGCCGTCCACACATACATGAGGAGTTTTGCACCATCCAGACTGAGGCTGTTGCCTTGCAGATGCCCGTTCGTTGTGCGGAAGAAGAGCCCATAGGATCCCGCCGTCGTGGTGGCCCGCTGGTGCTTCTCATAGAACTGGGTTCTGACGTCCACAATCGGTTTGGGGCACCCAGCACGCGTTTGGAGCCCCATGGTCACTTCCGTAATGACGAAAGCAACATTTCTTTGTTTGTCCAATGCCACGCCATGTTTTTCTTCGCCCTGGTGATAGCCTACCTCCAGGTGTAGAGCGAGGCTCGTCGACACGTTGTGGAGGTCAGCGCCAGCAGCAGCTCCTTAGCTAGTTGCGTGCGTCCACCTGGCTCCCCATTCGGATAAGCTTTTGTACGCTGGCGCGTCCCAAGCATACCACCATATCTTGAAAACTGAACGTAATCGTTGTTCAAGCGGGTATTCGTCAGTGCCCTTGTTGAGGCAAGGGTCGGCCACCGCTACAGAAACTTAGGGTATCGAGTTCGTGGTCAGCATCCATGTTCGACCCTCGGCGAAAATAGCAGTGATAGTTAGGCTTGGTGAAAGCACGTGACGAAGAAGAGAACGAGGAGGAGGAGGAGGAGGAAGAGGAGGTGGAGGGGGGAGGGGGGAGAAGGAGGAGGAGGAAGAGGAGGAGGAAGAGGAGGAGGAAGAGGAAAGAGTGCGGTGGAGGAGGAGGGGGAGGCTCCTTGGAGCATGCGGGTGGGCTCATGGGTCACAGCGGAACGCAGAATCGCTTAGGAATTCCGAGTCGTTGGGGTCTGACACGGTGGCTGATATGGGGGGAGGTGACATCACACTCCTGGTGACCTCAACGGCGTCGGCGGATTTGCGCTATTACGTTTGTGGCTCTCGGCACTTCTTTGCCCGACACGTTTGCCTCCAGAACGGCTGCTATGCAAGACCCCACAGCTGACAATAGCATTGGCAACGTCACTGGGAGCAACTCCGTCAACGTCTTCCTAGGCCTTGGGTTATCATGGTTCCCTGCCGCCGTATATTGGGAGTTCAACGGAGAGGACTTTGAAGTGGATGCAGGTTCGCTTGGACCAAGCGTCGCAGTGTTCTGCGGCTGCGCCCTTGCCTGCATCGCTCTCCTGCTCGTCCGGCGGTGGGTGGTTGGAGCGGAGCTCGGGGGGCCTGTCTTCTTCGCAAGGGTTTCAAGCGCTTTCCTCGTTTCGTTGTGGATTATGTATATTGTCTTGTCCGTCATCATTGAGGAGTCAGCTTGAGCTTGTTTTTGACGGCCCTCTTAGGCTTTGCTTGCTGCGATCAGTTTTCTGCCTACTCCGTGCAGTTATGCTTGGGAGTCCGTAGGCCTTGTCAGGGCTCGTTTCACCTTATGTGTTTTTGACTGCACCCCCGCATGCCACACTCCGTGCATCCTCTTAGGGGATTGCTCGGCCGACCCAGCTCTTGATGCAAGCACGGCCCCTGTAAAACTGGCTATGCTATGTAGTTTCGCAGCTGCATCATGGTTCCCCGCCGCATGGCGGGGCGGGCATTTGTGGCGCTGATGCGCTTCCGTGCATTGCCCGGTCCCCAGACGGTGACCGTTCAGAGTTCCGTTCGGCTCTCATTTTCCCTTTTCCCCCTCGTCCTTCTCCTGCCCAGGTCTGGGAGCATTTTCACAGGTTTGTGGTGGTGAGCGCTTCGTTACGCTTATGCCTAAAACACATCATCCGCCCAGCCTGCTCCACATCTTTCGGAGGACTTTCAGCTGTTCGGTGGAGGATGAGCTAGGAACTCGCGTGCATCAAACTCAGATCGCATCGTGATACGGGCCACTTGTTTTCGGAAGTGGCTCGTGGCTCCTAAGCTGCTTCCTCATGCTCTCCCTCGGGCGCAGCCTCGTTCTCTGTTGCGGGTGCCATAGGGCAAGGCGTTGGCTGCGCGAGGTGCAGGCCGTCGTCGGTCGCAAACCATTTCAGCACAGCGCACCCTTGCACGTCTGACCTGCTCTCGGCGCTTTTTGATCCACCAGTGCGCTGGTCAAGGAGTCTCGAAGCAGATGCTGACTTCGCCATCTCGCACCATGTCCTACCGACAACGGCACCTCTGGATGATGAGATTTTTGTTGGGGGGATGGGTGCAGCTTTCGTTTAGTGAGTGGCGTCGGATCGGGTTCGCGATCCGTCACTGTAACGGTCTCGTTTTGCTTCTACCGATACAGCATCCAATCGGCTTCATCAAATTACCCAGGTCGCCACATCTGCGCACGCACATACATGTGCACATGCACGTTCATGTTTTGTTTTGGTTGGTTTTATTCATTATCACTGTTATTCTCCCTCTTTTTATCGCTCGCGCTCTCTCTCTGTTTCTCCCTCTATATTTCCATGTATACACATCCATATTGCTCTCTCTCTCTCTCTCTCTCTTTCTCTCCCTCAATCTCTCCCGCTCTATTCATCTTTCCATGTTCCATATACGTTTGTATGTAATCATGTATGTAAGTTTGAATGCACTAGTGTGGGATTGTGACTCTATTCCACGGACTTGAGCGGATCGACGTTTGGTGGCGCGTGTTGGATTGTGCGAGGCCAGTCTGTCAGCTACTGCCGTAGATTTTTTGAAGCTTGTTCTCGTGATCCCCCACTGACCTCGCCCAACGCGCTGATGTGGGGGCCGAGGGGTTGGAGCTTCACAAACAAATCCAGAGTCCAGGCCGGGTCAGTGTTGGAGCATTCGCGCCGGGATCGCTCTGGGCGCTGGAGCTGGCCAGAGCAAACGCGGCGCCGTCTCGAGCAGCGTCGGAGGCGTCAGAACGGCCTCGCGGCAAAGTAAGGACCGCAGCGGGGCAACGGTTTCAGGATGTCCGAAACGCGAAGCTCCGAACCAATAATTCGACGCACATGTTGCAACATATCGCCTCTCTTTCTCGCCGCCGACCCCGCGGAGCGACGAGGCGTCTTCGTCGTCGTCGTCGTCGTCGCCCAGAAGAGAGGTTTCCAGGGTGACTGGAGCGGCAAAAACTGTATTGAAGCCTCCAGGGGGCCGTTGCGGATCCCCTAGAGTGATCTTTTGGGCCTCGTAGCGGTCCTGGGGCTCTTTTACGCTGTGTGGGGCGCCTGTCGGACCGTTTCGGAGCCGTTTGTATTAGGCCATCTTGGGCGCTTCTTCGGCCGCCCGGGGAGCATCTTGGGCTCTTTTGGGTCCCTCTTCGGCCCCACTTTGGATTGTGTTGGGACGTCTTGGACGCCTCTTGGGCCATCTGGAGCCATGTTGGGGCGTGGGGTGATCTTGAGGCCCCTGGGACCATCGTGGACGCTGCGAGGAGCAGAAAACGAATGAACTGAAAGTGGCAGTTTTGTCCAAAGGGAATGTTGGGATCTGTGCTGGATGGGTCTTTGCTGAGGGTTGCTTTGAAGTTCCGTGGAGGCGTTTTAGCGGCTTGTGGGGCACCGAGGATGGATTTTGGAACCGTCTTTGGCCGTTTGGGGGGCTTCTTAGGGGGCTGAAGGCGATTTGGGGGACTGGGGCTGCTCTGGGACCGCGTGGGTGACTTTTAGAGCCGTGTATTGCCATTTGGGGCCCTCTTGGGGCCGCTGTGGGGCCGCTTTGACGCCTCGTGGACCGGAGGCCCGCCCCCCCTCCAAACGCACAAGAGGCCATTTGGCAACTGCTTTGGGCGCGTGGTCCAAGAGCTGTTTCCCATCCTTTTGCATGGTTAAGCTCACTTCTATACACAACATGGTACACACGAGGGGCACGTGAGGCGCATTCGTTTGACTTGGTCGATGCCTGTCTATGTATATGATTGTATATGTATATGTCAATGTGTGTACATGTATCGGAGGTGAGGGGGTGAGATCGAAGTGGAACGGAGAGCCCCCCTACCGGGAAATCGGTTTCGGTTGCGTGCCGTGCGTGCGTGCGTGGCGAAGCTGCGTGGGCGGGCGAGAAGAAAGTCTTCTCCGGCTGAGGCGCGGCTGGACCAAATGATTCCCTTCCGGGGGCCGGTGGCCCGCGGTGACCCGCCGGTGTCCCGCGTCCAGCTGAGGCGCGGCCGGACCAAATGATTCCTTTCCGGGGGCAGGTGGCCCGCGGTGCCTCGCCGGTGTCCCGCCGGTGTCCCGTCGGTGTCCCGATGATGATGATGATGATGATGATGATGATGATGATGATGATGATGATGATGATGATGATGATGATGATGATGATGATGGTGATGATGACGACGATGGTGATGGTGATGGTGATGGTGATGGTGATGGTGAGGGTGAGGGTGATGGTGATGGTGATGATGATGATGATGATGATGGTGCCCCGATGATGATGAGGTTGATTATGATGCTGTTGATGATGGTGATGATGATGGTGTCCCGATGATGATGATGATGCTGATCATGGTGCCCCGGTGATGATGATGATGTTGATGATGAGGATGATGATGAGGTGATGATGATGATTTTGATGATGGTTGCCCGATGATGGTGTGATGATGATGCTGATGATGATGATGGTGTCCCGATGATGATGATGATGATGATGATGATCATCATCATCATCATCATCATCATGATGGTGATGATACTGGTGACGATGATGATGCTGATAAGATGATAGTGAGATGATGGTGATGATGATGATGATGAAGATGATGATGATGATGATGATGATGATGATGGTGCCCCGATGATGATGAGGTTGATTATGATGCTGTTGATGATGGTGATGATGATGGTGTCCCGATGATGATGATGATGCTGATCATGGTGCCCCGGTGATGATGATGATGTTGATGATGAGGATGATGATGAGGTGATGATGATGATTTTGATGATGGTTGCCCGATGATGGTGTGATGATGATGCTGATGATGATGATGATGGTGTCCCGATGATGATGATGATGATGATCATCATCATCATCATCATCATCATGGTGATGATACTGGTGACGATGATGATGGTGTCCCGATGATGATGATGTTGAGGATGATGTTGCTGATGATGATGATGGTGTCCCGATCATGATGATGTTGATGATATTGTTCATGCTGATGATGTTGATGATGAGATGATAATGATGATGATGCTGATGGTGGTGCTCCGATACTGATGATGATGGTGTCCCGATGATGCTGATGTTGATGATGATGATGATGATGGTGACGATGATGGCGTCCCGGTGATGATGATGCTGATGATGATGATGGTGATGGTGA
>CAUYUJ010015019.1:0-15000 GCA_963575745.1 Prorocentrum cordatum
GGTTGGTCCGGCCCTGCCGATGGCGACAGCATGGACTCCACGGCCGACGAGACCGGCGCCACGCAGGGCATCGCTACCTTGCAGATGGGCGCTCCTGCCGCCGCCGAGTTGGTGGCGATCG
Organism: Prorocentrum cordatum; assembly: GCA_963575745.1. Classification (NCBI taxonomy): domain Eukaryota; class Dinophyceae; order Prorocentrales; family Prorocentraceae; genus Prorocentrum; species Prorocentrum cordatum. The sequence continues at coordinate 122 of CAUYUJ010015019.1, forward strand.
ACGTTGACGAGATCTCCTCGGGCACCCAGGCCGCCGACGCTGTCGCAGGAGAGGCCATGGACAACGAGCACCAGGAGATGGCCACATTCCTCTTGGAGAACGAGATCCGGCAATACTCTGCTTGGACTGCCGCTTGTGCAAGTGCGCGGGACCCAGCAGCTCGCTACCCCACCGACTACGTGAGCCTCACCAAGTACCTCGAGAAGCTCGCCTACGCTCCAAGCAGCGATGACCCCTGGCTCATGCTAGGACTGGCTCTCATGGAGGGCCCTGAGCCCACGAGGCTGAGCATCACGGACAGGAAGCGGACGGCGATGTACCTCTGCTCGCTGGCCTCAGCGCCAACTTGGAAGGCGGAGGAGGTGATTCAGGCGAAGCAGCTCTCGGAGAATTTCGCGCTCGCTGCCATGCACTGCTCCGAGGTCCTCCCCTCGGCCATCGTGCAACGTCGCCGCTTTCGTGCGCCCCAGCTCCCTCTTCACAAGGAGCTCGGGACCACGGCCTATCAGTTGGTACAGGCTGCCCTTCCTGGCGGTCGCCTTGGGACGCAGTGGTCCGACCTCTTGGGCACATCCGTGCAGACCCCAGCGGATATCGAAGCTGCCCGGCAGGTGGCGGCCCTGGCGGAGAAGGGCGACGAGAAGGTGTGGACGCTTGCTCGAGGGCTGTCTCTGGCCATCTGGGCCCCGCAGGACGCCTCAGCACTCGGGAGGTTGCTGCGGCAGTTCCAGAAGCGCCCCGACCCTGCTGACAGGCCGTCGTCGCTGGTGCTGATCGCCCCTATCCCCATCCAGCAGGGCATGCACGGCGTTGAGGGCATTTTGGACTTGTGGAGCTCGCCCATTTTGGCGCCGCAGTGGGCCACGATACTGCGGGAAGTCACGATCACCGCAACCCCGATGGAGATGCTCCTGCCTGGTGGCGCTTTTCCTCGCCATGTTTGGCAAGGTCTGGCCATCTTCAGGATCGGTTTCGAGGGTCCCCGCGCCCCGCCGAGGATGTTGGAACCTTATCAGCCTCTGCTGACGGTGGCGGAGCCGCGCACGCTGGCGATCGACATGCGGGCGGACGAGCTTGCGAGCACCCTCAAGCTTCTGAACCACTTCCTGCTCCGAGGGGTGGTTGCCCGCGCTCCTCGTCGGAGCCCCTCCAGCTCTGTGGCCATACCGCGCATCATCCTCGATTGCATCCTCCCGGCTGGGCTTCCTGATTTTGAAGTGCTTCTTCTCCTTCGTCGGTCCCGGGGGGGGGCCTTGGCAGGGGACACGTTCTTCGGCATGCGGTCCATGATCGCCAACTCGGACTCCCTCATCCTCGAGTTCTCGTCCACGCTGGCGCTCTCTCAATACTGGCCCCTCTGCACGGAACTGGTCAGCGTCACGCCAACCAAGGCTGTGATATACCCCTCCAGGGACGCCGACGCCTGGACTCGAGCCATGGACCACGTCATGCAGATGGACACAGAAGAGACTTCCGTGAAGCTGAGGTGGAAATCGTCCAAGTACGGGGGCAAGGTGGTGGCTGTCCCTTCTGCCACCTCCCGGGGGCTCGCGGCTTCGAGGAGGCGCGGAACGGCCCCTATCTCCAAGCACGACTTCGTCGCCGAGGTGATGGTGCGCGGCGAGATCGGGCAGGAAGATGGTGAAGTGCTGCGGCTGCTCATGGCGCACGCCTGCACTGCCACCGGTCTCTCCCTGCAGGAGACCGACTACACGCGGCGCCCGAAGCCCGGGGAATTCATCCACCTGGCCTCCCAGGACACATCTGCCCTCCCAGGGCGCATGCGGGTCCTGCTCGCGAGCGCCGAGGAGGTGAGGCGCTTGTACACCGCGCTCCATGGACAGGTTTTGCAGGTGGGCTCGGACCGCATCGGCGTGGAGGTCTCCAACGACCTGGTGGACAGCCGCGGCGTGCCGGGAAACGGCCGCCGGGGGAGGGCGTGAGCGCCCCTCCTCCCTGGACTCCTCAATGCTCGGCGCATGCGCCTTCAATTCGTTTTTGGGACGCTGAAGGGGCCGCAGGTTTTCTTCTGGAGTTGGTTTGGTCCCTCCTCCCAGTTCACTCTGGGACGAGCAACTGCGACCCTCCCCGGAGTTCTCTTGTGGTCTTGCCCTCGCTTTTTTGCCATATCCCCGCTCCTGCCGCTGACTCTGTCGGCCTCTCGGGCCCTCCCCTCCACTGTAACGCTGATTCTGTGCTGGATCCCACGTTTAATTCCAATGATAGTTTGTCCGATTCGCAGTGCCCCCACTCCAATTCTGATAATTTGTTAAATTCTCAGTTTTTTAATCAGCATTATGCTTCTAATTCGGCCTCGTCCGGCGACCTCGTGTTTTGCTCTGACTGGACGCGCCCCCCTCTACCGCCGTTCTGTTTCGGCGCTGCGGACGTCCTCCCCCAGGACCCTGCGGCCGCTCTCAGGCTGGATCTGCCAAGCTCCGTGTATCGCCGCCAGCGCCTGATGCGAGCGCTGGGCGCCCTGCCACAGTCCCCGCTTCTTCCTGCTTCCCTCGCCCCCCCGCCTCCCTCCTCCTCCTCCTCCTCCTCCTCCTCCTCCTCCTCTTCCTCCCGGCAGGGGCAGTTTCAAGGCGCTTTCAGCGTGGCAACCTGGAACGCCCAGGCTTTTTTTTGTGCAGACCAGCTCCGTTTTTTAGCCAAAGCAGCTCACCTCCAGAAGCTTCTGTCCCGGGCCGACGCCGTCCTGTTGACGGAGACGCATGGCACGGACGGGGGCAACAAGGCCTGGCGACCTCCCATCGGATCATCGGCCTGGTGGTCTGCAGGGCCAAGCAATGGTCGTGCCGGAGTGGGCATCGTGATCAACGACACCTTCCTGAATAATTTCGAGCGGGCACCTCGGTGGAAGGTCGTATGGCCTGGCCGCGCTGCAATCTTATCGCTCCGGGGCTCTTCCGGAGATTTGGATTTGGTGGTTTCTTACTTCCCCACCGGGAGTGTGATCTCGGAGCTGGATCTGGTGGGCGTGCACGCATCTGCGCTGGCTAGCTGCACAACTTTTCCTCGCCTTCGGGAGCATCTTCGTGCTCGTCTTGCTGCGGCCCTCAGACCACAGGAGGAGGCCCTCACAGTGGTAGGGGGGGACTTCAACTGGGCATCCACGACGGAGGACCGGCGCAGCACGCAGTCCATGGAACCCTCTGGCGCTCGAGATGGCGCTGAGGAGAGGCACTTTGCTCAAACTCTCTGTCGACCGCTCGGCTTATCCGAGCTTTTTCAGCCGGAGATGACCCACCAGTCTCCGAGCGCTTCTTCACGATTGGACCGGCTGTACTTCAATCAACACGTTGCGGAACAGATCGACCGGGAGTTACAGGTCACCGCCCTGGAATGGTGTCCTTCGTTGTCTGATCATCGCCCTGTTCTTGCTGCTCGCCGTCTGCCTCAACGTTGGGACGATTCTCAGCGACCTATTTCGCAGTCAACTTTCTCCCATCCTGATTTCCCTCGTCGCGTGCAGCTGGCTTACCAGGAACTTCTCCGACAACAGCCTGACGCCCCTGCGATTCTACGTCTTCGGCTTTTGAAGCAGGCTGTGCGGGAGGTGTCGGACAACTTCGGGGCACATGTGGGTGAGTACGCCAAGGCGGACAGCTTCGCCGACAAATTGGGGGTGGTCATGCGGTGTTTGCGGGCCATCGAGCAAGGAAACCTCGGGGCAAGTTCTCAATGTCTTCAGCGTTACCCAACAATCGGCCAGATGGTCGACAACCCCTACGATTTGCAAGGAAACTTATCTCGCCGCCTGAGGTCGTTGAAAGACCACGCCGCTGAACTCGCCAGGGATGTCGCCATGGAGCAGCTTCAGCAGGCCCAGGAAGAGGCCCAGCGGGGAGACCAGCTGGCGGCCCGGCGCCGCCGACAGCGAGGTTCCCGACTCCTCTTCAAATTGGCTCCAGGTCGTACTGCTTCGATCGGCGCCGTGGTGGGGAGAAACGGTCAGTTCCTCACGAATGGTTGCGATATGGCGGCCGAGCTCGGCCGCCATTGGGCGGGCGTGTTCAAGGCTAGGGGGGTTGACGAAGCGCGCTTGGAAACTTGGCTCCAGGAAGATGCCGACCACCGTTCTGCGCATGGCCCTCGCCACGATGACTTCGGGCACGTGCGGCTGCGCCGGAAGCACATCGCCCGGGCGTTGAAGATGACCAACAACTCGGCTCCGGGGCCCGATGGGACCCCCTACGGGGCGTGGCGGGCTTTGGGAAGTTCAGCTGTCGATGGGCTTTACGCGGCCTTCCAGGACCTGGTAAGGGATGATGGCCCCCAGGCGCTTCGAGAGCATTATGCAGACTTCAACGAGAGCTTGCTTTTCTTCCTCCCGAAAAAAGCCGCGGGCGCCACCGAGCATGGAGTCCCCGCCTTCGCTGCCAGCGGCGCGCGGCCACTCAACGTCACTAATTGTGACAACCGCCTCTTCGCAAGTGCAGTGCGTCTAGTGCTGGAGCCGATGGTGGATGGGAAGATCGTCGAGGACCAGCGGGGCTTCTTACCGGGCCGGTCCATGCTCGCTAATGTCCTGGACATCGACGAGGCCATGGTCCAAGAGGGGGCGCGCGGAGAAGCCGGGGTGGCTCTCTTCTACGACTTTGCGGCCGCGTTCCCCTCCATCGAGCGCGCGTTCTTCCTGCGTTTCTTCGCGAAGCTGGGCTGGCCCCCTTGGCTCCTCAACGCAATTGCGATCCTCTGCATGGACAATGTGTGCGTGATCCAGCTGCAGGGGGTTCGCTATCCTGGATTCGAGATCAGCCGGGGTATCAGACAAGGCTGTGCACCGGTACACACGCTAGCGTAGCGGGGGCTGGTTGTAGGGGAGTGAGGGGGGATGGGGGGGGGGTAGGGGGTGCGGGTGGGTGAGGGGGGGGGGGGGGGGAGGGGGGGGAGGGGGGGTGGTCGGGGGGGGGGGGGGATGGGGGGGGGGGGGAGGGGGGGGGTGTTTGGGTGGCGGGGTGTGGGTGGGCGAGAGGGAGGAGGGCGGGGGGAGTGGAGGGTGGTGTAGGGGGGGGGAGGTGGGTAGTGGGGGGGGTGGGGGGCGGAGAGGCGGGAGGTGTCTGGGGGGTGGGTGAGGGGGTGGGTGGGGGGCGGGGGTGGGGGGGTGGGGAGGGGGGGGGGAGGTTTGGGTTTTTTTTTTTTTTTTTTATTTTTTTATTTTTTTTTTAACGTTTATTTTTGTTTTTTTTTTCTTTTTTTTATTTTTTATTTTTCTTTTTTTCTATTTTTTTATTTTTTTGTTTTTTATTTCTTTACATTAAGTTATTTTACAGATCTGCTCCTACGCCGGGCGCGTCGATCGATTGCTGCCTCCTGCTCCCGGGCCTGGGCTGACGACTTGGCCATGGTGCTGCGGGAGGGCATGACGAGCCTGAACCAGTTGCAGTCGTTCTTCTTGGACTTCGAGGCGGTCTCCGGTCTGGCCCTCAACATCGAGAAAACCGTTCTGGTACCTTTGTTTCGCTGCGAACACGATGCTCTGCGGGTTCGAGTTGCTGCGTTGGCCCCGTGCTGGGCTGGCATTCAGATTGCGAGTTCGGCCAAGTACCTCGGCTTCTTCGTCGGCCCCGGCCGCGAGGAGAAATCTTGGGACGCCCCCTTGGCCAAGTACCTGGGCAGGGCGAGGCTCTGGGGGCGGCTGGGTTTGGGCCTCGCTCTCACCCTGCAGGCGTACCAGGTCTACATCGCGTCGGTCCTTCTCTTCGTGGGGCAGCTGGAGGAGCTCCCGTCGCGGTGGCCGCAGGTGGAGCTCCAGGCCTGCCAGGCCCTCCTTCCGGGCCCCCGCGGGTGGATGTCGCCGAACTGCTTAAAAGATCTGCGGAGCCTGCACATGCCGACGGCGCTGCTCGACGTCGCCAGCACGACGCAGGCGGCCAAGCTGAGGGTGGTGACGTTTGAGAACGCTCGTCACGGAGGTCTTCGTGTGGCGGGGCGAGTGGCCGCACTACGCGCCCAGATGCCCGACGGGGTATCCGATGCACTCTCGATCGGGCACCTGGGCTGGCAGCAACAGTGGGCGCGATGGAGCTTTCTGGAGAATTTGGGCACAGCCGCCGCCGTCTTGGAGCGCCGAAACGGCACCGTGTCGGAAGCAGCGAGGGTCCTGCCAAAGAGGGCTGGGTGGCAAGGCCGGATTGCCCGGCTGCTCCGGGCAACTCCCGTGCAGGCGGGCTTCATCCATATCTCAAGGAGGCTCCAGAGGTGGCCACTCCAGACCCTCCCTGGCCACAGAGGTGAGCGAGCCATGAGGGTCTTCAGAGTTTTGGGCAAGAAGGCTGCCCCGAAAGTCGGCGCAGCATACTTACGCACCATCTGCAACGGGTGGTGCACACGGCGCAGGTTTCAGACGAATGGTTTTTGCACGTTCGGGTGCGGCCGCTACGAGGATAGCATCGAACATTTTGCTCGTTGCACGGCTGTGCGGCAACTCTGCCGCGCGCACCTTGCTTGTCTGCCGCCTCCAGTGGAAGGGGCGCTTGATTTTTTCTTTTGCATGCGATCCAGCACAGAGTTTGTTTCTGAGGGGTGGAGCTCTTCGGTCCTCCAGCAGTGTCTCTGCCTTTACTCCTTGTACCGCCTTCACAATGGCATTCGGCACGGGCATTTCGAGCCTTCAGAGTATCGAGGGGCCTTTGCGCAGTTTCTTCGGGATGGGGCCCGTTGAACTGCCCGTTTCCTCTGTTTTTCTGCCCTTTCCCTTTCCTCTTCCTCCTCCTCCCCCTCCTCCTGCCTGTTCCCCGCCTCTGCCCGGAGGGAGGCCGGGACCTCCCGGGGCTCCCAAGTGGCCCCCTGCGCTCGAGGGAGGTAAAACGTCGCTGCATGGACTGTCGGAGGTTTGCTTGGTTGTCTTGGGTCGGCGGTGGTCCCCCTTGGCGGCGCCTCCTGCGCCGCCCCTGGCGCGCTCCGCGCGCCAGGGGGGGGGGCCAGCGCCGATCCGGGTAATCCGCGCGGACCTCCGAAAGTGTATGTTTTGGTTGTTTTTGCTTCCTCGGTGCGGGGGCCTCTTCGGCTGTCCTGGGGGCCGGCGGGTTCTCTGCACGGAGGCTAAGCGACGGCAGCGTTGGTATCGACGCTCGTCGTGGTCGGCCTCCCATCTGTTTGAGGATCCCATGCGTGGCATCCCTTTTATATATGATGACAATTCCTATCGTGCCTCGCTGTTCCGGCACTGGCTCGCCGGCGACCGCCGCCCCGCGAGAACACACAGTACGTGTGGATACGTATTGATTGAGAAAGTGTATATTTTCTTCTCCTCCTTTCCTCCCTTCCTTCCCTCCTTCCCCCCTTCGCTCTTCCGTCCCAGGTTCGGCGAGAGTGCTGTAGGGTAAGCCACAGCCGCCGCCTGATTTCGCTCCAGAGGCTGCCGCGCACGTTGAGAGTGCTCCCCGAGCCCGGGGCCATTGCACACTTTCGTGCCTCGATTCTGGTCGTTCCGGCCTATCCTCGTTTTGGCCTCCTCCTCCTCCTCCTCCTCCTCCTCCTCCTCGCCTGTTCTCCTCCTTCGCCCTCTCCTCCTCGCCGATAGGGGTGACGTTAACCCGGCCGGCTACTTTAAGTCACGGTCGCAGTCCAAGCCCTAGATGCAATGGGTGCCGTGATAGCCCCCATGAGGGGCAGCGGATCTGATGTTGGACGGGCATGGTGTGTTTTGGTTCTGGTGTCGAGTTCATTTGCAGGGAAAAAAAAAACGTCACCTCCGGACGTGTATTCTACAGGCTTACGCCACATCCGCCGCCCCCTTCTGTGAGTGTTGCGAGGCCAGGAGTTTCTGGCCAACGGCGTCTTGTATGAGGGTGCGGTGTCGCGCGCGGGTGGTGGCAGATACGTAGGGGGTCCAAATGTTTGCGTGATGCCGGTGGTCTGGGGCGTGTTTTGCGAGCGCCTTGCGTGCTGTGCACCCGGGTGCGGGGTGTCCTTCTGGGAGGTCGGCGTTTCGACCCGCAACCAAGCGGAAAACCACTGGAAGACGAAAGGAGCAAGAGTAGAGTGCGGAAGCTGTGATCAGCGAGGCATCGCCGCGAAAGATGTGGCAGATGAGCCGAAACGGGTGAAGAGGCCGTTGACGTTCGCAGCGCGCACGAAACAGTCCGCGTGGCAGCAGCACATTAGCGCCGAGCAAGATAGTGAGCACTTCACGAGGAAGAGCAAGGCTGCATGCGCGGAGTGCATTGCAGTTGGCTTCGCGGCTCGCAATACGGAAGCGTCTGGGGGTCTTTTGGGGTCTCCTGGGGGCCTCTTGGGGGCTCCTCGGGGCGTCTTGGCGGCCTCTTGGGGCACTCTTGGGGCCCCCTGGGGCTCGTGGGGGCGGAAAGCTGGATTTTTTAATTTTGGGTGGCCTTCTTGGGCCCCTCTTGGTGCCGTCTTGGAGCCTTCTTGGGCCGTCTTGGGGGCCTCTTGGGCCGTTTTGGGGCCCTCTTGGGCCGTCGTGGGGCCGTCTTGGGGGCCTCTTGGGCCGTCTTGGGGCGGTCTTCGGGGCCTCTTGGGCCGTCTTGGAGCGTCGGAAAGCCCCAAAGGCGAATTTGTGAAACATATACGTTTTTCGAAGGAGCTGCGCACAATTTTGCGTCTAGGGACCCTCTTGGGACGTATCTTGGAGGCCTCTTGGGGGCGTCTTGGGCCATCTGGAGGCCATCTTCGGTGTTTTTGATCGTTCTTGGACCGTCTGGGACCATGTTGAGCTCTCTGGGAAGCCACTTGGAGCACTCCTGGAGTGCTCTTGGGGCCGTCTTCGGGGCTCTCTTGGGCCGTCTTCGGCGCCTCTTGAGCCGTCTTGGGGCCCTCTTGGGCTGTCTTGGGGCCTTCTTGGAAGTTTCTTGGGCCGTTTCGGGGCGGTCTCGGGTGCCTCTTGGGCCGTTTTGGAGCGTCGGAAAGCCCAAAAGGCGAATTTGTGAACAAATGCATGTTTTACAAAAGGGAACGAGCCAATTGTTGCGTCTAAAGGCCCTCTTGGGGCGCATCTTGGATGCCTCTTGGGGCCTCTTGGGGGCATCTTGGGCCGTCTGGAGGCCATCTTCGGTGTCTTCGATCGCTCTTGGACCGTCTGGGACCATATTGAGCTCTCTTGGAGGCCACTTGGAGCGCTCCTGGAGCGCTCTTGGGGCCGTCTTCGGGGCCATCGTGGGCCGTCTTGGACGCCTGTTGGGCCGTTTTGGGGCCCTCTTGGGCTGTCTTGGGGTTTTTGGGCCGTCTCGGGGCGGTCTCGGGTGCCTCTTGGGCCGTCTTGGAGCTTCGGAAAGCCCAAAAGGCCAATTTGTGAACAAATGCATGTTTTACGCAGGGAACGAGCCAATGGTTGCGTCTAGAGGCCCTCTTGGGACGCATCTTGGATGCCTCTTGGGGCCTCTTGGGGGCATCTTGGGCCGTCTGGAGGCCATCTTCGGTGTCTTTGATCGCTCTTGGACCGTCTGGGACCATATTGAGCTCTCTTGGAGGCCAGTTGGAGCGCTCCTGGAGCGCTCTTGAGGCCGTCTTCGGGGCCCTCGTGGGCCGTCTTGGACGCCTGTTGGGCCGTTTTGGGGCCCTCTTGGGGTATCTTGGGGCCCTCTTGGAAGCTTCTTGGGCCGTCTTGGGGCGGTATTGGAGGCCTCTTGGGCCGTCTGGGAGCATCGGGAAACCCAGAACGCGAATTTGTGAAAATTGCACGCTTTTCGAAGGGAATGGGCTAATGTTTGCGTCTAGGGACCCTCTTGGCCTCTTGGGGCCTCGTGGGGGCCTCTTGGGCCGTCTAGGAGGCCTCTGAGCCCGTCTTTGGGCCATCTTGGGCGTCTTGGAGCGCTCGTTTGGCGTCTCGTGGCCCTCGTGGCCCGTCTTGGAGGCCTCTTGGGGCCTTTTTGGCCTGTCTTCAGGCTCTCTTGGGCCCGGAAAACCCCGTGACGCGCTCACCCGGAGCGAGGGGGGGGGGTCAAATCTCCGGTTTGGGGTTTCTGGGGGGGGGTTACGGGGGGGGAACTAATTCACACGTGTAGAGACCCACAAGGGGTCGGCGGATTTTTCAGGCTACGGAGAGCCCCAAGACGGCCCACGGAGACCCCAAGACGGCCCAGGCTGCCCTCAAGACGGCCTCCGACCTGCTGGGATCGTCCTGCCTCCCCTGGTGACGGGAAGCGCCTCCGGCGTGTACCGTTGGTTCTGGGGAATGAACCACCCCCAAAGGCTCCCATTTTTCGTTGGCGGATGACGGGAAGCGCCTCCGGCGTGCACCGTTGGTTCTGGGGCTTAATTTTCTCTAACTACGGGGTACGGGCTCCATCCCGAATTGGCCGTTTCGCTCGGGACATCCTCAAAAAATCGGTTCCGGAGGGGACTCCGAAACAGCATTATCTTGGAATCGCTCGCGGAGGGCCTCCAAACGGCCCTAGAGAGACCCCGAAGGCCCCCCAGAGGACCCCCAAAGCGCCCCAAGAGACCCCCAAGAGCCCCCAGGACGGCCCCCAAGACGACCCACGGTTGACGCATGGATCGGCACTGGGTTGTCCTCACAGGACGGCCTCGAGGAGTGACTCCCGGTGGGTATGGTTGCTGGTTCGGTTTTTGTGGTGGGGGGGGCATGGAGGGTTGTGTGGTGGGGGTGGGGCGGTGTTGAGGGCGGGTGGGTGTTTTTTATCTTTTTTGGTTTTTTTTTTTTTTTATTTTATTTTTTTTTTATTTTTTTTTTTGTTTTTTTTTTTTGTCTATTTTTTTTTTTTTTTTTTTATTTTTTTATCTATTTTTTTTGTTTTATTTTTTTTTTTTGTTTTTTTTTTTGTTTTGTATTTTTTTTTTTTCTATTTTTTTTGTTGATTTTCTCTAACTAAGGAGACGTCGTTGTCGTCGTCGTCGTCGTCGTCGTCGTCGTCGTCGTCGTCGTCGTCGTCGTCTTCGTCAATAACGATCTCGAAAAGTACGACAAAAAACGATGACAGAAAACGACCACAAACATAACACAAAAACCAACCGAACACGGATTCCAACAACAAAAAAAAAATCAGAAAAACGACCGCAATCATAAAATGATAACGACGGCGACAGCGAGAACGGCAACAGCGGACGATTATAATGAACACGACGACCACGACAAAGGAAAGGCACGCGACGACGACGACGGACAAACAAAAGACAAGACAGGCTGGAACAGAAAAAGTAGGCTGAGCGACAACGGGTGGGGGCCCGCGTGGACGAGAGAAAAGCACGGTGTCGACACCATGATGTGGCCAGGGCAGCAGACTACCTCGACAGACCAGCGCGGCAGGCCATCATTTAGTCTGTTCTGTTGCGTTTATGGGTTTCTCTGACGTTCTCGCCAATACGGTCTCTGACGCACGTGGTGGATAAAAAACGGCGCTTCCCGTTCTTGTCCGGTCAGGTTTTTCAGGCTTTGTGTTGCGTTTTCGCTTGTTTTCGGTGGTTCTCCAGCCTCGGGAGCCCTCGGGCGGCTGCGCCTCGCCGAGGGCCAACCCCAGGGCTGCCCATGGATCGTCCCGAGCGGCCACCGGAGGCCCGAGCCAGGACCCGCAGGCCACAGGGGGACGAGCTCCCGGAGGGGTGCATCAACTCCTCCTCCTCCTCCTCCTCCTCCTTCTCCTCCTCCTCCTCCTCTTCCTTTTCCTCCTCCTTCTCCTCCTCCTCCTCCTCCTCATCATGATCCTCATCTTTCATCCTTTCCCTCTCCTCTTTCTTCCTTCTCTTCTCCTCCTACTCCCTCATACCTCCTTCCTAATCCTCCGCCTCCATCCTCATCCTCCTCTTCCGTTCCCCTCCTCACCTCTACTCCCTCCTTCTCTCCTCCCTCCCTCTCTTCCTCCCTCTCCTCCTCCCTTCCTCCCTCCTCTCTTCTCTCCCTCCTCCCCTCATCTCCTCCCTCCTTCCTCTCCCTCATCCCTCCTCCCTCCTCCCTCCTCCTTCCTCCTCCCTCCTCCTCTCTCCTCCTCCCTGATCCTTCCTCCTCCTCCCTCCTTCTCCCTCCGCCCATTCGTCGCCGACGGGGGGCAGGGTGGCCCCCCACCCCCCAGGGGCCAGCGGATTTGCTATCGGCGGCCTATCGCCGATCTATGGGGGATGTATCGCCAGTTCCAGCTCGATGTTTCCCTCAACCTTCCCTCAAGCGAGCGACGCAACAAAACGGAGTCGTCTGCACCGACATCGGTGCGCAAGCTGCCCGCGCAAGGTCGCGCGCAGGCGTGCCCTCGTCTCCAATGTGGCGTGCCGCGCCGGCGCTCCGCGCAAGCCACCGCGTAAGGTCGCTATGCCACCTCGCGTAAGAGCCGCTTCTGATCGTCGCTCAGGTGGTGGAGGAGGAGGAGGAGGAGGAGGGGAGGGGGGAGGAGGAGGACGTAGTGGGGGGGGAGGGCAGGGAAGAGGTGGAAGAAGGTCGTCGTTGAGGAGGAGGAGGAGGGTTGGGGAGGAGGAGGGATGGAGGAGGAGGAGGAGGAGAACGAGGGAGAACGAGGAGGAGGAGGAAGGAAGAGGAGAGGGAGGAGGAGGAGGGGAGGAGGATGGTGGGGGGTGGGCAGCATTGACGTCGACGACGCGCCAGACGTGACCCTTCGCAGGGTGGATCTGCGGGTCACCAGACGCACCCCTGAGCGCACAGATGGGCCTGCTGTGGCTAGTGGCAGCCGCCGGCACGACTCGGGTTTGCCCCCCCCCCCCCCCCCCCCTCACCCCAGGAGCGAAAAGGTGGACGTACACGTACCCTGGTGGTCTTAAGTCTTGCCCCCCCCACCCCCCCCCCCCCCCTATGTTTCTCTCGGCGGGGAAACGAACTCGCAACCCCCTCCTCCTCCTCATCCTCCTCCTCCTCCTCCTCCTCTCCTCTCTTTCCTCCTCCTCCTCCTCATCCTCCTCCTCCTCCTCCCTGGTCCTGTCCTCTCCTCCCTACTCCTCCCCCCTCCTCCCTCATCCTCCCTCCTTGTATTCCTTCTCTCCTCCTTCCTCCTCCTTCCCTCCTCCTCCTCCTCCTACATCTGTCCCCCATTAAAATAGCTCCTTCCTGCCCCGCCCCCACCCAACCCACCCCCACTCCTGCTCCTCCTCCGCCTCCTCCTCCTCCTCCTTCTCCCACCCCCTTAGGAGCGAAATAAGGACGTATTTACACTTACATGAATGCACTTCGGTTTCGAGAGTACGTGCGCGCTACGCGAACGCTCGTATCACGCGGCCAGTCTCGCGAAGTGGGGGGCCGTGTTCATGTATGTGGTTGGGCGCATGCGTCCTCTGTGGGCTCCCTGCTGCCCCCTGCTTGCCCTCCCCGCGGCCCCCAAAAGGCACTCACCAGAGGTCGCCCCTTGTCGAGCAGTCACGCCTGCATGCTGCCGACCTCGGGCCGGAGGGGGATCGGCCCCCGTCTCAGTCACGCGCAGAGGGGGGAAGGGGGAAGGCGTCTGAGAAGCACCCACCCTTACTTCTCAGAAGGCGCGGGCCTTGGCTATTGATGCAGGGTTCGGCGCCTTCAAAGAAGCAGCCTCCGAAGAAGCCTTCTCAGACCCCCGACGTCATGATTTGTTTCATTTCGTCGACCCCTAGAGGTCTCGACACATTCCGCGGGACCGGTGTTTCATCCTGAGTCGTTTTCTGACGGTCCCGAGGCCCAGTGAGGGCCTCCAGAGGCCCAAAGTATGAAACACTTCTCGGGGGCGGCAAAGAGGGGGTGATGACTAGGGGGGGGGTATCATGACGGGAGCCATGAGATTTCCATAGATTTCATGGCGCCTCTTCTTGTTTCAATACGTCCCTGGCCCCCCCCCCCAGGGCCGTGCACATGCCGCCGGCCATGATTTGCACACACCCCTCTTGGACGCACCCCTCTTTGCCGCCCCCGAAACTCCCCGTCGTGATTCTTTCAATGCCCAAGGGGTTCTGGGTCCCCCCCTCCCCCTGACCCCCTGGTGCGCGCCGCCCACCGTCGCCGAGGGAGCGGAGGCTCGGGGAGGGCGAGGGGGGCTCGCGGGGGCCGGGACCCGGGGCGCCCGGCGCCGACCAGGCCGTGCATCTCGGGGCCGGGCCCCGGATCTCATCTCGTGGAGCTTAATTCTCTTGCACAGCTGAGTTCTAGATCTCGGACCTCTTTATTTTCATTGTCGTCGTTCGTTCGTCTGTCGTTCGTCTTCCCCCCTCCCCCTCCGGCCACAGAAGGGAACTCCAAGAGGAAGGAGGCGAAAGCCTCCTGTCCCTCGCAGCTCCTTGGTGCAAGAGCCAGGGCACGCGTGCCACTTCTTCAACCCCTGACCCTGATAATTCATTGGCACAATGAGTTCGTGGCCTGACTTGGGTCGTCAGTCTTTGGGGTTCAGCGAGGTTTTCAGACCCCCCCCCCTCCAATATTAGTGGAAACTAATTACTTCTGTGTTCGGCGACCTTCTTGACGGTCTGGGGCCGCACCAACACTGAAAAATATGTATTTTTCCGCGGCGCCCTCCGCACAACAATAACAACGACGACGACGACCACGACGAGATGAAGGAGGAGATCGTGAGCAACGCCTTCGGCGAATGATGTGTCGGTCTAGATTGCCATTCTCGCACTAACGAGCTCAAATTCCTCTGTCGTGCAGGGTCGCCCAGGGAGCGTTATTGGGAGAAAGAACCCCCCCAACATTATCCAGCCCGCTCAGGGATGGAGGAACAATAATCACCGCCGCGACGACGACGACGATTACGACGACGACTACGAGTACGACCGCGATTGCGACTACAACCGCGACTACGATCACCACCACAAGCACGACTACAATCACGATTACAACCACAACTATTGACTCCTACTGCAATCCCCATGAGAAGTTGCTGACACATCCTCTTGCGTGTATGGTCGCCCGCAATTGATGATTCCCTGGGAAAAACAACGACCCCCCCCAACATTATCCAGCACGCCTAATAATAGAGGGAAACTAATCTCTG
>CAUYUJ010015019.1:22500-80133 GCA_963575745.1 Prorocentrum cordatum
TGATGATGCTGATGATGATGATGATGATTCTGACTATGCTGGTGATGGTAATGATGGTGATGATGCTGATGATGATGATGCTGCCGATGATTATGATGTCTGTGATGATGACGATGATCATCATGATGTCAATGTTGATGATGCTGATGATGATGCCGATGACGATGATGATGGTGATGATGATGAATCTGAGTGTGCTGATGATGCTGATGCTGCTGATAATGATGCTGATGATGATAACGATGATGATGCTGATGCTGATGCGGCTGATGATGCTGCTGCTGATGATGATGCTGATGATGATGGTGATGATAATGAAGATGATCGTAGTGATGGTGATGACTATGATTATGCTGGTGATGGTAATGATCATGCTGATGATGCTGATGCTGATTATGATGCCGATGATTATGATGACTGTGATGATGCTGATGATGATGCTGCTGTTGATGATGCTGATGATGATGATGGTGCTGATGCTGCTGATGAAGGTGATGATGAGGATGAGGATGAGGATGAGGATGATGATGATGATGATGATGATGATGATAATGGTGATGCATATGAATATGCTGATGATGATGTTGATGCTGCTGACGATAATGCTGATGATGATGATGCTGATGATGCTGATGATGCTGACGGTGCTGCTGCTGATGATGCTGATGCTGCTGCTGCTGATGATGATGATGATGATGATGATGATGATGCTGATGATGATGATGATGATGATGATGATGATGATGATGATGATGATGATGACGACCATGACCATGATGGTGATTGTGACGGTGATGGTGATGGTGATGGTGGTGATGATGACGCTGAGGAGTAGGAGGAGGAGAATTAGGTGGAGGAAGAAGAGGAGGAGGCGGAGGAGGAACAGCAGGAACAGGAGGAGAGGGAGGTCACGAACGACCTTCCTTCCAGCCGCCAGGAACCAGGAGGATGAGGATGAGGATGAGGAGGAGGAGGAGGAGGAGGAGGAGGAGGAGGAGGAGAAGGGGGAGGAGGAGGAGGAGGAGGAGGAGAGGAGGAAGAGGAGGAGGAGGAGGAGGAGGAGGAGAAGGGGCAACAGCGGCAGCAGAAGGAGCATGAGAAGCAGGGGCATGAGGGAGCAGGGGTAGGAACGGGTGGAGGGAACGGGGAAAGAATGAGGAAGGGAGGAGCAGGAGGAGCCTGAGGAGCCGCAGCAGGGAGGCTCCCCATGGCGCGGACGAGGACGAGGAGGAGCGCGGTGCTCGCAGGCCTGGGCTTTGAGCTCGCTAAGAGAGGCCACCTGCCCACCGTGCTCGAGGCGCTCGCGCGCGCGCGTGCGTTCCCGCGTCCTGCTGCCGCCCCTCACCCGGGAGGAGGAGGCGGAGGAGGAGGAGGAGGAGGAGGGGGAGGAGGAGGAGGAGAAGGAGCAGGAGGAGGAGGAGGAGGGGGGCACGGATGGGGGAGCATGGGGGAGGATGAGGCGGAATGGACGGTAACGACGAGGGGTGAGGAAGAGGCATTCGGATGGGGATGAGGACGAGGAGGGCGAGGACGGGGACGACGAGGAGCAAGAGGACGAGGACGAGGATGAGAAGGACGAGCACGAGCAGGAGGACGAGGAGGAGGAGGAGAACGAAGAGGAGCCGGGGGAGGAGGAGGAGGAGGAGGAGAAGGAGAAGGAGGAGGAGGAGGAGGATGAGGACGAGGAGGCGCAGGCCCAAGAGGGCGCGCCCCCTGCTCCTCCGTGCCCGCACACCCTGTCCAGGGCCAAGGGCGCAGAGAAGTTTCGGTCTGGTCTCCTCCCCCTCCTCCTCCTCCTCCTCCTCGACCTGCTCCCCCTCCTCCTCCTCCACGTCCTCGTCCTGGTCGTCCTCCTTTTCCTTCTCATCTCTCCATTCCCTTTCCTGATACGTAGTTCCTCCCTGTCGCACCCCGAGGCCAGTCGGAATGGCGGGCGGGGCGTTTCGCTTGAGACTTCTCTAGCATTCAGGATCCTGAAACATAGGAGTTGACAACTGTTTCAAAGATGGAGGGTGGGCTGTTTCCCAAATGTGGCTCTCGCCTCAGCGTCGCGTACAGTTCTTTTTTTTTCAAGAAGCGCATGAGTTTCACGGACCGAGGGCGGGCTGTTTTCAAACTGTGGTTCTCGCCTTAGCGCCGCGCACAATTGTTGTAGATCTTTGCAAGAATTTCACGGCTTGAGGGTGGGACATTTTCAAATTGGGGCTCTCGCCTCAGAGTCGCGCAACTCTGTCGAAACCATTCCAAGAGTTTCACGCATTGAGGGCGGCTACTTTTTTAAAATTGTGGTTTCCACCTTAGCGCCACGCGCATTCGTTTTCAAACCTGTTCAAGGGTTTCACGGATTCCCAGGGCGACCCTGCTGCTGCCGCACGCTGCGCTGGAGGCCGAGGCCGCGCTATCTATCAGCAGTTCCTTTCATGCGCAAGGATTGTAACACGACGCCCACTCCTTCCAGTTCCCCCTGGCTTAGAGGGAGAGCGAGAGAGAGAGAGAGAGAACAAAAAAAGGCCAGTCCTGGAGGTTGGATGGGCGATCGACTTTCGTCGCCCCCTCCTCTTTCTTCTCGTCGTCTAGTTCGACAGGCTAGGCGCCATGCTGGTCTTTCCTTGGGCGTTAACCTCTTCTCTCTTTTCCTCGTGGTCGTGCCCGCGCCGCCGCGTCCTGCCCTCCCGGGCCGATCCAGAGCTCCTCGTCAGCGTGGCGGCGGCCAAACGGGGGGGAGGAGAGGAAGGTGTGGCTGAGGAGGGGTGGAGGTGGGTGAGAAAGATGACCGGGAGAGTGAGGCAGAGGAAGGAGAGGAGGAGGAGGAGGAGGAGGAGGAGGAGGAGGAGAGGAAGGAGGAGGGAGGAGGAGGAGAAGGTGGAGGAGGAGGAGGAGGAGGAAAGGGTTCGTGGAGTTTTGTCATTGTTTTCGGGCTTCTTGGGCCCTTCCTGGGCCCCTGGGCCATGAAACATCGACAAGTGGAAAGCCTGTCGCGGGGGAAGCCTCAGAGTAGAACCATGAGAGAGAGAGAGAGAGACATCCGAAATCTGAAATCAGACTCGTCAAACATGCTACGGTGCCTAATGGGAACGTCCATGAGGAGTATAATTCTCGATCAAAGTACGGATGCCAAGCTGACGCGACACCACCAGCATCAAACAAACACCGCCGAGAAAGGGCTTGTAGGACCTGCGCCGTCGGCAGTTCACGGGAAGCCCCAGGGTACAGGACCCGGGGAAGGCATCAGGGCCCGGGGCCTTTGCTCTCGGCGCCGTCCTTCTTTTCAAAGCGCTGCGTGTTCCCCGGGGCGCTCTTCCGTACGGTTTCTCTCTTCGCAGGCGGTTCTTCCCCCCAACCGCTGAGTACCGTCCGGAAAGTTTGGCCGCTCAGAACATTCAGGAGGGAGAGAAACACACAGACACAATTAATCGTCGACTCCTCGGAAAATAGATAAATACGGGAAGAGAGGGGAAGACGAACACCGAGAAAATATGGGGAAATATGGTGAATCCTTGTATCGTGTAATTTTTTTGTGTGTCCCTGGGCTCCTTCAAACATGGAGGGGGCCCAGGGATACAAGCCGAGTTGGTTCTTCGGACACGCCCCTATCGCGGACGGACGCCCCCCTTCGTAGATTTCGGGGTCGGGCCCAAAAATGCTGGTCTATTCGAAAACCCTATGAAGCCTCGGGTAGGGTCGACACATCCCCTGTTATCTCCAGGGCGTGTGGGCGACGGTCGCACCATCCGTCTTCTGCCAGCTGGCAAAGCCGGCCATGCGCAGAGGTGTGTGTGGGGGAGGAGGGAACGTCTCTTAGAAGCGCCCTTGGTTCTCAGAAGGCGCGCGCCTTGCCTATAGACATGGGGTCGGCGCCTTCTAAGAAGCAGCCTCCTTCGAAGAAGCCCTTACCCCCTTTCACCCTACTTCTCTGTGCGCGCCGCCACAAATGGGTCGAGTTTTGAGCGGACATTGGCGCGTAAGCTGCCCGCGTAAGGTCGCGCGTAAGCGCCCTCGTTTCCCATGTGGCGCTCCGCGCCAGTGGCCCGCGCACAGCAGGACCAAGGTGTAAGAGGTCGGTTCGGGGACGTGTTTGTTGGATGTCCTTGTGCATCCTGGGGAGGGTACCCTTGGATGTCCTGTTTGTTTTGGCCGACGGAGGGTCTCATGTTCTCGAGGGATGTTCTTCTGGCCTGGGTTCGACTGTAAACTGTGGCCCCATACAGCCATAGTAAGGATGGGCACCCTTCCCAAGGGTACCCTTGCATCCTTGCCTTCTCGGTCCATCCTTGGCCACTTTCGTTGGCTGCGCCCCGCTCGAAGAGCTTCGAAATGGCCTTCCAAGGCCCTTGCATCCTTATCGCGCGTCCTCATGATACGGGTCGACTATGCCCCCTATTGCACGCCGCCGACAATGGACAAAACGTGCAGTGCGTGGGGAAACCAAGAGGTACCGATACCGCTACTCCCCAGAGCTCTCCTGGGTTGCGTTCTGACCAGGATTCCGAGGCGAACCCAGCGGGCGGGGGTAAAGGTACCCATCGGTCAAGTAGGTATTTTTTGGATTCCCAGATTCCGCTCTACGTCAAGCGCCTTCCTGCTTCAACGATCGAGTGGCTTCACCTGTTCCGTCCCCTTTTCGGGGGCTTGCGGACACCCAATTTATTTGCAACGCCTTCCTACCTCGTGTTCAGACCTGCTTCTTCCGACCGACGGGCAGAGGTATGGTGACCTCTTCCTCCTCGGAGTGCGGGCGCCCGCCGATCTGGCGGCTGCCTTGCGAGAACTCCACGCAGGACCTGCTGCCCTGCCGGCGCTCCGAGAGGGGGAGCAGCGCCGACGCTCGCCGACCTGGCCTGGGGCCCTGGCCGGAGGGGCCCCCGGGGGGCCCTCCTGGGGGCACCGCTCGGACGTGTACGCTCTTTCTTTCGCGGCGGGGGCCATCGACTCCTCCTCCCTCCTCCCCCTCCTCCTCTTCCTCCTCCTCCTCCGCCTCTCCTCCTCCTCCTCCTCCTCTCCTCTCCTCTTTCTCCTCCTCCTCCTCCTCGTCCTCCTCCTCCACCGCCTTATCCTCCTCCTCCTCCTCCTCCTCCTCCTCGTCCTCCTCCTCCTCCGCAGAAATAATGAAAGAGACCACGCCCTGGATAGGCCCCAGACCCCTCCCTTGGCATCGCTCGGCCGTGGGCGCTTTTTGATTCTCGGCGTGGGCCATCGAGGAGCCTCCTGGCCCATCTTGCAAATATCGGCAGCGAGCGAGTGGGGGGAAGTGAGAAGGAGGAGGCCCTCAGGGCTCGCAAGTCCCCCGGCCTTCCGAGAAGTTTCCCAAGCCCTCCCCGAAGACACACCAGCAAACAACAACTTCTCAGAAGGCGCGAGGGCTTCTGAGAAGAAGTCCCGCCGCCTTTCTGAGAAGGCCTTCTCCCTCTCACTTTCCCCCCCTCCCCTCTCGCTCGCCGCCCCCCGCCCCCGCCCCAACAAAAACACGCGCGCGAGATCGACAACGTGTACGGGACAGGGACGCCCGAGCGATGGCGAGCCTCGCGCTCCCCGCCCTCGCCTCTGCCGGGCTCCGCGAGGGCGCGTCGAGGCTTCGCTTCTGCGCTTGAGTCGGGCATGTGCCCCTACAGGAGGGATATCCAGAAACAGTTCCAAAAGTAGTCTGGGGACGATTTTTTGGTTTGTTTTTTATGGACTATGAACGAATATGTTTTGACACTCGTGCATTTCTCCTCCAAAATCCGCCTGTAGGAGGACATGGAAGACCTAAGTCTGCGCGCGCGCAGGTGCAAGAGGACAGTCCAGCGTGGTGTGCTGGAGTCCGGGATGGCGACGGCATCCTCGAGGTGCGCGCGGGGCACGCAAAAGTCAGGCGATCGCAAACATGGATCAAGGAGGCGTGGATTAGCGGCTGGTCCCGTTTCCATGGGAACTCGCGGATTTCCGCCGTCGAACGAGGCGGCACCGGCCGCATTTTGGGGAAGGCACCTCCCCCGATCCATGGATTTGGCGACCGCGCGCCAAATTAGCGGATCGCTAATCCATGTTTGCATTCACAAGCTTCTGGAATTCCGCGCGGGTTTCTTGAATCTGCGCTTGGCCCCCTGGCGGCGCCTCCGGCGCCGCCCCTGGCGCGCTCCACGCTCGAGAGAGGGGGGTCCGGCACAGATCCAAGAGATCCGCGCGGACCTTGTTGTTTTTTGTTCCTCTAGGTCAACGGCGAGTCGACGCTGACCCTATCCAAGGCAGCGGTGGCCGAGGGGTCGGTCCTTCTGCGGACGTGTGCGGTCCATCTTTGTCTGGCAGGTACTGTGCTTTCTTTTCGGACTTGCGCACATTGCGAAAACCGCTCGTGGACTATGTTTAGAGCTTAAGTTTTTTACTCGAGCACAAAACGCGCGTTATGTAGCCTCCAACCCATCCGCCCACCCAGTAGATAACATAACGCCCTCAGCTTCACTCACCCCCGTTGCAGCAGCGTCCGTTGCTTGGCGCGTAGGTATGCCCGTCGTAGTGAGCGCGCAACGTGTTGTGTCATGTGCCAGCGGGCCCACCAACGGGCGTTATACGGCTTCCCAAAAACTTGACTTCCTACAGTCTGGGCCGTTTTTGATGAACCTGTCGCGCCGCCGATGCTGGCCCTCCGCGCTTCGGCGCGACGCGCTCGCCACGTCCCGAATCCCGAGCGTCCACGGCCCGAGCCTCTTCTCGGCCTCACGCGGAGTGGAGCGGCACGTTCTATCACCTTGCAGGGCACCGGGCACAGCGTGTCGCCGGGGCCGCCGCCGCGACACGCGAATGAAGGAAGCACCCCCGACCGTACACATTGCGCAAGCCTCTCCTGGAATAGATTCGGAAGGCCTAGCGGCCGGCGCCGCCGACCCTGAAGGGGGACGGCGACGACGGCGGCGGCAGCGGCGACGACGACGACGCTGACGCTCTGGAGCCTTTCTTGGGGCTCTCTTGGGAGCCTCGTGGGCTCTGTTGGGACTTGGGCTGTGGCCGCGGCTGAGGCCAGGGCCAGGGCCAGGGCCGGGGCTGGGGCTGGGGCCGAGGCCGCAGGAACTATATCCAACTCGTTGCATCTGTGCTTGGGCAGTGCTATCTTATTCCGCTGCTCCTCAGCTATGTCGGAAACTGGACCATATACATTACTAGTGGCGGGATGTTTTTCAGTCCCAGAACTTCTGAGGGTCGGGGACGACGTCGGAGTGGTGTGGTGTATACTTTTTTCCCCGTTTTCCAGTGGAAACAACGAAACATGTATACACCAGGGTCCGGTATACACCAGGATCCGCCTTCCCGTGCGAGTTTCAGTGCGGGGCCGAAAAATGCGTCGGTGTATAGAGTTCGGTTCCTTACTATGCCCCCGCCACGCTGCATCTCCCCTGGTGTTGATGGAGGATGGGGGAGGTGGTAGGAAAGGGGGCAGGCCACGATGGCAGGGACAGCGAGGGAGGGGCGCAGGGAGGCGCGAAACGAGCACGGGTTGCTGGTGAAATAGAGGGCTCTGCTTAAGTCGGGCCTGTTCCTCTACAGGAGGAATATTCAAAAAATGTAAACAATAGTCAGGTGACATTTTTTGACTATGTTTGGGCATTCTTGGAGTATTTTGGGGCTCTTTTAAATTTTTCGTTCAAAAACCCCCTGTAGGGGGACAGGCCCGACCTAAGACTATGCGGAACGAGCAAGGACGCTACGGAGCGAGCAAGGATTGCGGAGTGAGGGACAGCGGGGTACGATGCGGAACGGGCAAGGAATTCGCCCTCGGGTGCGCGAAGTGATTCGCGCTTCGCGGTTTGGCGCCGATTCCTCCTCATCGTTTTCTCCCCTGGGGCGCTGCGCGAGAGCGCGAAGTTGCTCGCGCTTCGCGCAGCGCGAAGCGCAAAGTCAGGCGCCCTTGCTTTTGGAAAAGATCATGCCGCAAGAGTAACGCTCACGCTGGGAACTCTGATAGCATCGAGCTGCCTGCGGCAAGTCCTGCCACCGTGCCAGCCCAGAATTCTGGGTGGCGATGGTTCGACAGGGCACGGGAGGCCGTCACATGTGGCGCCTCGTGTCTCCAGGATCGGAGGATTTGCGATGCTGTTGATGTTGAGGTTGATGGTGTTGCTGTTGATGTTGATGTTGATGTTGATGTTGTTGTTGTTGTTGTTGTTGTTGTTGTTGTTGTTGTTGTTGAAATCGATGCTGATGTTGGTCGTGCTGTGGATGATGGGAATGATGATGACGATGCTGCTGCTGATGATGATGATGCTGATGATGCTGCTGATGCTGATAATGATGACGATGCTGATACTGATGATGCTGATGATGTTGATGATGATGCTGTCGCTGCTGCTGCTGCTGATGATGATGAGGAGGAGGAGGAGGAGGAGGAGAGGGAGGAGGAGGAGCAGGAGGAGGAACAGCAGCAGCAGCAGCAGGAGGCGGACGAGGACGGCCGTCATATGTGACAGCTGTCCCCTTCACTATGTGAGCAGTTCTCACGGAACTCGTTCGGACCATTGGGGCTGTCTTATTTCCCGTGGGCCAGTTTTGCGGGTCCCTTGCGGCCGCCTTGGGTTGTTGTGCGGCCCTCTCAGGCCGTCTTGTGGCTCTCTAAGGCCGTTTCGGGATCGTCTTGGCCGTATGGTGTGCATTTGGGGGGCGTCGTGGGGCCGTCTTGTGCAGCCGAAGGACCTTAGTGTTGGCTTGGGTCCCGTGGGATGCCCTCTTTGGCCGTCTCGGGGCCGTCCTCGATGCCTCTTGGGCCATCGTGAGACCTCTCGGGCCATCTTGGGGCCGTCGTGGAGGCGTCCTAGGCAGTCTTGAGCTGACCCAAACCCGAAAAGGCGAGAATGCGAACATCAATCAACAACCATCGGGAAATCAATGAGTTTGGCTTCTTCGGGCCCTGTTAGAGGTTCTCTTGTGGTCCTTTATGGCCTCGGAGGCACCCTGGGACGTCTTGAGGCCATGTTGGGCCGCCTCGTGGCTATCTTGGGCCGTCTTCAAGGCATCTCGGCCCATCTTGTCGTCCTTGGTTGCTTGCATGGGCCGCCTCGGAAGCTCGGGATGCATATCCATGGTGTTTTACGAGGGACCGTAGCCTCCAGTGCGAGGCCCAATCGTATTTACGAGGGGTCGTGGCCTCGGGAATGGGGGGGCGATGCATGCGGGGAACGCGGCTAAGGGTGTCTGTGCGTGTGTGTGTGTGTCTCTGGTCTGAGGATACACGCCGGTCGTTGAAAGTAAGTATTTTTGGATGCCCAAATCCTAATCTACTTTAGGCGCCTTCCTACTTCAAGAGTCGAGCGGTTTTACTTCTTTCCTCCTCTTCAGGAGGCGGGCGGAAGTCCAATCTACTTCAACGCCTTCCTACTTCATGTTTCTACCCACTTCTTCCGACCGGCGTGTACAGAGCCCCTACCAGACGACCCTGGGCATTCTTCCACGCCTCAACGTGCACAGGGCACGGTGGCGGATGAGCTCACGGATGATCAATTGAACAGACGGTGCCTTGATCTGCGCGTCGGGCGCATGCTTCAAGGCTTGGGGCTGGTGCCGCCGACCTTGAAGGGGAACGACGACGACGATGGCGGCGCCGACGACGACGACGAAAAGATGATCCCTTGATCTGCGAGTCTGGCGCACGCTTCTGACCCGAACGGTTTTAGGGGGAGGAGGAGTGGAGAGGAAAAGGTGAAGGGGAGGAGGAGGAGGAGGAGGAGGAGGAGGAGGAGGAGGAGAGCTGAGAAGGACGTGAGAGGCAGGGGGGAGAGGAAATATGATGCCTCAAGGTTTGTGTTGACGTTATTGGCCCCTGGACGGAGAGGACGAGGGAGGGCCATCCAGTCTCCTGAAGGAGGAGGAGAGGGGAGAGGGTCAGGGGAGCAGGAGCAGGAGCGAGGCCGGAGTGGGTATTCGTGACTCTTTTGCTTGCCTCCCTCCCGTCTTCACTCGCCCTCTTTGCAAGCCTCGCTGGCTGCTTGGCCGCAGTGTTGCGCAGAGTCGGGGCCTTTTCGCCAGCTTGACTTCGATGAGGAGGGGGAAGAGGGGAGATGAGGATGGGGGAGGATTAGGAGGAGGGGAATGAGAAGGAGGCATGAGAAGGGGGAGGTGTGGGGGAGGAGTGGAAGTGTAGGGGAGGAGAGGCGTGCACACCTTGCATTTGCGCTTTACCGAGCGTCGCCAGCGCAAGGGGGCCATGACGTCTGCGCTTGCACAGCAAGCTGAGCTGACGATTTGGCGGCGCCCCATGGGCATGAATTTGGAGGATCCGCTCTCTTTGCCCACTGTCAACTTTCCCCTCCTCATCCCTCCACGCCGTCCCGGTATGCCCCTCCTCGGGGTTGAGGATGGGGGAGGTGCAGGGAGGAGGAGGAGGAGGAGGAGGAGGAGGAGGAGGAGGAGGAGCAGGAGGAGAACCAGAAGGGAGGAGGAGTGTCTCGAGCCAAAGGACAGTCACGAGAAGGGGAGGGGAGGGGGTTGAGGGAGTATGAGGAGGGGAGAGGCGGAGGAGAAGAAGGGAGGGACCATCGGCTGGTCACGCTGAAGGCTGGCGATGGCCTTGGCGATGGTGATGGTGCTTTTGCAGCTGTCGTCGCAGCTGCCGCTGGTCGCCCTCCTGCGTCTTCCCGCCGTTTCCCCCTTCTCTTCTCCTCCTCTTCCTCCCTCTTCTCCTCCTCTCTTTCCGTTTCGTCCCTCTCCTCCTGCTCCTCCTCCTGCTCCTCCTCCTTCTTCCCCTTCGACCCATCCCTCCAGCTGCCGCCCCCCTCGCTCTGAAGAAGCCCGCCGGCAGGAGCTGTGGGTGGCGAGCGTGCCGCCCAGCCGGGGGGACTGAGTCTTCCTGCCCCCGGCGGAGCTGCGCCGGCCGGCCTGCGACTTTTTCACGCTGCCCGCCCTCCCTCCTCGGCCACGCGCAGAGGGGGGGTACACGCCGGTCGTTGAAAGCAGGTATTTTTGGATTCCCAGATCCCAATCTACTTCAAGCGCCTTCCTACTTCAAGAATCGACACGCTTTTGCTGTGTTTTGTTATTCTCTGGGGGGGCCTGGACCCAATCAACTTAATCCGCCTTCCTACTGCATGCTTTTACCTACTTCTTCCGACCGACGTGTAGTGTTAGGTCGGGCCTGTCCCCCTACAGGGAGGTTTGGGACGAAAAATACGAATATGCATAACATGCGCAAAAGGATGCCCAAGCATACTCCAAAACTAGTCCCCAGACTATGTTTTGACTATTCTGGAATATTCCCCCTGTGGAGGGACAGGCCCGACTTGAGGGTAGGGGAAGGGGAAGGGGGGAAGGCTTCTCAGGAGCCCCCTGCTTCTGAGAAGGCTCGGGCCTCGACTACACATGCAAGGCCAGCACCTTCCTCCAGGGAGCCCTGGGTTTCTTGGGCTTCGATGGTTCTGCCGTGGAAGGCGTGGCGCTCCCACACCAGACATCCATGAAGGGTCCTGGGGTCTCAGGGTTGGGCTTCTTGCGGAAGGCGTCCTGTGGTCGAGCTCCTGCTGCAAGAGGCAGCCTCCTTCTGCGAAGCCCTCCCCCCTCCCCCTGCTCCCCTGTGCGCGCCGCCAACTCCCTCTGACGTCCGGCCGTCCCTCCTCGGCGCCTGGGCGGCTCGCAGGAGTCGCGGCGTGGGCCCTCGTCGTCATCGTCAAAGACGTCGTCGTCGCCGTCGACGTCAACGTCGTCGTCGCCGCCGCCGACGAAGTCGTCGCTGTCGTCGTCGTCGTCTTCGTTGTCGTCGTCTTCGTTGTCGTCGAAGTCGTCGCGACCGTCCTGCGAGCAGAGGTGCCCCGCGGAAGCTTCCCTTGCCCCCTGGCGGCCCTCTGGGCCCCCCTGCCTTAGGGCACCTCGGGACCCTCGACAATCGACGAGGACTGTGCCCCAGGATTTCTCATTCGAGGGGCTTCCGCCTCTCCTCATAGGAGGAAGAGGTGCCCATACACCTCTACCCTTCGGCCGTTTTGCCCCGTTTCGGGCCTCCTGGGAGGCCCTCGTCGCCACCGCTGGATTCGCCTGGAAACTCTGGTCAGAACGCACTCTGGGGGAGGTCTGGGGGGTAGCGGTGACGGTACCTTTTGGTTTCCCCAATGCCGCCGACCCCCAGAAAAGGCGGGGAGTCCACGGTCGAGGCGTCGTGGGCTTCTTGGGTACCATCTTGGGACTCTCGTGGGCGTCTTGGGAGCCGTTCGGTGGCCCGTGCCCCAAGAATTCTTTGGAGCTGGATTTCTTCGGGTGTGTGCGCCTGCTGTCTTCGACCACCAGGGGTTCTCCTCCTGGGCCTGGGCGCCATCGGGAAAGGTTCCGAGATTCCAGAGACGGCACCAGGGTTCGTGAGCTCGCCTGTGGCGAAAAGCAGCCCACTCAACGTCAACAAAGGAGGAGGAGGAGGAGGAGGAGGAGGAGGAGGAGGAGGAGGAGGAGAATGAGGAGGAGGAGGAGGAGGAGGAGGAGGAGGAGGAGGAGAAGGCGGGGAGGAGGAGGAGGAGGACGAGGACGAGGAGGAGGAGGAGGAGTAGAGGAGGAGGGGTAGGAGGAGTAGGAGGAGGAGGAGGAGGAGGAGGAGGAGGAGGAGGAGAAAGCGCGACATTCGGACTCCCGGGCCTTGCCCGGCCCAGAGGTTCTTGAGCCTCGACTTGGGCTTGGCCCTCGTTCTGGCGGCGCCCTTTGCCCCCCGTGAGTTCTGATGCTGTCGTCCCTCCGCTCTGGAGGTCTTTGGCTCTATGAGCCTCGGAGTTCACTCTCGACCCCCGCCTCTCTGCTCGGAGGTCATGTCCCTTGGCCCCCTCCTCCTGCATTCCCCCACACCCCTCGGGCCAGACGCAAGGGTAGAGTAGGGAAAGGGGGAGGTTGCGAGATCTGCCGCAGGTGGCCGGTTTCCGCCCCGCCGCCGGGCCCACTCCTGGGCGCCAGGAGGCGCCAGGAAAGCCAGCCACGTGAGCTGACACGTTACCCTACCCTACCTTTTGCTATCCTACCCTTTCGTCGTCCCTTGAGCCTCGCCTCCCCCTCCACTCATCCCTCTCCTCCTCCCCCCCCCTCCCCCTTTGCCGCCCTCGCTGTACTCGCTTGCTTCGGTCCCTCGGTCGGCCCCCACTCGTGGCCGTGCGGTGTTGTGCAAGGGAGTTAGCGCCAGACTCCAACCCGCCCGCGTTCAAGTGTGGCGCTCCTGGAAGGGCCTCGCCTTCAAGGTCCGAAGGAGTTGCCATCCCTTCCTCGGCGGAAGGCGGCGGAAGGGCGCGGCGGACAGCGGCGGAAGCCAAACGAGGCAGTCTCCGCAGGCGGAAGACCTGCGGAAACAAACATTGGCCCCCCAGTCGAAGAAAAACAAATGCCATAACATCAACTGTTGGCGCTCCGCGCGGATTTCTTGGATCCGCGCTGGGCCCCCCTCCCTGGCGCGCGGAACGCGCCAGGGGCGGAGGCGCCGGCGGGGGCGGCGCGATCGCCATGGGTCGAAGAAGAAAAACGCCATAACCATTAACTGTTGGCGCTCCGCGCGGATTTGCTGGATCCGCGCTGGGCTCCCCCCAGCGGCGCCTCCGGCGCCGCCCCTGGCGCGCTCCGCGCCAGGGAGGGGGGTCAAGCGGCAATCCACGCGGAGCGCCAACAGTTTATGCTTACTATATTTTTGTTGTTCTTGTTCTGCTCATTTTTGGGGTCCAGGGGCCAGGAATCGGCCTCATGAAAAAACCGTCCCCCTCTTCCCATTCCTCCCCCTCCCCCTCCTTCTTCTCCCCCCCCGCCGTCGCCCCCCTCCGCAGGTTAAGTGTCAGAGCTGCGCATTCAGTGTAGCAGCACGGTTGCCAGGAAGGCGAAACGACAGGGGGTTCAACAACGCTCTCGGTGGCTCAAAGGTGAGGTCCTGAGGGATCGGGTCCCGAGGACGAGGTGCCCCAAACACTGTAAATCCATTGGATCCCCTCCTATCCTTGAGACCCCATCTCTTAGGACCCCATCTTTGAAGCACCCGCGCTTTGACGGCCCCAGCCCGAGCCAAGTTTCTCTACACCTTGGGCGATGCTTAAGAAAACCCAAGTTTTCGGGCAGAGTCTCGATAATTCTTAACGTTTCAATGTGAATCCTAAGATTTGAATGGAAGCGTTGGGTTTTTATTCAAGTTCTGAGACTATGAATGTCTTAACCCATGATTTCTTAAGCATTTCGCAGGGTGTAGGGTGGACATCAGGCGGCCTGATGGGCTTGAATGGTGCTGCTGCTGCCCCCCGCATCTCGGGGCGAGAAGGATCGCATGAGATCCTTCGAGAGCTCCGGCCCCTCGGGCCAAGGTGTTGGCGCTGGACTCCCACCCACGTCCAATGAAACGAATATATACCTTTCTTTCCTCCCGTCCCTCCCCTCCCCCTCCTCCCCCCCACCACCATCCGTATATTGATTATGGCCCTGCTCCTGCCACTGTTTTTTTGCCGTCCTCCTCTTCCTCCTCCTCCTCCTCCTTCTCCTCCTCCTCCTCCTCGCTCCTCGCTCCTTGCTCCTCGCTCCTTGCTCCTCGCTCCTCCTCCTCCTATCCTCCCGCTCTCCTCCTCCTCCTCCCCTCCTCCTCCTCCTCCTCCTCCTCCTCCTCCTCCTCCTCGCTCCTCGCTCCTCGCTCTTCCTCCCCCTCCTCCCCCTCCTCCTCCTCGTCCTCCTCCTCCTCGCTCCTCGCTCCTCGCTCCTCCTTCCTCTCCTCCTCTCCTCCTCCTCTCCTCCCTCCTCGCTCCTCGCTCGCTCCTCGCTCCTCACCCTCCTCTCCCTCCTCTCCTCCTCCCCCTCTCCTTCCTCCTCCTCCTCCTCCTCCTTCTCCTCCTCCTCCTCCTCCTCCTCCTCCTCCTCCTCCTTCTCCTCCTCCTCTCCTCTCGCCATGGGGGAAGCGGTGCCTAAGGCAAGCGGGCCATGAGGTGTGTCGCCGCTTTCGGGCTTCTCGGGGCCCTCCACTGGCCCTGGGGCTGTCAGAAAGCGGCTCAGGGTGAATAGCTCGTCCTGGGGAAGGCCCCAGGGCTCCAGACCCGTTTCCCTCGGGACCCGTTTCCCGTTTTCCCCCGTGTCTTAGAGATGTGGGGGTATCCTGGAGGCGTCCGAGAACTGGCTCGGAGAGGCGCGGAGGGCCTGGGAGATGAGATGCGCTGGGGAGCTCGTCCTCCCCCCTCTTCCCCTCCCCCCCGCAAGCGGCATTCTGGACCCCCGAGGAGGGGAGGTCGATGACCACGTGTGAACCCCACCCCCCGCCCCCCTCGATTGCTGGGGGGGGAGTCACTTCGTTCGGAGGGGGATGAACGACCCCTGCAGCGGGACACCCTGGCAACGCGGTCGCCGCCGCAAAAACTGCCCGTTCAACGCTGGCGCCGCGCAAAGGCTGCGCCGAACAGACTGTTCGGCGCGCGGTCGCGCCATGGGCGACATGGACGCCCCGTCGTGGCACGCGCCTGCGCCACCGCGGCCGTCTTGGAGGCGGAGCCATGGATCGCGGTGCGCGGGTCGGCGACGGGCCCCGCGGCCGAGCCGAGCCGGCCCGCTCCGCCGCCAAATTCGGGCGGCAGTGGCTTCGTGCCTCGAGGGCGGCGTTCCCGGATTCTCGGGGGAGGAGCAGGTGACTACCCACACCTCTGGCCTTCCCTCGTTTTCTCCCTTTTGGGGGCTTCCTTGGCCTCTCCGTCGTCGCCACCGCTGGGTTCGCCCCAGAATCCCGGTCAGAGCGCACCCCAGGAGGTCCGGGGAGTGGCGGTGTCGGCAACTTTTGGTCTCCCCAGGTTCTTGGGTTTGGCGTCCACGCGCCAAATCCGCGGATCTGTGATCCGCGCTGGTGTGCGCCAGAAACAGGGGGGGTCAGCGGGTCATCACTAGCATCAGCATCATCGTCGTCATCGCTGGGGGGTGCGCACGAGTGGGGGGGCAGCCCAAGGTGGCGTCGCAGAGCGGGCCCAGCTTGAGGCGGATGTGTCCCTTTCCAGAGGCCGTCGAAGGCGATGTTCCTTGACCGCCTTGGCCTCCACCTCCTCCATCCTTGACCTTCACCCTTGTGCTCTCTAGCGGCCCTACAGCCACGACGCCGAAGTAAGGAACAGGTCGGGTTCGTAAAGGGCCCGCTGTTCCTTGCACTCCCTACACGATGCTAGCCCTACAGTCACGATGCTGGCCCTACAGTCGCGACGCAGTAAAAGAGCAGGGCGGGTTCGAAAAAGGCCCGCTGTTCCTTGCAGTAGGTCCTTCACATGGCTGTTCCTCGAGCTCCCCTCGTGCGCCCAGACGCTTGTGGGGCCAGGGCACGGGGAAGAAATATGAGGAGGAGGAGGAGGAGGAGGAGGAGGAGGAGGAGGAGGAGACGGAGGAGGAGGAGGAGGAGGAGGAGGAGGAGGAGGAGGAGGACCGCAGCGCCTCTCGAGCGTCTCCCGCTGGCCGCGCTGGCGCGCGCCCGACGGACTACGCCGAGGCGCCCTCACGCCACGATGGCGGAGAGGGCAAGGTGGAAGAAAGCGTGGAGGAAGACCCAGTCGCAGAGGAAGAGGGCCAGGGCCGCGTCGACGCAGGCCAACTTGCCGCCGACGAAGGAGGCGTCGCCGTCGCCACCGAAGAAGACGCCGTGCCACCAGCCGACCACGTAACGGCAGCGAATCACGACATGGTCCATCAATGCGCCGCGTGGCTGCAAGAGGAGCCCCCCTGCGGGGGCGGCGCTGCAGGGGTACGTCGGGCACGAGGCGCCAGGCCCCTTTCGACACACCGGATCGTGTCTTGCTGGTTGCGGCGCGTGGACTCGTTGGGCGAGAGCCCATCGCACCTCAAGCCAAGCTTCCGCATTGAGCGGGCATCACCCGCAGCACAGTGAGACCCGCAGCGCCTGCAACAGTAAACACTGTTGCCCCTGACTACGTCGTGCCCAAGCGCAGCGAAGGCATCCCCAACCTCCTCTGCTAGGGCAGGTGGCAACAAGGTTGCGGGGGCCGAGGGCTGTGAGGCCAAGGGCCATGCCAGCCCTCTGGTCGCTGCAGAGAACCCAGCCCTTGCCGAAGGCGCGGAAGTACTCGGCGTTCAGAGCTCTGGCAACACGCGAAGGGCGACATACGCGATGAAAGCCAGTTTGCAGCGACTCGAGGGAGGAACCCGTTGTGGCCGTGACTCCGCATCGGGTACTTCGGTACGGCCCGAGGCTGGCGCAGTAAGCAAGGACATGGTCCGCACTGCGTGCCACCACAATGGGCCTGGCCTGCTCGCAAGGTGGCCTGGGGGCCTCCACGTCGCACCCCCATTGTTTGCGAGCCACCACCTGCAGTGCCGCCCACGAAATGAAGTGCAGGACCTTGCGGTGCTGTTTCAGCGCAGCTGTTGCCGCCTCAGCTACCGACCCAGCCAGCGCGTGAGAGGCCGCACCACAGCGCGCGAAGTAGTCTGCCCAGCCGTTGTCTAGCGCCAGTCACGCAGCTCCTGCGGCTCGGTGCCCATAAGCTCCTCCAAGGGCCTGTGCGCTGGCGCCCAGGAGGGCCCCGCAGACTGCGCCTGCGGCTGGCCACGAAGATGCCCCGCAACGCTCGAGCATGCTTGGCGCGACTCTGCTCGAGCTCGGGACACCAGCGCTCTCCTTCGTGGGCGAGCGCCAGCAGGTCAGTAAAAAGCATTGGTGGTGGGAAAGCGTCGAGCCACTCCCTGATCGCGAACCTCTCAGCACGGCCGACAGTCTGCACCAAGTACGGAAGGGGCCCGAAACGCGCCCTAACTGGGAGCCAAGAGTAATGATCAAGCTGCACAACAGCTTGTCCACATCTCCGCACCTCGGGCATACCTGGGTCGTAACCAGACCCGTCGGTGTAAGAAACGGGGCCCCAAACGACATGGGCGTCGCCCCACAGGCAGACATCATGCCTCCGCGTATGTGCGCGTGGCAGATAAGCGGGAGGCTCGGGTATGCCAAAAACGAGGTAGGACTGCTCGAAGTTCGGCGTGCCTGATCCAAGACCCGCTTGGATGAGTTGGTCGCGCACTTCAGCCAACACTTGGGGGAGGTGGAAGATACCACGGCCATTCAGCGTTGGCGTCGCTGTCTCGGGCCCGCCGTGCCCGCATGGTGCATCGGGCGCCGAGGCTGGAGCCGCCGCCACAGGGGACAGCGGGTCATTCTGTTCCGAAGCAACCGGTGGCGCACAGGGGACGCTCTGCGCGTCCAACCGTGCCTTCTCCTCATGGCCGTCGTACCCATCGGGTGGCACAACGTCGACCTCTTCATCAAGCCCTTGCCCGATGCCTGGGAAGAAGTCGTCCTCGGCCTCCATGGTGCTGGGTCGGGTCGGCAGGGTCGGCTGGGTCGGGTCGGCCCGACTCCCAAGGTTGTCGTGAGTTTGCTGGCGTAGGTCGCCGAAGCCCTGCTGCGTTTCAGGGTTCAGCGCTTGTCGCAGGCCTTGGAGATGGTCCGTCGGCTCCTGCTCCATGGGTTGCAGCTCCCCTGCGGGGGGGTGGGTCGGCAGCGCGAGGCATTCCAAGAAGACATGGCCCCAGCACTCATCGGGCGCAAGGGCCTTCCCGCAAGCCTGACAAGGGCGCATGGTCACTCCTAGCTTCATGTCCCTGCGGATCGGCATGTGTACGTTGTCATACCATATCGCCTGTAACGCTCCCAGCTGCCTTGTGGCACGGACACCCTTGACCGCATACCTGAGCCCACGGTGCCAGATGGGCGCACCAGCGTGGGAGTACATGTGGCTGGTGAGGTGGTCGTGCTGCCAGCGCTGCACGCCTTGCACCAAAAACGGACGTGGGTCAGCAGGGCACACGCGGTATAGGTCATACTGGTTGCCCAGGTCATCCTGCAAAACGTGCGGCGCTTTCATGTCCCAGGCTAGCCGCCTGAGCGTCAACCACGTCGCGGCCAGGGGACCTTTGGCACTGGCCCAACTGATGGGGACAAGCCGCTCACGGAGCGCTGTCCAAGCCTTTTGAAGGCGGCCAGGTGACGTGCGCCCATCCCAAATCCAGGCGGCGTAGTTCAAGACCAAGTGCAGCGTGGCATGATAGATGGGGTCGTACTCCTCCGAAGGGTGAGTACGGAGGTATGCCGTGACGCCCACATGGCGTTTGTCCATGCGCCCGTTTAAAGCCGCGGCCAAGTTGCGCATCTCACGTAGGGGCGCGTCCGCCAACCCCGGATGAGGAGGAGGACGAGGAGGAGGAGAAGGAGGAGGAGCAGGAGGAGGAGGAGGAGGAGGAGCAGGAGCAGGAGGAGGAGGAGGAGGAGGAGGAGCAGGAAAAGGAGGAGGAGGAGGAAGAGGAGGAGGAGGCGGAGGAGGAGGAGGAGGAGGAGGAGGAGGAGAAGGAGGGGGAGGAGGAGGAGGAGGGGGAGGGGGAGGAGGAGAAGGAGGAGGAGGAGGGGGAGGAGTAGGAAGAGGAGAAGGAATAGGAGGAGGAGGAGGAAGGGGCGGGCCTTTTCGGAAAGGCTCCAAAGGCTTCCCCGGCCTCCCGAGAAGCTCTTCGAGCACGGCGAAGGCGCCCAGGGCCCTTCGGAATGCGGCAGGGACTCCGAGGCGCCCACGCCGCCTTCGGAGGAGGCCTGCCCCCACCATCGCGCCCCCCCCCCCCCCCTTCGGCGCGCCGCCGAGCAGAGGGGCGTCGTTCCTTCGTCAGCGTTCTGGGTGGTAATAGCTCGATTGTACGTCCCCCTGGCTCGTCGTCGTCGTCATCGTCGTCTTCGTTGTCGTCGTCGTCGTCGTCGTCGCCGTCGTCGTCGTCATCACATCCCTCACCCCTTGAGTAGGGCCGCCTGCGATCCGATTCGATGCGATTCGATTCGCTGGCTGGGGCCGCGGTTCCAATTCGATTCGATTCCGTTGGTGCATCGTCTAGGGCCAGCCGCAGCCCGGCGCGGCGATCTGATTCCGATCCGGTTTTGGACGATTCGCTCGCGATCCGATCCGTGTTCGATCCGATCCGATTCCGCGATTCGATGCTCAGGTCTGCCTTCCTGAGTTAGCGTTCGTGCTGGTAGTAGCTCGACGTCGTCGTCGTCGTCGTCGTCTTCGTCGCCGCCGTCGTCGTCACATCCCGACGCCTTCGCTCCTCTCCCCGCCCCTCGCACCTCTCGAGGCCGCAGGCGTCGCCGGCCGCCTGGCCGCGCTAGGTCGCACCAGGCAGGCGCACCGCCTGCGGCATGAGCTGCCGTGTTTCCGCAGCGGGCTGCGCGTCTCACCCTCCGTCTCGCTCTTGCTCGCTCTCTCTCTCTCTCTCTCGGCGGCGAGGCCGGGGGGGAAGTGAGCAGAAGAAGAAGAAGGCCCTCTCAGAAGCCGGCGGGGCTTCGCAGAAGCCCTCCGGCCCCCCGAGAGGTTGTCCCGTGTCCTGTGGGACGGCTCGGGGAACTTCTCAGAGCGTCAGGGGACCTGCGGGCCTTCCGAGAAGGCCCGCCTTCTCTCTCTCTCTCTCACTTTCCCTCTGGGCGCGCCGCCGACCCTTCCTGGGCACGAGCGAAAGTGGTACGGAAATGCAAGGCACGAGGGCAGACAACAGTTCCTGCTCATTGTGTGCAGGGCTCGCCGTCGGTGTCGCCGCGGACGTGGTCCATTTGAGACAGAAGGTCGCCTGCGCAGCAGCGACCGCTGTCGGCGTTGGACGACAGTTGCGGTTTGGCATCGTGACCATGTTTTCTCTGCCCATTTCGGATGTTCCAATACTTCTCGCCCTCTCTCTCTCTCTCTCTCCATAAGATGTGTTTCTCTCTTCAGGGGAAGAAGGTGTACTGATGCCCATGTTCGTACTGGAGAGCCCTCGTTGCCACGGCTGGATTCGCGTCGAGAACAGGCTCAGAGCGCACCCCCGGAGCGGTCCGTGACCCATCGGTATGGGTGTATCCGTTTGTTCCGCCCTCTCCGTTTTTTTCCCCAAGCAGAGCTTGCCTCTGTAGGGGTCCTAGCAGAATCATGTGGTTAGGTTAGGTTTGTCGCCGATTTTCGCTGCACGCCCGGGTGCCAGGGTGCCCGGGGGTGCCCGGGGGGTGCCCGGAGGGTGCCCGGGGGGTGCCCGGGCGTGCCCGGGTGTGCCCGTGGGTGCCCGGGGGTGCCCTATAGCCCTAAGCCCTATAGCCCTATAGCCCAATAGCCCTATAGCCCTATAGCCTTACAACTATAGCCTTCTAGCTCTAAAGCCCAATAGCTCAATAGCCCTATAGCCCTAAAGCCCCCCAGCCCTATAGCCCTGATTGGGGTTTTCTCCGGTATCATGTTCTCTCTCTCTCTCTCTCTTTCTCTCTCATTTTTTATGTTTTTTCTTTCTTTCTTTCTCTCTCTCTCTCTCTCTCTGGGGAGGAGGAGGAGGAGGAGGAGGAGGAGGAAAGGAGTAGGAGGAGAAGGAGGAGGGAGGAGGAGGAGGAGGAGGAGGGGGAGGGGGGAGGGGCAGGGGGAGGGGAGGGGGAGGGGGAGAGGGGAGGGGGAGGAGGAGGTGGAGGAGGAGGAGGAGGAGGAGGAGGAGGAGGAGGAGGAGGAGGAGGGGAGCCAGTCAAGACAGCGCCGGTCCTCCCTGGCATTGGTTCGCCACTCCTGGGCCTCCGGGAGGCCCCTCGGCGCAACGGCGCGATGCGCACGGGAGCACGGGCCGGGCCGGGGCCCCCCAGGAGGGGTCCGGGGAGCGGTGTGGAGGGGATGTGGCCCAGGCGAGAGAGCCCTCGCGGTCTCGGCCAGTAGGGCGAAAGAAGAGCGTGCACACGGCGCGAGCGCTCGCCGCGAGATGCTGGTGCCGCGGACTGGGGGGCCGTACGCACGTGCCCAGAGACTTTCGTGGGCCCTGGAAGCGACGGGGCCGATGTTTTATCGGTTCCGTTTTGCCGTTTTTTTGCCGGTTCTGACGCCGTTTTTTTTTGCCGGTTCCGTCGCCATTCTTTTACGGGTTCCCGCTCCGATTCCAATCCTGGAGCCGTTTTTGTTGCCGTTTCCGGTCGCCGTTTTTTTTCCGTTTCCATTTTCAAGGGACTTTTTTTCGGAAACGGTGAAAAAACGGCCCTGCCTACTCCTGATTGTTGCGTCTTGACAGTCGTGAATCGTGGCCGAACGCCTTTCGTGCGACTTCAACATAGCGAATCAACATAACTGTGGCGCCCTGACAGTCATGAAGCGCTCCAAAACATGTTTGCTTGTACGTTAACCATGAGAACAAATGATGTTCTTGCAGACTTTTTCATGGAATGTGCGCGAGGCTAAGGCCTGAGCCACATTTTGACAAGGTGCAATGTGCGCGGCGCTGAGGCGAGAGCCACATGTGGAAAACAACCTGCGTTCAGTCCGTGGAACTCTTGCACAATTTCAAAAAAACGATTGCGAGAGCCACACTTTGGAATAGAGCCGCCCTCCATCTGCGAAGCCCTTACAAGGCTTAAAGCTTCAGGTTTTTTTTAGTGGTGCGGAAGTCTCAGGCGGAACGCCCGGCCCGCCCTTCGGAGAGGCCTCGGGGTGCGACAGGGAGGAGATATTCGCAAGGACAAGGAATGGAGGAGGAGGAGAGGGAGGAAGAGGAGGAGTAGGATGAGAAGGTGCAGGAAGAGGAGGAGGAGCAGAAGGAGGAGGAGGCGGAGAACGCTACGATCATTGCCATCGAAGTCCGATCAACGTCAACAATGATGATGGTGATGATGTTGATGATGATGATGAGGATGATGAGGATGATACTGAATACGATGATGATGGTGATGACGATGCTGATACAGGTGCCGATGCTGATGCTGATGCTGATACTGATGCTGATGCTGGTGATGATGCTGATGATGATGATGATGGTGGCGTTGATGATGATCATGACGGTGACTATGATTATGTTGACGTTGATGAGTATGATGATGACGGTGATGCTGTTGATGTTGATGGTAATATCGATGAAGATGATGATGTTGTTGATGGTGATGCTAATGATGCTAATGATGATGATGATGATGATGTTTTGTTATTGATGCTGATGCTGATGAGGATGATGGTGATGCTGATGCTGATCACGTGGTTTATGCTGCTAATGGTGCTGATGATAGTGATGCCTGCCGTTAGTGTTTGTGGTGGCAATGACGGCAATACGGCAGATACGACGATGATGATGTTGATGATGACGACGGTTATATTGATGATGCTATTGTTGCTGAGTATGATGATGATGTTGATGTTGATGATGATGTTGATGGCGAAGACTAGGATGGGGATGATGAGGAGGCTGTGAATCATGATGATGATGCTGATGATGATGCTGCTGATGATGATGATGGTGATAATGGTGATGTTGATTATGATGCTGATGTTGGTGATGATGCTGCTGCTGATGGTGATGATGATGATGATGATGCTGATGCTGGTGATGATGATGATGACTGTCATGATGATGCTGGTGATGATGCTGGTGATGATGATGACGATGCCGATGATGATGCTGCTGATGATGACGATGATGATGATGCTGCTGATGATGATGCTGATGCTGATGATGATGATGATGATGCTGATGATGATGCTGATGATGATGCTGATGAAGATGATGCTGCTGCTGAAGATGATGATGATGATGATGAGGATGATAGGGAGGAGGAGGAGGAGGAGGAAGAGGAGAACATTTCGACCGATGCCATTAAGGAGGAGGAGAAGGATGAGGAGAAGGAGGGGGCCGATAAGGAGCAGGAGCAGGAGAAGTCCGATCAACGTCAAGCAGGAGGAGGACGACGAGGAGGGACGAGAAGAGAAGAGGAGGGACGAGGACGAGGAGGGACGACGAGGAGGAGGAGGGACGAGGAGGAGGAGGAGGAGGAGGAGGTACAAGGAGGAGGAGGATAAGGAGGAGGAGGAGGAGGAGGAGGAGGAGGAGGAAGAGGAGGTACGAGGAGGCGGAGGAGGCGGCCCCATCTGGGAGGCCTGGAGTCTCTTAGCTCCTCCCGTCGGCCCTGCGCGCCGGCCAAGCCTGGCCAGCCACGGGGGACCGCGGGTGCTCCGCCGAGAGCGGCACCGCGTGCGCGGGGGTCCACCCGAAGTCGGACCGGCCGCGGCCGCCGCGCGTCGTCGTCGTCCTCGTCGTCGTCGTCCTCGTCGTCGTCGCCGTCCCCAGACATTTGATACCCTGTTTTCCCGATGCGCGGTCCCCGGAAGTCCCGACTGTTTCCACGGGACGGGTTTGCCATCCTGAGTTCGTTTTGACGGTCCCATGGCCTGGTGAGGACCCCCCAGAGGCTGACAATGACGAACAAAATCCGTCCTAACTTGTTCACGACGTTGCATGTCTAGGTCGTCGCCGTCGTCGTCGTCGTCGTCGTTTTCGTCCTCTTCGTCGTCGTCGTCGTCGTCGTCGTCGTCGTCGTCGTCGTCGTCGTGGTCGTGGTCGTGGTCGTCGTCGTCGTCGTCGTCGTCGAGGTCGTGGCGGCGCCTCGGCATTCGGGCCGAAGCCTCTGGTGGGTCGTCTGTGCACGGGGCGCTCCTGCAGGCAGGGGCATTTGCTCTCGAGAGCAGATGTCGACCCAGACGTGCTTGCGTCGCGAGACGATCACGGCGGGACGCGAAACAACTCGCGGCGGGAGGCCGTTGGCCGGTTTCGGCCTCCGAGTGCCTTCGCTAGGCCGCGGGGCCGTCACAAATCGAGTCGGGATAAACAACTGGCCCGGGGAAAGGGTCGGATTTTCGGGCGACCCCGTGCTGAAGCCGTCAGGATACCGCATGTCTGGGTCGTCGGCTCCCTCGCGGCGCCCGGGGTCGCCCGCCTCGCCCCGCCCCCGCAAGAGGTCGGTCGGAGCCAATGCCTGAGGAGGAGGAGGAGGAGGAGGAGGAGGAGGAGGAGGAGGAGGAGGAGGGGTAGGAGGAGGAGGAGGAGGAGGAGGAGGAGGAGGAGGAGGAGGAGGGGGAGGTACGCGCAGGGGTGACCATAGCCTAGCCTAGCCTTAAGCTGGAGTGGCCGCTGGTGCGCGGCCTTGGCGTGCCGATGGGGAGGTCGCAGCCAAGCGCGCAGGCCAATGCGGGGGCCACCCCTGTGGGAATCTCTCTTGTCTGAAGTCGAGCCTGTCCCTCAACAGGAGGAATATTCAAAAATAGTCAAAAAATAGTCTGGGGACGATTTTTGGACACTTTTTGAATATGTTTGAGCATTTGTAGGCATTTCTCTTGCCCCGGCGGAGGGTTGCGGGGAGCAGGCGGACGGGCGGCGGAAGCAAGCGACCGACACGGGAAGCAGGAGCCGCCCCCGCCCCCCCCCCCCCCTACAGGCAACGCGCTTAGTGTTGACGCTCGGTTTCGTCTAGGGTGCCCTTGTGTCCTTGCCCCTGCGGCCCGTCCTTTGCCGTTTTCATTGGCCTCTCTCTGGGTGAGGGTACCCTTGCATCCCTGGGGTGTTGGCGTCCACCGCCCCAACAAGAATCCCAACTTCGGCCTCCGAGGGGTCTTGCGTCCTTACCACCCGTCCTCAATAATACACGTCTTGACTGAAAGAGGTGCAAGGGGTCTTCATCGGGCGTTCCAGAAAGGGCCTCGCCTTCGAGGATCGAGGGAGTTGTCACCTCTTCCGCGGCGGAAGGGCGGCGGAAGGTCGGCAGATGTAAAGCCAGGCCGCCTCCGCCGGCGGGCGGGCGGCGCAGGGCGGCGGAAGTAAAAACCGGTTTGGGGGCTCGGGGTTTTCGGTATCGGGCACTTTTTACGTCGGCGGCTAGTCAGATGTAAAGCGAGGCCGCTTCCGCTGGCGGAAGGGCGGCGGAAGGCGGCGGAAGGAAAAAGCGCGCCTCCATGAGATGCAAACGTTTTTGGGTTAAGGGTCTCCGAAATCGCCCATGTGGGGCAACAGTTGAGCCACCTCGAGGCCTCGGGATCTCACACATCTTGGCTGCAAGAGGTGCAGGCGGTCCACATGGGGGCGTTCCAGAGAGGGCCTCCTGGGTCCGCGGAATGCGGCACTTGTCACGTCGGCGGCCAGGCAGAGGGACTGCGCTGGCGAGCAAAGCGAAGCGGGGCGCGGAGCCAGACGCGCGGGGCGTTCCGGAGAGGGCCGCGTCCTGCCTCGGCGGCCAGGCAGGGCGGCGGAGGGGGGGGGGCGGAGAAGCAGCCCGCGAGGGACAGAGCCAGAAACGCGAGGACGCTTGCGCCGGCGGACGCAGGGCGGCAGGAGCCTGCTCCTTGGTATCGTTCGGACGTGTGCACTTTTTCTCGGCGGGGATTAATAAGGAGCATCCTGGATCATCCTGCGAACAAAAAAGCGCGCACGAAACCGAACAAAAACACAGGGGATGGACGTCCGAGCGATGGCCAGGCTCTTGTTTTGACCCCGATCCACACAGCGGAGGGGACCTCTCAAGCTGTCGTCAGGCCCGCTCAGTGTCCATGAGAGCAAGAGCGCGGCTGGGCGCAGGAGGGCGTGCAGGCAGCTACCCCCCTACCACCCGCCCAAAGGCTGGGTTTGTGGCCAGGGCGTGCGACGTACATTTGTAGCTAGCGCCCTCCCGTCTCCCGCGGTTCCTCCGCCGCCGCTCGCGGGCAGGTCGAGGCTTTGGCATCGCTCGGGCGTGCGCAGTAAGGAGGAAGCGGGGTTCAGCCACGCACAGAGGGGGGCACAGTCGAGACGCTGAAGCGAGGAACAGCTTGGGCGCGAGAGGGTCTCGATCTAGGGCTGTTCCTCCCAGCCCTCCTCGTGCACGGAGGCGCCTTTGGGGCCCAAAGAGGGTTTCGATCCTTTATGTCTTTCCTCACTTCAGCAGCCCGATTGTAGGGAGAGTGGGGAAGACTTTTCCATTGCCCCTCCCCCCCGCTGCGTGCCGCTAAGGGCTTTGGAAATGGGGCGGGGTCTGGGAGAGCTGCGGGGCGCCAAGGACTGCCGCGCGCCGCTGGCTTCGGTTTTGCCAGTGGGCACCTCCTTCCATCGAGGAAACGCCGGCACACATGAACGTGCGTGGATCAGCGATGGATCCCGTTTCCGTTCCGATCCGTCGCGCTGTGCCGCCACAGCGGTCGGCACGGACCTCGCGTTTCGGGGGGTACCTTTCCCGATCCGAGCCACAGCATGCACCCAGCTCGATGCACGACCGCCTCCAGCGCGTGGAAACGCCATGACTACCGGCTTCGCGCAGCTGATTCGTCCCCCCCTTTTACCGAACCCTCCTTCCGCACCCTCCTGAACACCCCTTCTCGTCCGGCGCTCGTTCACTGGAGCCTTGGGCGGAGACATCGAATCCAGCTTTTATCCAGTTGCGCGGCCGCGCGGTTCCGCCACCGCGGTCGGGCAGGCGACGGGGGGGTCGCCTCGGGGCGGAGGAGGGGTTCGACGGGGGTGATGGCACGGCACGTGGCCATCCCCGTTTATGGTGTTGGGATTACGCTTGCTCGGCAAACCAAAAAACAATTGCAGAGTACGAGTAGTTGTTCGGTCATAGCTCGAGATGCAAACCGATTTCAGGCTTCTCGGGGCTCTGAACTGTTGCTTCCGGTGCTGCTGAATCAATTGGTGTAGATAAGAGCTCTGTAGCTGCTTTAAATCTCGAGATCAAGTCCACAAGCCGAACGCGCGCGCAAGTATGGTCCCGCGAAACTGCACGAACGCACCCCTGGCAGGATGCGTCAAGGGGGCCTTACTTGTTGCGCCGCCAGCAGCGAAAAGAGCGCAACGCGCACAAGCAGGTCCGACGCACACCAGCCGCTGCGGGCGCGGCTACAGACTTGGGAAGACTGCCGCCTCACGGGGAGGGGGACGGGCCCTGCCTGAGCGCCCGTGGGGGTCCCCCGGGGTTGCAACGCCATGGATGCAAAAAGAAACGCAGCACGGGTTGCCCCGCCGCACGTGCGTGTACCGCGGCCCATGGCTGCCTCCTCCTCCTCCTCCTCCTCCTCCTCCTCCTCCTCCTCCTCCTCCCTCCTCCTCCTCCCCCCTCCTCCTCCTCCTCCTCGTGTATTCGTTCCGCGGCTAGCGTTTCTTCGAGGTGCAGGAGCACAGAGGCAGTGGCAGTCGGAAGGGGGAGGGTTGCCATTCAGCCCGGTTGTGAGAACTGTTGCTTTTCGCGCGAGTCAGGTTTTCCCGCGACATGTAATGGGATCCATCTTCTGGAAATGAAAGAGAGGCCTTCCAACCATCCGCGCGACGCTCACAAGTTCGAGGCCAGATTCTCCGTTGAGTGTTCTCTTCGGCTCAGCGTGCCGCGCCGCGGGTTCTGGCACACCGCGTTTTGGCGCGACGCGCTGTCCACGTCCCAGCCCACAAGCGTCAACGTCCCGAGCTGTTCCGTGCCTCCCGCCCCGTGGAGCGGAGCGACACGCTATTCCGCCTGCAAGGCGTGGCGGCGGAGCGACACGCTATTCCGTCTGCAAGGCGTAGCGTGTCGCCAGGGCCGCCGCCGCGACGCAATAAGGAACGGTTCCCGACCGCACATCCTTGAGCTAGGCTGCACAGTATTCGCACTTGAGGTGGATACTCCTGTATCTGATCAGGACATCAGTCCCCGCACGGAGCCTTCCCCATCATGCGCGGGCAGGGGGGGAGAGAAGGGAGGAGGCCTTGGCAGGAGCACGGCTGCCGCGACGCCAGGGTATGGACACCAAGGGCAGCGGCTGCGTCAACGAAAAAGTTTTCGTGCAGATCTGCGAGAAGGTGGGGCGGGCATACGGCTCTGGGGCAGCCTCATCGGTTTGGGTGCATAGAGATTGGAATGAGCGCAGCTACGTAAACCTCGCCCGCGCGCCAGGGAAGGGGCGCAGGAAGGGGAGCCCAGCGCCGTCCCAAGAGACGACGGCGCTTGCACTGAGGTTTCTTCCTTGCGGGGCGGAGGGTTTGGCTGTTGCTGGGCGCCCGTGGCTGTCTCGTAGCGGCTATGTGTGCTGCATGGCGCTTCTGGGTTTCGGCCGTGAGGCGCTTCTGGCCGCCTCGTGGCGGCGTCGTGTTCGCCTTTGCGTTGGCCGGCGCCGGCACGGGTGTCCGCATGGAGACAACCCGCGACACCCCTTGAATGATTGAGTCAACTAAGGCACGAACCCCGAAGTGCTAACACTCAGAGAAGGAAAAGGTACCCATACCGCTACCCTTCCCTCGTTTTCCCCTTTTTGGGCCTCCTTGGAGGCCCTCGTCGCCACCGCTGGATTCGCGTCGAAATCCTGTTCAGAACGTTCCGCGGGAGAGGCTCGGGGAATGGCGGTATCGGTAGCTTCTGGTTTCCCCAAACATTGTTTGGGGAGCACGTTATCAACCTTATTGTTCCCCAGCGAGAACGGATGATGTCGGTGCGCGCACTCGCTGACAGTGTAAGGCGATCATGCCATTTCCCAACCATCCTGTGGTGTTGGGTCCTCGTTAGGGAGCTTCACCGAAGGCCCCAGTAGGAGGGTCCGCATGGCACCGCCGCCTCATTTCGGCACACCCCTCGCACGTTTCGTGGACCTATAGGGAGCTCCACCGAAGGCCCCAGCGGGAGGGTCCGCATGGCACCGGGGCCCCATTTCGGCACACCACTCGCACGTTTCGTGGACCTATAGGGAGCTCCACCGAAGGCCCCAGCGGGAGGGTCCGCATGGCACCGCCGCCCCATTTCGGCACTCCCCTCACACGTTTCGTAGCCCCATTGGGAGCTCCACCGAAGTCCGCACGGCACCGCCGCCCCCCTCACACGTTTCGTCGCCCCATAGGGAGCTCCACCGACGGCCCCAGCGGGAGTGTCCGCATGGCACCGCCGCCCGATTTTTGGCACACCGCTCACACGGTTCGTGGCCCCATACGGAGCTCCACCGAAGGCCGCAGCGGGAGGGTCCGCATGGTACCGTCGCCCCATTTCGGCACACCCCTCACACGTTTCGTTGCCCCATAGGGAGCTCCACCGAAGGCATCAGCGGGAGGGTTCCGCATGGCGGCGCCGCCCCATTTCGGCACACCCTTCACACGGTTCGCGGCCCCATAGGGAGCTCCACCGCGCTCAGTGTCACGAGCGTTCAGAGTCTGGAAAGTCGTCACTATCATCCACCCACCCAGTACAGCGTTTCGCGGCCCCATAGGGAGCTCCACCGACGACCCCAGTGCTACCGCCCGCATGTGTCCCCCCCCCCACCCAGTGCACCGTTTCGTAGCCCCATAGGGAGCTCC
Source organism: Prorocentrum cordatum (assembly GCA_963575745.1). NCBI lineage: Eukaryota > Dinophyceae > Prorocentrales > Prorocentraceae > Prorocentrum > Prorocentrum cordatum. The sequence continues at coordinate 52,492 of CAUYUJ010015019.1, forward strand.
ACCGAAGAATATATTCACAATTGCGGTACCGACAACTGCATATGGTTGGGTTCTTCGCCAGGATATTTTTGGGTGTTTGGCCATTCCGCTACATGAGACCATGTTGACCTCACGCAAGGGTACGTCGAATTTATCCGAGAGTCCTCGCATACCCCCCAATCTGTCAAACAGTACGTCAACGTTTCTGCGCGCACACTTTCTCGTAATCCTCTTCATCAACATCGTCATCATCGCCAGCGTCACCATGTGTTGTCACCATCGTCGTTACCGCCATCTTCATGACCATTACCATCGACATCGTCATCACCACCACCGTCGTCATCATCATCATGGTCATTGTCGTTGTCGTCCCCCTCGTCACCGTCGCCATCGCCACCACCATCGTCGTCGTCGTTGCCGATGTCGTCACAATCATCACTCGACCGATCGAGGCATGGACCTGTATGAGAAGGGGACTCGCTTCGTTGTGCCAGTTGAGTTTTGTCGGGGCGATGTGGGTGAACTGGCTGCGGTTCCAAGTTATTCAATCATTTGCTGCACCACGTGAATGGCGCAACATGGCATACAACACGTACGTTGCACCACATACACACACATACACATATAACGGCGCACCGGGTCCGGGGGCCCGGGGCCGGGACCCCGACCACAAATGTGCGCCCCGGGGGGCCCGGAGGCTCGTCGGGGCTTGCCGGAGGCCTCCCCAGTCAGACAAGACGGCCCAAGAAGCGCCCAAGACGGCCCAAGAAACTTCCAAGAGGCCTCCAAGAGGGCTCCGAGATGCTGAAGATGGCCTCCAGACGTCCAAGGACGCCCCCAAGAGGCCCCAAGAAGCCTCCAACATGCGTCCCAAGAGGGCCCCTAGACGCAAAAATTGGCCCATTCCCTTCGTAAAACGTACATTTTCAACAAAGTTGTCTTTTGGGCTTTCCGACGTTACAGGACGGCCCAAGAGGCGCCCAAGACCGCCCCAAGACGGCCCAAGAAGCTTCCCAGAGGGCCCCAGGACAGCCCAAGAGGGCCCCAAGACGGCCCAAGAGGCGCCCAAGATGGCCCAAGAGGGCCCCAAGACGGGCCCAAGAGGGGGCCCAGAGGGGGACCACGAACCGCAAGCTCGAGCCTTCCGCCCCAAGAGGCCGCCAGGAGGCCCCCAGGAGGCCCCTCAAGAGGCCCCAGGAGACCCCAGACGTCCAAGGACGCCCCCAAGAGGCTCCAAGAAGCCTCCAACATGCGTCCCAAGAGGGCCCCTAGACGCAAGAATTGGCCCATTCCCTTCGTAAAACGTACATTTTTAACAAAGTCGCCTTTTGGGCTTTCCGACGTTACAGGACGGCCCAAGAGGCGCCCAAGACCGCCCCAAGACGGCCCAAGAAGTTTCCCAGAGGGCCCCAGGACAGCCCAAGAGGGCCCCAAGACGGCCCAAGAGGCGCCCAAGATGGCCCAAGAGGGCCCCAAGACGGGCCCAAGAGGGGGCCCAGAGGGGGACCACGAACCGCAAGCTCGAGCCTTCCGCCCCAAGAGGCCGCCAGGAGGCCCCCAGGAGGCCCCTCAAGAGGCCCCAGGAGACCCCAGACGTCCAAGGACGCCCCCAAGACGCCCCAAGAAGCCTCCAACATGCGTCCCAAGAGGGCCCCTAGACGCAAAAATTGGCCCATTCCCTTCGTAAAACGTACATTTTCAACAAAGTCGCCTTTTGGGCTTTCCGACGTTACAGGACGGCCCAAGAGGCGCCCAAGACCGCCCCAAGACGGCCCAAGAAGCTTCCAAGAGGGCCCCAGGACAGCCCAAGAGGGCCCCAAGACGGCCCAAGAGGCGCCCAAGATGGCCCAAGAGGGCCCCAAGACGGGCCCAAGAGGGGGCCCAGAGGGGGACCACGAACCGCAAGCTCGAGCCTTCCGCCCCAAGAGGCCGCCAGGAGGCCCCCAGGAGGCCCCTCAAGAGGCCCCAGGAGACCCCAGACGTCCAAGGACGCCCCCAAGACGCTTCGCGTCACCAATTTCTTCTCGCAACGATTCCTGGGTCTGTGACTCGACAGAACCTAAGCGCGCGCGAAGCGCGCGCGTGGTTCTAGTATATATATATATATATATATATATATATACACACACACGTAAATATAGGTGTCTCTCTTTCTCTCTCTCTGTCTCTCTCTCCCTCTCTCTCTCTCTCTCTCTCTCTCTCTATATATATATATATATTGTCATAGGGCCGGGAATCCCGAAAAAGGCGCCCCCCCACCTAACGAGTTTGGCCCACCCCGGGCGTTTCGGGCAGCCCCCCAGACGACCTGGGAGGACCTCACGAGAGCTCGAAGACGGCCCCAGAGGGCCCCCGACGTTCCGGCGCGCTCCCGAAACGACCCCAGAGAGCCTCAAGACGGTCGACGACCACACCAACGGAGTCCCAAGAGGCCTCCAAGAGCACTTCAAGAGGGCCCCAAGAGGCAAAATTCATTGATTTTCGGTTTGGTTTTGGGGGATTTGGGAGTTCTCTCCTTTTCGGCTTCCCGAAGCTCCAAAACGGCCCACGAGGCCCCCAAGATCGCCCTGAGACGGCCGCACAGACCTCCAAGAGGGCCCCAAACCGGCCCAAGAGGGCCCAGAGACAGTCCCGACAGGGCTCCAGGAGGCCCCAGGAGGCTCTCAAGAGGCCCCGAATAGTTCCCAAGAGGCTCCCAAGAGGCCCCCAGGAAACCCCAAGAAGTTCCGAAGAGTCCCAAAAGATCCCGCAAGGACCCCACGGAAGTTCGAGATTGCTCCAAAAAGTCCCAAGAGGCCTCCAAGAGCACATCCAAGAGAGCCCCACGAGGCAAAATGCATTGATTTTCCGTTGGTTTGCGGGGGGGGGAGTTCTCCCCTTTTCGACTTCCCGACACTCCAAGACGGCCCATGAGGCCCTCAAGATCGCCCCAAGACGGCCGCACAGACCTCCAAGAGGGCCCCGAACCGGCTCTAGAGGGCCCCCAAACGGCCCAAGAGGGCCTCGAGACAGTCCCGACAGGGCCCCAGAAGGCCCCAGGAGGCTCCCAAAAGGCGTCGAAGAGGCCCCACGAGGCCCCCAAGATGCCCTCAGGAAGCCTCAAAAGGTCCCCAAGAATCCCAACAGATCCCGCAAGGACCCCATGGAAGTTTGGAAACGCCCGAAAAGGCTCCCAAGACAGGCCCAAACCGGGCCAGGAGCCCGACCATGACCCCAAGACAGCCCAACAGAGCCAATACGCGCCCCAAGACGGGCCCAAGCCATAACGGTACTGCACCACGTCCCACAGAGGCCTTCAGAAGGCTCCGGGAAGCTCCAAGAAGGCCCACGTGACGTTAACACTCTGAACGGGAGGCCTCGCAAGAGCATACGGCGGCGCAAAACAACCTCAGCGTCGAGATAATCGAGCCCCGCTGCGACACGGTCCCGAGGCCCCCCAACGCTCTCACACGGCTCCTTCCATAGTCCTAAAGACACGGTCATCGGTACCGGGTCGCCATTCCACATGTTGCCTTGTCTTCCATGCCGTCCGTCTCCTACCCAAGTCTTTCAGCACTCGCGAGCCCTTCATTGCTTTCTGCCCCCCCCTCCCCTCTGTAGCCACGACCGCGTACATCTATATTGGCATGCATATGTTTGCACGTAGGTCTGCCCAGGTAGACATAATACATATGCATTTTCACGCAATGATTAAATAGATGCATACGCACATACATCTATACATGTATGCATGTACACATGTGTACATGTATATACTCGTAAAACAAAGGTCTACGCACACACACATATACATACGTATATGTATATAGGTAAATCCCTACATGCATGTTTATGTATGACCTGCATGCACGTGCGCGCGTATGACATGTATGCACATATTCGCGCGCGCATGTGCACGCTCCCGCCCGCCGCCCGCGTTCGAAACTCGAAGGACCAAGGTGCATGGCGCGAGGCGCCACTGCAGTCCTGTACATATACATTTATGTATATATGAATGTATGCACCGCATACTTCGTAGCATATCGGTAGCACAGCATAGCGTGTAAACATAGTTTGTGCCCCACAGCGTGCACCATATAGTTTGCACCACCTAGGTTACACTGGACGTCCAGAGACCCCGTCGAAGGGACATTTTGCGGTCGCAGCCGTGCCGCTTTGATTTGGCGTGCCCCTGTCACTTATAAGCCTTTGGCGCGAAGTTGAGACCAGAGGATGCTTCAGCCTCTTTTTCTCTAGTACAGCGTGGCCATGCCATCACGAGAGGGTCGTGGTGCGTGGTGCCGAAGACAGATAACATCGGGCTTACTGTATTCCTGCTCACCCCTCCTCATCCTCCTCTGCTCCTGCTGCCCCGACTCCTCCTCCTACTCCTGCTCCCGCTGCTTCCGACTCTCTTCCTCTTCCCCTGGAGGCGAAGAGGCAGGAACGGGGAGGGCGGAGGGATGGGGAAGGAGGAGGAGGGTGTAGGGAGAGGGGGGACACGTGTTTGGTTGCAGCTATATGAGCGTACGTGTATACGGACAGATACACACTCAGATGCACATGATCGGCGCACTACTTGTGAATGGTAATGGTGGTGTAAGTTTGCCTTTACTTGATTGGGCCAAGTTGACTTGATATGTTTCTCCAGGTGCCTGCGGTGAATTCCCCCCCGCCGTGCCAGCTCAGCACTCTGTGTGGCGACGCCTTGGGCACCGCCCACAAGGCCGCAATCACGTTGTGCACCTCGCGCCTCTGTTCCGTCAGGGGGTTTGGGGCTGCCTTGGCCGTCTTTGGGCTGTCTTGGGCTCCTGTGCTTCTCTCGTGGGAGGCCGTGGTCACTACGCAGTTGGTGCGCCCGGTGGATTCAGCACTTTGCTGATGGCAGTCCTCGGACTCCTGGGCTGGTCCTACTTGCTCGCCACCGCCACTGTGCCCTGGCAGCGCCCGCGGGTGCGCCCTGGCCCCGGCCCCGGCTGCTGCCGCGGTCCCCGCTGCCGCGGCCGCCCGCTCCGGCCTGCTCTGCGCGGAACTCTTCCACGTCTGAGCGCTTGCCCCTCCCCCCCCTCCCCTCGCGTTGCCGCCCTCGTCTTTCCCCCGCGTTTGCACGCCGGCCAATTCGTTTTTCGGTTGCCCCGCATACTGGCGGCCCGGATTATAGTAGGTCGACCCTGCCAGATCAAGGGTACCCTCGTGCCTTGTGTCTTGCGACCCATGCTTCCTGCAGTTCTGTGGCAACGTGGCCCTCGGAAGGGTCTTGTGTCCTATCGCGTGTCCTCTCCAATCAAGTCCGACTGTAGCCACATGCTGGAGCGGATTGCCTTTGCCTCGCCGCCGACGGAAACACTTTTGTTTCTCTCATGGGGCCCTCTCGGGCCGTCTTCGGGCTCTCCGTGGGGCTGCCTATAGAGGGGGGGGCCTCGTGGGCCGTCTTGAGGTCCTCTTGGGGCTCTCCTGGGCCCCTCTTGGGGCCGCCTGGGAGACCCCTCGGGGCTGTCCTGGGCCGCCGGGGGGGGCTCCTTTGGGGCCCCCCCTGGGCTCTTTCGGCCTCCTTTCTGGCTCTTCCCGGGCCCTGCCTCGCAGCCGGAGCCAAGACGCTCTGGGGGGCCTCCTGGTTTTCTTTCTGACGGGTATCTTGGGCTCCTTGTCTGCCTCCTTTGCACCGTTTGGGGTCTTCTCGGTGGTGCCCGTGGAGGCAATGTTGGGCTGTTGGGCCAACTTGACGGCCTGAGTGGCCTTCTTCGGCCGCGTTGGGAGCCTCGGATTGCCGTGGAGGGCCCCAGAGATGAGTCGGTGCCCGGCAAGCGTCTGGAGGGCTGGGTGGCGCACGCGCGTGAATGTGGCAAGAGGAGGAGAGGAGGAGGAGGAGGAGGAGGAGGAGGAGGAGGAGGAGGAGGAGGAGGAGGAGGAGGAGGAATAGGAGGAGGAGGAGGAGGAGGGGAGGAAGAGGAATAGGAGGAGGAGGAGGAGGAGGAAGGAGGAGGAGGAGGAGGAGGAGGAGGAGCAGCAGGATCCGAGGACGAGAGGGGCGTTCAGGGCTCTCAGGGGTAACCCTGCAAGACACCACTTGCCAGTGTACCACGCCTCAACGGGAAAGGGGGGCGCGGTGGCGGACATGCACACAAACTCAGAGACCTACATCTATAGATGTACACACATATCTATATGTATATATATATATAGAGAGAGAGAGAGAATGAGAGAGAGAGAGAGCGAGAGGGAAATATACACATACATATAAAGGGAAATCGAGAGATCACGAGAGAGAGAGAGAGAGAAAGAAGCAGGGCGAACGGGAGGGCGATAGCGAGAGAGAGGCGGGTCGAGCGGAAGGTCGAGCAAGAGGGGGCGAGAGGGAGGGCGAGGGAACGGCAGAAAGAGAGAGAGAGAGAGAGCGAGAGCGAGAGCGAGAGCGAGAGAGAGAGAGAGAGAGAGCGAATCAGGGCGAGAGGGAGGGCGATGGAGCGAGAGACGGGGCGTGAGCGGGCCCGCTCGGCAGGTGGGCTACTCCGGGGACGCGCGGAAGCTGTTCCGGGCCCCCCCGCCGGCCGCCCGCTCGCCCACGGAACGAGAGACCTTCTCCTCGCCCGCTCTCTTCGGCACGGTCGAGACGGGTACTCGCCGCTGGCCAGAGACCTTCCCCTCGCCCGCTCTCTTCGGCACCGTCGAGACGGGCGCTGAACGCATGGAGACGCAGGCCGACAGCAGCTTCCGCCCATGTAGCGCAGGCCTCGCTGCCGGGGGTCGCCGCGGGCGTGGTCCACTCGAGGCAGGGAGGCAGGCCGCCGAAGAGCGGCCGCTGCTGGTCAGGGGCAACCTTTGCTGTCAGGCGTCGTGCCCGTTTTTCCCGCGCCCGTTTTGGGCGTGCCAGGCCCCGCTTCTCCCTCTCCCCGTCTCTCTTCTCCCGCTGCCCCTCCTCCCCTCGCATCCCGCACCTCTCCTCCCCTCCTCTTTCGTCTGCTCGATGAGGTGCCGCGTGCTCAAGCTCTTGGAGAGGCCGAAAGTGAGAGAGAGAGAGAGAGAGGGAGTCCGTCGCGACGGGTCGGAGGAGGATTCCGACCCCGAGCCCGGCGGAGGTGATCTTGTCCAATTGGCATTTGCGGGCTCCGCGAGAGATCGAAGACGGACGTCACCGCTGCCCCACTCCTCCCCCTTCCCCCTGGCTCCTCGAGTGGGGGCTCACCAGGGGCCAGGGGCCCACGGCCTCTGAAGGTGCCCCCCCCCTTCGTACCTCTTCGGCTCGATCGTGCCTCGGCCCTGGGCCCGTGTGTCGCGTCGCCGTTCGGGCCAAGTCGGTCCTTCTCGGGAGGCCATGTGGGCGAACCGTCTTGGAGGCCATACTGGCCATCTTGGGCGGGAAAGGCATAGACGGACAGATTTTGGGGTCCCTTTCGGGTGGCCAGCGGGATCGACCGACTCCCCAGGGGGTTCTGAAAAAGAACCGAAACCAAACCAGTAGGGTCCAGCACCCCTGTGTCAAATCAACAGGGGGCGACGGATGACGGAAAGCGCGCATTAGCGTGCGGTCCGTTCGTCGGAAGAAATTGGACTTGGGGGAGTTCCAGGGGGGTGGCATCACCGGGCCCGGATCTAATTGCCCTCCCGCTTCGTTTTTTATCGAGTAGGACGGCCTTCGGGGCTTAAGAACAGCGTTTCGCTCGAGACATCATCGGAACACGCTTCTTGGGCGCTTCTTGGGCCGTCTTAGGCGCCCAAGACAGCCCAAGAAGCGGCCAAGACGGCGCCCAAGACGGCCCAAGACGGCCCAAGAAGCGCCCAAGACGGCCCAAGAGCGCTCCAAGAGAGCCCAAGACGGCCCAAGGCGGCCCCAAGACGTCCCAAGAGGCCTCCACGACGCCCCAGGAGGCGCCCACGAGGCGTCCCAAGAGGGCACCAAGAGGCCCAAATCATCGATTTTCTTAAGGAACACGTGCATTTCTAGCATATGCGGCTTTTCGCCGTTCATGGCGTTGAAGACGGTCTAAGAGGCTCCCAAGACCGCCTCAAGACGGCCCAAGATGTTTCCAAGAGGCCCCCAAAATAACCCAAGAGGGTGCCAAGACGGGCCAAGAGGCGCCCAAGACTGTCCAAGAGGCCCTCAAGAGCGCCCCAAGAAGGCCCAAAAGGCCCCCAAGAAGGCCCCAAAACGGCCCAAGAGGGCGCCAAGACGGCCCAAGAGGCGCCAAGACGGCCCAAGACGGCCCCAGGACGGCCCCAAGAAGGCCCCAAGAGGCCCCCAAGAGAGCCCAAAGACGGCCAAAGGCAGCCTAGTCCCTTCACCCCCGCAGCCCAGAAGCTCCCAGGAGGCCCCCAGAGGCCCCCGAAAAGCCCCAAAAGGTCCCCAAGAGGCACCCAAGAGGCTCCCCAAGAGCCCCCCAAGAGGCCCAAAATACTCCCAAAGGCTCTTAGCACCGCGGCTCCCAAGAGCGAGCGGTGACGTAATCGAGCTGATAAGACCAAAGCTCCCAACAGAGAGCTGCGGCGTAATAAGCTCTTGACGCCAGGGCACAGGGACGGGCGGCAACGCGTGGACAACGAGCGGTCCACGCAAGGAAAACGCGGGGTTCTGGAAAGCTGGCAGCCCAAACGCGGAAAACGCAACGCGACCCGACCGCCCCCTCCAAAACAAGAAACGCGCTCAAAGAAAGCTCCGCGACTCTCCGAGGCTGAGATAGGACAAGAGCGAGGGGAAGGGAGTCAATAAGAGGTGTAAGAGCGGACGAGCCAGCGATCTCGTGCGCTCTGAAAGTAAGTGCGCTTTCCGTCCCCGTGCCAAGCAGGTCTAGTGGCCTTCGGCCCATACCTGCCACTGTGCCTGGGTTGTGGGTTCAGGCCCTCCTTGGGCTCGACCATGTCACGCGAGAAGGCTTGCCAGGCCCAAGAAGATTTGAGAGCGAGGGGTCCGGGCCCCTCAAGGATTCCTCAGGAGTGAGGGTCGAGGTTTAGAGGATCGGGCCAAGGACCTGATAACACGCCCACTCCGTGCCCAAATACGCGGCACGGTGGCGGATCAACGACAGTGGCACGGTGGCGGATCAACGACAGTCTGCCGCTAGGAGCCCGTCGGCGTGTTACTCGGTCGCTTTTGTCCGCCGGCCTGGTATGTCTTCAGCAGTAGGCACGGTGATCGCCCCGCGGCGGCGAGTCGTAGATATCGTTCTTCCCAGCCATCCTGTGGTGTTGGGTCCTCGTTTTGAAGATACAGCGCCCCGCGTCCCACCCCTCACTCCACCTCCCTCCCTCCTCCCTCCTCCCTCCTCCCCCTCCTCCCTCCGCCCCATTGCGGCAAACCCCTCACACGTTTCGCGGCCCCACAGAGAGCTCCACCTAAGGCTCCAGTGGCGACGTCTGCATGGCGGCGCCGCCCCATTTCAGCACACCCCTCACACGTTTCGTGGCCCCAGAGGGAGTTCCAACCAAGGTTCAGTGGCGCCGTCCGCATGGCGGCGCCGCCCCTCCGGCACACCCCTCACACGATTCGTGGCCTCATATGAAGCTCCACCTAAGGTCCCAGTGGCGCCATCCGCATGGCGGTGCCGCCGCCGTCCGCATGGCGGCGCCGCCCCATGGCGGCACACCCCTCACGTTTCGTGGCCCCACAGGGAGCTCCACCTAAGGTCCCAGTGGCGACGTCTGCATGGCGGCGTCGTCCCAGTTCGGCATACCTCTTACACGTTTCGTGGCCCCAGAGGGAGCTCCAACCAAGGTCCCAGTGGCGCCGTCCGCATGGCGGCGCCGCCGCCGTCCGCTTGGCGGCGCCGCCCCATATCGGCACACCCCTCACTCGTTTCGTGGCCCCACAGGGAGCTCCACCTAAGGTCCCAGTGGCGCCATCCGCATGGCGGCGCCGCCGTCGTCCGCATGGCGGCGCCGCCCCATGTCGGCACACCCCTCACACGTTTCGTGGCCCCACAGGGAGCTCCACCTAAGGTCCCAGTGGCGTCGTCTGCATGGCGGCGCCGCCCCATTTCGGCACACCCCTTACACGTTTCGTGGCCCCAGAGGGAGCTCCAACCAAGGTCCCAGTGGCGCCGTCCGCATGGCGGCGTCGCTCCACTGCGGCACACCTCTCACACGTTTCGTGGCCCCACAGGGAGCTCCATCCAAGGTCCCAGTGGCACAGTTCACATGGCGGCGCCGCCCCATTTTGGCACACCCCTCACACCTAAGGTCCCAGCGGCGCAGTTCCAATGTAAGAGCTCCTTCCGTTTCGTCACACCTCTCATACGTTTTGTGGCCCGCACTGCCCCGCGCCTCGTTGTTCTTGCGGAGCGCTGACTATGAGGGCAGAGGGTATACCACGTGCGCTATTCGGGGTTTGCGTTCCCTCCTCCTTCGTCTCATCTCCCTTGCTCTTCTCGCAGCTGCACCAGGTTAGGTCTTCCGTCCGGCGAATTGCCGCTCCGCCATTTTCGTCGCTCTTTCGGCCTGGGCTGAAATAGGGGGCCACATGCGAACCCTACCCCTAGCCCCCATGATTTTTGACGCAGTGAACCCCACCCTCCCCCTCAGAAATCGTGGGGGGTAGGGGTAGGGTTCGCATCTGGCCCCCTAATAGAAAAGGAGCTGAGTGTTGACTTGGGCTCACGTCCAAACGAAAGTGGTCCACCCTTTTTCTGCGCAACCTCCGCACGTCGCATTCCCTGTCGAGCCCGTGGTCGGTTTCGGGTCCCGAGCACGCAGGAAACCATGCTCCCCAGTCGCTGCGCGCTGACCGTTGGACCGTGCGCCGTCTCCCGGGATGGCACAGGAGATGACAATGTTAGGGGAACAAAAAGTGACATGAACATAAAAACTCGGAGGTCCGCGCGGATTTCTCGGATCGGCGCTGGGGCCCCCCGGCGGCACCTCCGGCGCCGCCCCTGGCGCGCTCCGCGCGCCAGGGAGGGGGGTCCATCGCCGATCCGAGAAATCCTCTCGGACCTCCGAGTTGTTATGTTTATGTGACTTTTTGTTCCCCTAGTTTCTCCGCCTCTGAGCAAGGCGAGCACAAGTTTTAGCGTGGTGTTCGGAAGCATGCCAGGACGCCCCGTGGGAAGCGCGATTTCAGATAGACGTGATCATGACCACGAGAGTTGGCTGTGACTCGTGCACTCTGAGCGCATTTTCCAGACCCGCCACGATTAGAGTGCATGCCGGTGTCCCCAGCACTTCTCCCCTAAAGCTAGGGCCCACTTGCGCATCGTCGACGATATTTGATTCTGCCCGGTGCTTCACTCAGGCATGGCTCCGTGGCGACCCGTGGGCGTCGGCTGGAGCTAGCGAATGGCCTTCGGCCCATCCCGCCACCGTGCCTGGGTTGTGGGCATGCAGCCTCGTGGATGTACTTGGGGATCTATTGGGAGGCCTCTCGGGGACCTCTTGGTGGCAGTTGGGAGGCCTTTGGGGGCCTCTTTTGGGCTTCTTTGTGGTTGTTTGGGGCCTCTGGGGGGCCTCCTCTGGGCCTCTTGGGGGCCTCTTGGAGCCTCCTGGGCCTCCTGATGGCCTCTCGGGGTGGCAGGCTCGGATTTTCGGTTCGTGCTCCCTCTTTGGGGCCCCTTTTGGGGCCCTCTTGGGCGCCTCTTGGGCTATCTTTGGGTCCTCTTGGGCAGTCTTGGGGCCCTCTTGGAGGCCTCTGGGGCCGTCTTAGTGGCCTCCTGGGCCGTCTTGGAGCGTCGGAAAGCAGAACAGGCGAGAGCGCAACAATCTGTCAAAACCTGAAGAAAATCAGCTGCTTGTGCCTCATGGGGCCCACTTGGGACGCCTCTTGGAGGCCTCTCGGAGCATCTTGGAGCCTTCTTGGGCCGTTGTGAGGCTATTTTGGGCGTCTTGGGCCGACCTTTGGGCGTCTCGGGGTCTTCTGGGCCGTCTTGGAGGCCGCTTGGGGCCTTCTTGGCCAGGATGGGAGCCCACTTGGGCCCGACACAAGCATACGAGAACACTTCCCAGGGCCCAGGGGGCACGCGACAAGCCCCAGAGGATTGCGGAGATTGCGGAGTTTGTGGGTCTGGGCCCCCAATTGATTCCTCGGGAATGAGGACTGAGGCTCCAGGGATTAGGCAAAGGACCTGAGGACACGCCCGCTCCGTGCCCAGAAGCACGGTGGCGGATTTTAAGATCACAGGCAGCCCAATAGCCTCGAAACAACCGAGACAATCGTGCCCTCTTGATGCAGGGGCAGCAGACCTGCGGGCGCCGCATGCATTGCGACCCTTGGGTGAAAGAAGTCGCTTTGGAAAGGGGGGGTCAGGAGGCGCGTGAACCGTGGATGCGCTGCGGAGATAGACACTGGGGAGCGGGAGTGCGGAGGAGGGTGGGTGGAGGGATGGATGGATCGCGCGAGAGAGGCGGAGGGTGAGGGATGACAGCGGGCGGGGAGGAAGGGAGAAGGGGAGGACTCCGCGTCCCTCCTCCTCACGCCATCCCTCCCTCCCTCTTCCACCCCGCCCCTCCTGCTCCATCCTCCCCCCTCCCTGGGGGGCGGGTGGGTGGGCGCCCAGGAGGGAGAGCTGGGAGGGAAGTGGAAGGGCGAGGGGGGAAGGGGGGGGTAGGGGGGGGGGGTAGGAGGGAGGGGGCGGAGGAGGACGGAGAACACAGCCACGGCAGCAGGCGAGGGAGGGAGGGAGGGAGCAGGGGGAGGAGGAGGATAGGGGTGGGTGGGTAGGCGGGGAGGAGTAGGTAGGTTGGCTGGTTGGACCCTTTCGGATCAATGGAGGGGAGGGGGAGGGAGGGGTGTGGGAGGGAATGAGGTGGGGGAGGGAGGGGTCCTCCTCCTCCTCCTCCTCCTCCTCCTCTCCTCCTCCGCCTCCTCGTGAGGAGGAAGTGTCGGGTGTAGGAGGGGGGCGGAGAGGGGGGGGGGGGCGGGGAGAGGCACGGAGGTGGCCCGCCTGCGGTGCAGGTGATGCAGCCGGCCCAGGGGAGGACGTACTTGACGCTCCGAGACTTCGACACGCCCGCCTACCTGGAGGGGGTTGGATGGAGGAAGTGAGGGGAGGAGGAGGAGGAGGAGGAGGAGGAGGAGGAGGAGGAGGAGGAGGAGGAGGAGGAGGAGGAGGAGCAGAGGAGGAGGAGGAGGAGGAGGAGGAGGAGGAGGAGGAGGAGGAGGAGGAGGAGGGAGAAGAAAGAGGGAGGAGAGGAAAGGAGGAGGAAAAGGAGGAGGAGGAGGAGGAGAGGACCCGGAGGACGAGGAGGAGGAGGAGGAGGAAGAGGAGGAGGAGGAGGAGGAGGACGAGGACGAGGAGGACGAGGAGGCGGAGGAGGAGGAGGGCGAGGAGGAGGACGAGGAGGAGGAGGAGGAGGAGGAGGGGACCCGAGGAGGAGGAGGAGGAGGAGGAGAGGAGGAGGAGGACGGAGGAGGAGGAGGAGGAGGAGGAGGAGGACGAGGACGCGGAGGAGGAGGGGAGGAGGAGGCGGAGGAGCAGGCGGAGGAGGAGGAGAGGCGGAGGAGGAGGAGGAGGAGGAGGAGGAGGAGGAGAGGAGGAGGAGGAGGAGGAGGAGGAGGAGGAGGAGGGAGGAGGGCAGGAGGAGGAGGAGGAGGAGGAGGAGGAGGAGGAGGGGGGGGCGTGGAGGGGCGAGCGGAGAGGGGGTACGTAAGGTCGGGCACAGTGGCTGAGCGTGTCGCTCCGCTGGCTCTGGCCCACCTCGCTTTTTGCGCGACACGTCGACCACTGCCCAGTCCCCGAGCGTGAACTTCCCGAGCTTCTCCCAGCCTCCCGCCACGCGGCGGCGCGGGAAAGGCTTAGACCCCTGTCCGGAAGGCCGGGGGACTTCCGAGCCTTCTGAGAAACCCCGCCCCGTCTCACGTCCCCCCCTCGCTCGCCCCCGATTCTTTCTTCTCGTTTCTCTCCTCGGTCTGGAGCCGGCTGGGGATCTGAGGCGGCCCAGCCTTGGTTGCGGCGAGCAGCACGGGGGACGGTGTGCGAGGTGCTGGGCTGGGGGAGGTGTTCCGCTTGCTTCGGCCCCCAGGGGCCGCTTTCGGGCCCCAGTGCCGTCAAGGACGGAGCCGCAGTGACAGCCGCACTGGATTCAGGCATGGCCAGGACCCAGGTAAGGGGACCCGGTTGGTAGTAGGGCCCCGGAGCCAGAATCACTAAACCAGGTCTGCCGTAGCTGGTGTTTTTCGGGTGACGGCAGTTCCGGTTAGTGGAACGGGGCCTGGGGGGCGCCCCCCAGTACACATCATTGAACCAGGTCCCACTAAACCGAGTTCTGCCAACGCCCGATGGATGGGCCTCGGGAGGGGTCTGGAGTTCGATTCTGAACGAGTTTGCCCGTGCCCCCCCCTTTCTCGAAAGCTTTTCTCGGGGGCCCTCCGACCCAGCTCAGACCTCGGGGCCGTCTCCGATCCTCGGCGGTTCCCCAGCGTTGCGCAACTGCTTGAGCTCTTCCCATGAGAGGTCGCAAGAACAAAGCAACAAGTTGTCATGGATTTATTTCGCTCAAGAGCATCAAGAATCTGGACTGGGCCCTGTGCGTTTTCTTGGAGCTTCTTTTCCAGTAGGATCTTCGTAGTTCTGGACCCGGACCACTGCTCAAGAAGTCGCCTGGAGCAAAGTCCATTTTCTGAGCCTATCTTTGTTTGGTCTTATTCTAAGCAGGGGTTTACAGCAGGTTCGTGTCGTGCCGACCCTGGCGCTGGCTTCTGACACCGCCGGGATCGTTCAACCCTGAACGGTCGGCCGTTTCCGGAACTTCAGATCCTTCAACATCGACCGATTGTGGATCGCCGGTGGCGTCAAGCGTTGAACGCCAGCGGCGGGGTCGCTGCCAGTCGACACCACGCGAACTGGCCGTACAGTCAACCCGCATAGTAAGGATAGGCATTTTTGCCCCCTCGGCCCATCCTCAACGGCTTTCGCTGGCGAACCTCGCTCGAAAGAACTGTTCACGTGTGCCTGCAAGGCCCTTGCATCCTTATCACGCATCTTTATGTCGAGGAAACGTAGGACTCGAGTAAGCTGGAACTCGGCTTTGCCTACTTTGTTTTGACGAGCGCGTCCTGGATTTTGACGGTCCCGTTTTCGTGGGATGACTGCAGCGGGAGCCCGCGTCAAATTTCAGATTGGGCCTCGTCATTTTTATGATGGCCCCCGTCAGGCCAACCCGAGTCCCCCGTACCCGAGTCTTACGTCTCCCTGGTTATGATGCGGGTTGGCTGTAGTTGTTTCGCGTGTGCGCCTCCGGCATGGCCCGGGTGGCCAGGGCGGGGCATGGGCAGGCGCTGAGCCGCGCGGACTTCCGCATGCTCAGCGAGCCGGAGCAGCAAGTCGCCCCCAAGGGCGCGCGCCCGCGCGCCGGGCCCGAGGAGGAGGAGGAGGAGGAGGAGGAGGAGGAGGAGGAGCAGGAAGAGGGGGGGGAGGAGCAGGAGGAGGAGGAGGAGGAGGAGGAGGAGGAGGGAGGAGGAGGAGGAGGAGAGAAGGAGGAGGAGGAGGAGGAGGAGGAGGAGATGAGGAGGAGGAGGAGGAGCAGGAGAGGAGAGGCAGGAGGAAGAGGAGGAGGAACAGGAGGAGGGGGAGGAGGAGGAGGAGGAGGAGGAGGAGAGCAGCAGGAGGAGGAGGAGGAGGAGGAGGGGCAGGAGAAGAGGAGAGGAACAGGAGGAGAGGAGGAGGAGGAGGAGGAGGAGGAGGAGGAGGAGGAGGAGGAGGAGGAGGAGGAGGAGGAGGAGGAGAGGAGGAGGAGGAGGAGCAGCAGGAGGAGGAGGAGGAGGAGGAGGAGGAGGAGGAGGAGGAGGGGCAGGAGGAAGAGGAGGAGGAGGAGGAGCAGGAGGAGGGGGAGGAGGAGGAGGAGGAGGAGCAGGAGGAGGAGGAGGAGGAGGAGGAGGAGGAGGAGGAGGAGGAGAAGGAGGGGCAGGAGGAAGAGGGAGGAGGAGCAGGAGGAGGGGGAGGAGGAGGAGGAGGAGGTCCCCCCTGGCGGCGCCTCCGGCACCGCCTGGATCTGTGCTGGTCCCCCCTGGCGGCGCCTCCGGCGCCGCCCCTGGCGCGCTCCGCGCGCCAGGGAGCGGGTCCAGCGCTGATCCACGAAATCTTCGCGGTCCTCCGAGAAATTACATTTATGCAGGTTTGTGTTTCTCTATTGGAGATTTGGAAATATGCCATCCCATGAGGCTTGGGGCAGACGATCTCGAACCCGTGGCACTTGCATGCTGCCGCAGGCCCCTCTTTCCCACCCCCAAGCGACTCGGGATGAAAAACCAGTCCCGGGGAAAGGGTCGGGACTTCCAGGGACCCCGTATTGAAAAGAACAAGTCAGGACGTCGCATGTCTGGCAGTGGAGAGTGTTGTTGTTTACCCTCTGGGCCATAACGCGCGTTATGCCCCCCCCCCATCCCCCCCACAACGCAACGTTCCCCCCCTCTGTGCGTCCCAGGCGCTGCCGCAGCGCGTCCGCGCAGCGCTTCCTTCCTTCCTTCCCATCGTCGAGGCTGTCTGCGGGCCTCAGGGAAGGCCCGTCGACGACCTGACGCAGGCGGGTGCTCTCCCGCTTCTTGCCAGGCGGGGCCTCTGGGCTGGCCTGGCTGCGCAGCGGCCCGTGGTCGGGGCGGCGGGCGCCCGCGCGTGTCGGGGCGCACGCGGCGGGGCGCAGCGCAGACGGGGCGCAGCAAGAGCGCCAGAATCCCGCGGGGCCCTGCAGGGTCGGATTCTGGCCGAGCCAGCCGGGGGGGGGGGGAGAGCCGCTCGTGTCCCTGGAGTGGGAGGTTGATAGACCTCCTACCCTGGCACGTCGACTAGCGAATTGGCCGTTTTCGGTTCGCGAGAGGTCCAGGTCCGTCGGTTTCGGTCCTGGGCCGTTTTCACTAAGGGGACGTTGTCCACCGCCGACTGGAGGTGGCCTGACTTAGGCGAACGCAAACATGGATCCAGGGGGGCGTGGAGATCAGCGACGGGCCCGTTTCCGTGTGGAATCGCGGATTCCTGCCGCCGAGCGAGGCGGCACCGGCCGCATTTTGGAAGGACCGTGCGCTACATCCATGGATCGCGAACCAATGTTTGCGCGCCCCCGATTTACATCTTCGTCACCCAAACATACTACTGCAAGGTGTGCGTCGCCCCCACAGGGGGCGACGCGCGCGCCGAGACATCTTGTAGTATGAGCTCCCTGGCGGGCGCTGTCTGGCCATACCGCCTGGGAAATGATATACTACGTAGCACCCCGCAGATGCGGATAAGAGTGAGGGGGCGGTGGGGACGTCGGCAGTTTGCGAGGCTCTGGAGAAGCTCGCCGCAGGCGCCAAAGTTTCACCAATATACACCGAGCCCGCCGCAGGCGATGTTTTTCTCGTTAAACCAATGTGGGTAGGCCGCGGGTGGGTCGCAGATGGGTCGGGGGTGGGTCGCGGGCGGGTCACTGTTTGGTCGCGGATAGGTCCCAAGTGGGTCGCGGGTGGGTCGCGGGGTGGGTCGCGGGTGGGTCGCGTGGTGGGTCTCGGAGTGGGTCGCGTTGTGGGTCGCGTTGTGGGTCGCGTTGTGGGTCGCGGGGTTGGTCGCGGGGTGGGTCGCGGGTGGGTCGCCGGTTGGGTCGCGGGAGGGTCGCGGGGTGGGTCGCGGGGTGGGTCGCGGGTTGGACGACGACAACAAACAACGCAACAAGCAGAATCCTCACCACGGATCCCACTTCAGCCACGCACCCAGGGACAGTGAATGACCGTTTGGCCCCCTCACTCTGACAAGATGGTCATACGACATTTTCGGGTTGGACGCACGCCTCCACGGAAGATATATAGTACTAGCATGTCCTCGTGCGTCCCATTACACATGGGCCGAGCCGGGCTTGGGAGAGTGCAGCGCAGTTTTCCCAAATCGGCCGGCCTGGGTCTGCGCCGGTGCGCCCCCGAGCTCGGCGGCCCTCGCCGTGGAGGGTCGACGTTCGAGGGCCGAGCACTGGGAGTCGAGGGTCGAGCTTCGGGGGTCGAGTTTCGATGGTCGAGGGCCGAGCGTCGAGGATCGAGGGTCGAGGGCAGGGGGTCGAGGGAACGGGTTCCGAGAGAGGTGGGCCCTGAGGTGTTTCGCCGCCTGCGGGCTCCCAGGACCCTTCCACGGCCCCCGGGGTCGTCAGGAAATGACTCAGGGTGCTATCTGTAAGTCGGGCCTGTCCCTCCACAGGAGGAGTAGTTCAACATAGGAGAAAAATACTGGGGACGATGTTCTGACCATGCTTGACCATTTGGGGATTTTTGTGGGGGGATGTTTGATTTCTCGTCCAAAGTCCGCCTGTAGGGGGACATGCCCGACTGACTGCTATCTTGGAACACCTGTCGCCGCGCCGTTTATCCCGACGCGCGGCCTCCCGTCGTGGGGCATGCGCCGCGGGCACCAGGGCAAACTCCCCCCTGGCGCAGGGCTTGCCGTGGGCTTGCCGCGGGCTTGCCGTGGTGTCGGCGCCGTCCATTCGGGCGCGTCGAGAACAAAACTGATGGGTAAATTCTCCGCCGCCACTACCATATGTACGTATGCCGAGGGAGAAGGGAGGATGAGGAGGTCTTCCTCCTCCTCCTGCTCCTCCTCCTCCTCCGCCACCATCTGTGCAGTTATCCCCAAGCCCGCTGGAGGCTCTCGAGTCTTAGGCATGCTTTCCCAGTGCTGCAAGACGTGGAGCCAGGCCAGGAGCTCCATCACGGCAGAATGGTCAGACGGTCTCTCAGCTTTCTGGGACACGGCCATACGGGGCAGCAGTGCGCTACGGGCTGTGATGATGCGCAGCTTGATGGACAAGGCTGCTGCCACCAGAGGCTTTGCGACAGCCGCGGTGCTTTTGGACACCGCCAAGTTCTACGATTCGATTTCGTTCACTCTTCTGATTGTTGCTGCGCGGGGCCTCAACTTCCCGCCAACGGTCGTGCTGATGGAGGTGCTGCTTTTCATGTCGCCGCGCATCCTCAAGGAGGGCTCGGTCATCAGCGACCCCTTCTGCCCAGGCCGTTCGATCGTGGCAGGCTCGTCGCATGGAGTTCGTCTTGGAAAAGTATTCTTACACTCAGTGTTGGATTCAGCACACAGAAGATCTCCCCAGGCCTCCTTGTGGACCTTCGTTGACGACGCGGTGGGACGCTCCGAAGGCACTCAAGAGGGCGTCGTTTCGGAGATGCAGGGCCTGGCGGACGCGTTCTCGGAAGGCTTCAGATTGAGACGTCTAACAGTTTCTGATAAAACGGTTGTCTTGGCGTCGTCTCCTGAGCTAGGCAAGCGCGTTGCTAGGATTTTCTGAGCCCGAGAGATGCCCGCCAAGTATGCTCCCACAGGCCTTGATCTAGGTGTCGATACCGCGGCTGGTCGTTTCAGGAGTCGTAAGAAAGCTAGACAGAGGATGACCAAAACCAGCGGTCGGTTTTCTCGGCTTGATAAGATGAGGCGACTAGCGGGCTTGAGGAAAGTCACGCAGGGCGCTTGGCGCACGGATGCCACCTCAGGCCAGCTACGGCCATCAAGTGCTTGGTATGCCACCGAGTCAGGTCCTCCTGTTACGGCGTCAAGCTGCCCGCAGGGTCTCTGGTCATAGCAAAGGCAAGTGTTTAACCATTGTGCTGCAGGCTGTGCTTGGCGACGGCGACCCCGCTTTGGAGGTCAGACGCCAACTTGTGGACTCGTGGTTCCAACTCTGGAAGCGTTTTCCAGCCCTCCAGCCCCGATTCCGCCGATCGTGGGGTTTGGTCAGGACCCAGATCGAAGCCCTTCGCACCCGGCGCTGGAGGGGCATCAGAGGCCCCATAGCTGCTGTCCAAGCTACCCTTTCTGGGGGCTAGTTGGGAGCCCAAAGAGCCTGACCTTTGGGAGCGCCCGTCTCACTCAGAGCATGCTTGGAGATTTCCGAGGCTTGGAGATCCTCACTTTGATTTGGTTCCGATGTCTGATCACGCGGACCTTTTGCATGCATGTGTTTCTGATTTGCGAGCGGGATTGTGGCAAGGAGCGGCAGATCACGAGGGAGGCAGCTCATTGAAAGATGGAGCCGACCTCCTCCCGCTTCATCAGGAGCTTCGTCGGTTCGAGTCTCGGGGTCAGGCCGACCTTTGGGGTCTCACTCTGCGCGTAGCCTCAGGAGGCCCATGGCCGCGCCAGCGTCAAGCTGACAGCGGCTACACCGTAGATGTAACTTGTCCAAGGTACAAAAGAGCTCCCGAGACATTGTTTCACCGACTTTGGCAGTGCGAAGCTAACGTGGACCACCCAGACTTTGATAGCACGCAATCTCTGGTCACCCAGGCTGCGGCGCAATGGGAAGCTGATCCATCCCTGTGGTTGAGAGGAGTGCCAGCAAGAAGCCTCACCTGCCCCCGCTTCCTCGACCCTCTGGAGCCCCCGCCCAACACGTTATATGGCACCTCTCGCTTGTTGGATGTGTGTTTCTCCAGGCCAGGATCCGCTTGTTTTCTTCGGCGACGGCTCTGGGGGGTAAATACAGCAGCGACCCCATGCGACGGCGTTGTGGGTCGGGGGTCGCTTTTATCCGCTTGGCGCCTGATGGCTCCTGGGAGCCTGTTTGCGGTGCCCCTGCCCCCCATTCCTCGGGCCTCGGCAAAGTGTGCCGCGTGCTGAGATAGTTGCGCTCGCCATCACTCTGGAGGAAACCACTGGCCCCATCATTTATGCAACTGATTGCCAGCCTGTCCTCGACGGATGGCGTGCAAGCCGAGCCCGCGGCAAGCTAGGCCCAAAACAAGATTTGTGGTACAGGGTGGTTGTGGCTCTTCGCGCGCGAGGGGGGCCTGACGTGCAGATCGCGTGGGCGGCCGCCCATCTTGAGGACTCGGGCAGAGTCCTCACAGACTGGCAAGCTTTCCTGACTGCAGGCGACATGTGTGCTGGTGAGTTCGCTGGCAATGCGGCGGGGCAGGCTCTGCAGCATTGCGCTCAACAACCTGTTCCCAATACTGATATGTACGATTGCATCGCTCATCTGGTGCGGCGCCGCGCCAGACGGGCGCTCGTGTGCTCGCTCCAGGTCGACCCTTGGCAGGCCACCAGGCTTGGCAAACAGCGCATTCCTCCGCCCTCCAAACGAGCCCGTGCGCTGAATAACACCTCGCACGATTGCGAGCAATTCGGGTCCAAGTGGCAAGCAGTGCTATCATATTGTACCGACCTCTCAGTTGCTCAGATTATGTGCCTTGTCTTGTCCAGGTCTTGCCCCTGCCGATGATTCGATCGCCTCGGAGTGGTCGCATGTCGCTCGGAGGCGGGGGGGGGGGGTTGGATAGGCACGCCGCGCGCGCATAATTCTCATCAGGTGCATTTCTGGCAAGAGTTCTCTCTGCATTGTTGTTCCAGATGCGGGCTGGCTGCCACGATGCATGGCAGGTGGCTCGCTCGAGAATGCACGAACCTCACCCCCGCAGGAGCTCAGGACCTTACGAGGCTGTGCAAGGGTTTGTTTCCCTCGCGCAGAGGGCCCCCGCGAGTTGCCCAGCACATCCGTGCTGGGAGAGCCGCGGCAGAGGCCAGTAGTGTGAGGAGAGCTCGGGGGGGAGAGGAGTCCATTCAGAACGGGGGCGGGGGGGGGTGGAGATTCGTCGTCGTCGGAGTCGGGAGGGGAAGCGACGGTCTGTCGAGCACTCGCGCGCGACCCCGCGCGCGGCCCGCCCGTCGCCGCTTCGGCGGCCCCCTCGTCCTCGGCGGCTTCATGAAAGGAGCCGCCGCGTGCGTGGGCGGCCCGCGCCCCCCCCCCCCCCGCCCGCCGTCCCACGTGCTTGCCTCGCCGCGACGGCGGGGACTCCTCTGATCAGTCCACGCCCAATTCGTTTTGTTTCTTGCGGACGCTGTCCTTTCATGGTCACTTCTGGTCACTCCTCCTCCTCCTCCTCCTCCTCCTCCTCCTCCTCCTCCTCCTCCTCCTACCTATGGTAGTGGTGAAAAAACATGGGCCCATCAAAAACGGCGCGGCGACATGGCCCCATCCCCACGATTGGCATCGCCTCACTTTGGTGCCAGACTCGGGGATTTCGTCAGTTTCTGAGACCGCATCCCTGAGATTGCCATCGCCGTTGGCCTTGTCAATATTGGGGGTACGGGTGAGCTCTCGGGCCCGACCAGAGGGGGGGATAGGGCCAGGGGGTGCTACGAAATCTGCTGCACCCCGCTGATCTCGGCCCCGCCGCCAGGCCCACCCCTCGATACACGGGCGCCTCCCGGCGCCAGGGGGCGCCAGGAAAGCCAGCCTTGCGAGCTGACGCGCTACCCTGCCCCCCGCTATCCTGCCCCAGTGTCCCCCCCGGGTGGGCGGCTCGTTGCAGGGGGGGAGCCAGTCTCTGGGAAAGGGGGCCGAGAGTCGCGGGCATGGGGGGGCGCCCGTCGGAAGAGCACGAGGTCGGAGGTTTGAAAGGCGCCCATCGAGGGCGCGAAGTTATTCGCGCTTCGAGGTTCGGCTCCGATCCCTCTTCGTCCTCCTCTTCTACCCTGGGAGGCGGCGCGAGAGCGCGAAATTATTCGCACTTCGCGCTTCGCGCAGCGCGAAGCGCGAAGTTGGGAGCCCTTGGAAGAGCACGAGGGCAGAGGTTTGGGTCGCAACGCCGTCGGGGACATTTTCGGGAGGGTTTCGGTTTTTGTTGGGGGGATTCGCATGGGTTTCGGAGGTCCTGCGTGGGTTGCGGGCGTCTCGGGAGGAGCCAGGGGGGTGCCGGAGGTTTGGGCTGAGCTGCAGAGGTGGTAGTGACCAGGGGTTCGGAGGGATTCGCAAGTCTGTCGAGGTGTTCGCCAGGTTCTTCTGGAGGGCACTCGAAGGTCTGTGGCAGGGGATCGGAGGGTCTGAGATGGCGTTGCAGCTGTTCGGGGGAGGAAGCACGGGGGCCATGGCCAAGATGTCGCGGGATTTTGTCGATGCCGATCTTGGTCATGGTCCATGTCGGCCGTCGCCGATTTGCGAGGATGCTCCACGAAAGGCACGACGTCTCCGCGTTCAATATAAGTCATGGTCCCTGTATTCTTCCCCTCCAGATGTTCAAATATCGCTAGGCAGTTGCGTGCCCAGGCATCGGAAGGTCAGTTGTTTGTTTCTGATATGTGGGATCCAGGGGTCCTCTCCTAGGAGCCGCCAGTCGTCCTTGGGGGCAAATCTTGAGGCCCTGGGCGGGAGCAACCCCCAGAGGTCGAGATGCAGGGAAACGTTGCGATTGACCAGATCAATCCGCCAGCCGTCTGGCTGCTCATTCTCCTCCCTTCCCTCGCCTCTGCGATTTGCAGGCCTTCGTCTTCCGCGAGCTCGTGCCAGATCATCACCTCTTCTGAGCGCCGGCGTCGATGACGTCGACGACGGCGACGACGGCGGCGACGACGACGACGACGACGACGGCGGCGATGACGACGGCGACGACGACGACGACGACCTTTGCGCGCGCGCGGTCCCCCTGCTGGCGTCAGGTGGCTGTTCGATTGGAACAGCAGGTTGGTGGGGAGGGTTGAGGAGAACAAGGAGTGCTGGAAGCATTTGGGCCCTCCTGAGAGCTTGGTGACATTTGCCATCAAATATGGAGTGCATTTCGTGGCTGACCAACTTCTGTGGATTATTAAACAATACAGGCTCAAAGCTGAAACACCTCCCGGAGAGAAAGGTGTCTCAATGCCAGCTTTGGCAACAGTGCTGATCCAACATCCGTTCAAGCACGGGCGCCCAGACACCATCAATAGTTATATACATCAACCAGCTTGCGAAACTGTCATATACGCGGGAGATCTGCCAGGCGTTCCTATTCCTAGACCCTGAGAAGGAACAGATCGCGAAACATGAGTTCAGTTTTGAGGTTGCAGCAGTTGCAGCTATAGCAGCTACCGAAGCAGGCGCTGCAGCAGAAGGATCCCTGGCGCCTACTGCTGTGCCTAAGTTCTCTTCAATAATTGGAGCGAGAAGATCAGAAGTTCTGTTCTCCACTCCTCAGGAGCAGGAGGAAGAGGAGGAAGAGGAGGAGGAGGGAGGAGGAAGAAGAGGAGGAGGAGGAGACCAGTGTAAACCCGAGACTCATCAACGATGTTGGAATAAACCCTCCCTCCAAGCTCCCTCTTCCTAGGCCCCTACAACGGTTCATTTCCATTGGGGGAACTGCTTCGTTCGAAAACAACCGTTTGAAGACCCTGAAGCATGCGAAACATTGCTCTCGGGCGCCACGGATGAACCTGATTGTTGCGTCTTGACGATCCTGCATCGTGCCAGACCGCCGTTCTTGGGAAGTCAACGCAGCGAATCAACGTAATTGTTACACGCGCATAAACCTGATTTTTTTCAAAACGCCCTGTTGGGTACGTTGATGATGGGAATCCGTGTTAATCTTAATTTTGTCAACGAGTGTGCGCCGCGCTAAGGCGAGAGCACATTTTGAAAAGGAACCGCCCGCAGTGAAACGATTGCAAATGCTTGAAAATAATGTGCGCTGCGCTAAGGCGAGAGCCACATTTTGAAAAGAAACCGCCCTCAATCCGTGAAGGTGCTGCAATTGTTTTCTTATTTATATGATAACAAGAATGTGCTCCGCGCTACGGCGAGAGCCACATTTTGAAAACCACCCGCCCCCGTGAAGCTCTTGCATATGTTTAAGATGAATGTGCGCCGCGCTAAGGCGAGAGCTACATATTGAAAACCTCTCGCTCTCCATCTGTGAGACAGTTGTCCATGTTTAAGCTTCAGGGTCAGAAATGGCCAAGAAGTCTCAGGCGAAACGCCCGGACCGCCCTAATAACTGGCCTCGGGGTGCGACAGGGAGAAGTTACTTATACGGAAAAGGAGGAGGAGGAGGAGGAGGAGGCGGAGGAGCAGGAGGAGGAGGAGGAGGAGGAGGAAGGGGAGGAGGAACACCACGACGGCGACTGCCCCCGCAGCGGCCGTTTGGCGCCAAGCATGCGGGTTGCCCGCGCCGGGCGGGCCCCGCGCGCCGGCGGGGGAACGCCGGCGCGGGAGGCCCTCGGCCCTGCCCCGGTGCCCGGGCCCCGGCGGCAGGCGCGGGTCCGTGCCTCTTCGTTCGGCGTGTTCGGCATGGGGCACGAAAGCCGTGATGGGCCAATCTTCCACCCCAGACCCCCTCGGGTAGTGAACAAAATCATGACGCGAGGTTTTGCCGTATTTTTGTTGACGGCCCTCGGGACCGTCAAAAAACGTCGGACCCTCGGGGGGTCGACGTTATGAAAAAGATCGTCGGGGGCCTGGGACCACCCTTACCATGGAGAGGATGGGGAGGTCCTCCTCCTTGGTAAAGCCCGCAACAGCCCAGCACGGGTCCAAAACAACCCCCCTGGACACTGAACCTCCTCCAGCTGTTCCTCCTCCGCTCTTCCTCCTCTCCTCTACCCCCCCCCGCCTCGACGACGACGACGCCGCCGACGCCGACACAGACCCCTCACACGGATCGTGGCCCCATAGGGAGCTCCACCGACGGTCCAAGTGGCTGCGCTCGCATGGCACCACCGCGCCCATGTCGGCACGCCCCTCATACGGTTCGTGGCCCCAGAGGGAGCTCCATCGAAGGCCCCAGTGGCTGCGCTCGCATGGCACCACCGCGCCCATTTCGGCACACCCCTCACACGTTTCGTGGCCCCAGAGGGAGCTCCACCGAAGGGCCAAGCAACAGTGCTGGCAGGGCGCCGCCGCGCAAAATCCGGCACGCCCCTCACGCGTTTCGTGGCCCCATAGGGAGCTCCGCCGAAGGCCCCAGCGGCAGCGCTCGCATGGCACCGCCGCACCCATGTCGGCACACCCTTCACACGTTTCGTGGCCCCCTCGGGAGCGCCACCGAAGGCCCCAGTGGCGGTGTCCACGTGCGTCCCGCAAAAATTTCGGCCCACCCCTCACACGTTTCGCGGCCACATAGGGGGCTCCACCGAAGGCCCCAGTGGCAAGGTTCGCACGGTGGCCCCGGCCCAATTCGGCACACCCCGCACGAAGATCGTGGCCCCATAAGGAGCTCCACCGAAAGCGGTACCCACAACGCGGTACTCACACTTGCATATGATTTGGTTTTCGTCAGGGTAATTGTATTTGTGGGCTCAAACTTGACCCCCTTATGTAAACGCTGGGAGGGTGGGGTGGTGGTGGTGGTGGTGGGGGGGGGGGGATGCTATTTGTTATGATTTCCAGATATCGCTGGCGTTCGATGCTTTTTTGTTGTGTATTTTGATGGTTGTGTTTTTTTTGATTGGGTTTTGTTGTTTGTGGTTATTTTTTTGTATTTTTTGTTGTTGTTTTTAATGTTCAGCTCAGTTTGCGTTGTTTAAAGGGTTATCATGCGTTTTCGATGTGTGTTTGTGTTTTTGTTGGTTTTTCAAAGTTTTGGGTGTTTTTTTCCACTTGTTTTGGAGCTTTTCATGCGTTTCAAGGAATTCTGGTATTTTCATGTTTGTTTTTTCAAGTTTTCTGTGGTTTTCAATTGTTCTTGTGTTTTTTCGAAGCTCTTCAAGGAATTCTGATAATTATTTTTAATTTATTTTTTCTACGCTTTTCATTAGTTTTGGTGCTTTTGCCAAGCTTTTCCAGGAAATTTGCTGATTTTGCATGTTTGATGTTTTTTTGTATTTTTCAATAGTTTTTGCGTTTTTCAAAGCTTTTCAAAAACGTTTTGCGTTTTTTGTGTATATATTTTTATGTTTTATGTTGTTCTATGTTTTTCAATGGTTTTTGGGGCTGTTCAATGAAATTTCATATTTTCTTTGTTTTTTTTGGCTTTTTCTACGTTTTTCAATGGTTTTTTGTTTTTTTTTCATGTTTTGCACAGAAATTTTGTATTTTTTTGTTTTTTTCTATGTTTTTCTGCCTTTGTGCAACAAAATGATATTTTTCCGTTTTTTTTGATTTTTGGTCGGTGGGTGGTCGGTAGGTGGTCGGTGGAGGTCGGTGGGTGGTCGGTGGGTGGTCGGTGGAGGTCGGTGGGTGGTCGGTGGAGGTCGGTGGGTGGTCGGTGGAGGTCGGTGGGTGGTCGGTGGAGGTCGGTGGGCGGCCGATTTCGTGAGCAACGCTAAAAAAACACATTTTTGCTTCAAAAACAAAAAAACATTTGAAAAAATACAAAAAAACATGAAACACGCAGAAAATCCTGAACAAAAACCAAAAATATTTAAACTTTCCTTGAAACGCTTGAAAAATCACAGAACTATCGAAAAAAAAAAACACAGAACACCGCAAAACAACAGTTTTTTTTTATTTATATTTAAAAACACACACACACACACACACACACACACACACACACACACACACACACACACACACACACACACACACACACACACAAAAACCATGGAAAACCACAACAAAACATGAAACTATTTAAAAAATGTTGTTGAAACGCTTGAAGACCACAAAAAACTATTGAAAACACAAAAAAAAATGAAAAACAAGAAAAAGCAATAAACTTTCCTCGGCACACTTGGGAGCAACACAAAAATTATGGGAAACGCAGAAAAAACGTTTAAGAAAACCAGAAGAAAACAATTTTCCTTGACACGCCAAACAACACCACAAAAAACAATTGAGAAACACAGCAAAACCAAAAAAACAACGCAACAACTAAAACTATTATTTTTAGCTAAAACAATATAAACCACACACAACTATAAGCACACGCCACAGTTCTGTGGAAAAAAAACGAGAATACACGAACGCGTAAAACAAAACGCAGTTTGTTCGGAACAGAACAACAAAACCACAATATTTATAAACATAACAGCTTTTCCTTGCACAACAAAGGAAACAAACAACAAAAACCCAGCAAGATCATAAACCATGGCGTTCCCGGGTTTG